>JAQQZS010000020.1:11243698-11266526 GCA_030068045.1 Platyallabes tihoni | reverse complement strand
TCTCAATATCAACTGTTCAAAGGAGATTAATGCATTTTTTGGACGCCTTCAGCATTCCTTTACAATGTAGAAAGAAAGAAAAATCAGGAACCATCATGGAGTTAGAAAGTGACCCAAAACTTTTGAACGGTAGTGTGTGTGTGTGTGTGTGTGTGTATGTGTATGTGAAATAATTTAAATATTTACTCCAGTTTATGGTCTTCAGGCGCCAAACTTAATTTGGTGAACTGGACATTGTCTCAATTTAGTTTTTGGCTGAATTTAAAAGAGCATTGGTTTACACTTTTTTACCAAGCCATAAATACATTCATAGTTCAGTGCATAGCTCATGTGGTGTCTGATCTCTTCAGCAGGACATAGATTTTTAAAGAATTTAATGATAACTTGGAATCAGAAGTGAATGTTATTTCTTGTTGCATTGCATTTTACTTCACATTTGTGCTTTGCAGATGAGCCACAATGAAATGGAATCATTGTTCAATCACACCCCTAATTTGTACAATTAAAGAAGGGAAAGTTTTTATGAAAAGCATAATAACTGAAAAACAATGAGCCATTAAAACACATGGATGCCAAAGCTTCCTGGAAAATTTCAGTTCCAGGCTTTTTTACCCTTATTTTTATTTTACTTGTTTAGGTTAAAATCATGTACCAAAGTACTGTAGCCGTAGCCGTGGACAAAATTTTTGAGAATGACATATACATTTTTACAAGGTCTGCTGCATCAGTGTTTTTTGTTCTTTGTTTTTGAATGATCTCTGGATGCTTTACTGTTGAGATGACACAGGACTGATGGTAGCGCTCACTTTTTCTTCTCCGGACAAGATTTTTTATGGATGCTCCAAACAACCAGATAGGTGATTGATCAGAGAAAATTGCTTTGGAGGAAGTTGATTGACAGCTTGCCAGGGAATTGCAGAGGTCTTGAAAAATAAGGGTCAACACTGCAAATGTTGAACTTAATGTAATTGTCAATAAAAGTCTTTGACGCTTATGAAATGCTTGCAATTATACTTCAGTATACCATAGAAACATCTAACAAAAAGATCTAAACACACTGAAGAAGCAGACTTGTGTCATTCTTAAACCTTTTGCCAACTGCTATAAGGCTTAGTTCTGTGATTGGACAATGCCTTTATTTCAGTAACCTGACAACAACACACTTTTGAAAGTGAAATGCAGTGCAGGGGGATTTAACTTCTGATGTAAAGTCAGGTATAAATACTTACTGATTGATCTTCACAAAAGAAATGGAGAC
The DNA here is from genome assembly GCA_030068045.1 of Platyallabes tihoni. NCBI lineage: Eukaryota > Metazoa > Chordata > Actinopteri > Siluriformes > Clariidae > Platyallabes > Platyallabes tihoni. Next base: position 11,265,268 of record JAQQZS010000020.1, on the reverse strand, counting down.
ATATAAGCTTAATTTTGTATATTTTTGTGTATGTGTGTGTGTGTGTGTATATATATAATAACAATAATATATATATTATTATTATTATTATTATTATTATTATTTCATTACCCTGCTGCAACTACTTTTCTATTAGGAATGGAATCTTCTCAATATCCTTGAGTAGCGGTGGTGATTAAAACTATAAAACAGCATTTCCCCTCTTGTTAGTGATTTTTTCCTCCACATTCTCACCATGTGATAATGAAATTTTAGCTCAGATTTCTTTCATGAAACATTAATATTGTAATTAGGGAATAATTAAGATAGTAACACTAACCTAAACCAGAAAGTGACTAAATATTCAAGCTGTTTTACTGATTTTAAGGAGAAAAAAATGCGCCATGTTCTTTCAGTGTTGACTATTGCAATAAAAATAGTGTGATAAAAAATAATTAAGCATGACACACAAAAATGATGTTTATTCCCCTGGGTAATTTGATCAGCTTACTTTTTAAAGCAGTTTTACTGATTATTGAAAGCTGCCTCATGTTAAATATTTATTTATACGTTTAATACGTTTTTTTCTTTAATTTTTTCCAGCGGTTGATCAGCAAATAAGGGATATGATGAGGATCCCTAAGATTGTCAGTATCACTTGTTAAAATAGAACTGATTATTTACATGGATTCATTTGGCACACACTTCTAAAGTGAAATAGAATCAAATTCAAACATAGAGCTGAGCAGTTGGGGGTTAAAGACCTTGCTTTGGGGATCAACTGTGACTCTCTGGCAAGTCCTGGATTTCAGCTGACAACTGGGACTGAATAAAGGATCCTTTGTATAAAAAGTGTCTGCCACATGAATTAATGGAAATAGAAGTAAGACATGTAGTGGCTTCCAGTCAGTATCTTTTAAATAAGAAATTAATATTTTCGTTTATGAAAAACAGTGGATACAGTTGAATATAGTAGGCAGAGAAAGAAATAATTGTAAAATTGAATGACCTTCAATAGTTAAAAAATAAATAACTGCATGAATGTTCCAAATACAAATAAAATTAAATATGAAAAAAGGAAATTAATACAAATAACAAAAACCTGTGTACACAAATCAGCCACAATAAAATTACCACAACAAAACAAATTTACAATGATCATCAACTCTATACCAGTAAACTGGTGACACCCAAGGCTTAACCGTGCCCGCTGGGACTAAAAGCTGCCTGTCTGGTACATTCCCACAGAACAGCCAATGCAGCACTTTGAAAAAAAAAATCACTGAATAAAGTCAGTATTGGCCAGTATAGAAAGGCACCTGAACACCCATTATGCAAAGAGCACAAGGCCACCGACCCATCCTCCAGATTCACCAGATCTCAATCCAATAGACCATCCATGGAATGCACTGAAAAAACACAGATCCACAGAGGCCTCCATCCACGCATCACAGCACCCAAAGGATCCGCTGCTAACATCGTAAGACATGCACCACAGTGTACCCCCAGAGGTCTTGTGGAGTTGTGCACTGAGGGGCCAGATCTGCCCCATCAGCACAAGGTGACCCTACACAATACTTGGTCATCTAATGTCATCTAATGTTTGTAATATTGTGGCTGATCTGTGTATTCATTCAATATTATCACATCAAATGTGATGTGAATACAGATTTTTAAGATTTCGTAATAATCTCCTTAGATGTGAAGAGCCTACTAAGAATAAAGAGGTATGCTATATGCTAAGCTACTAAGGATATGCCTTTCTCTCTTTGTTCTAGACTAGTAACGTAACGCTTTGGCGTTAACGTTCAATGAAGGAAAAAAAAAGGTAGGCTGCAAACTCAATCGCCTAGACCTTGCAAGATCAACGATTTATGAACAACAATAAGCCACTTTCATGAACTCAAACCATAATATGTGTCATTGCATTTTCATCATCACATCCCTCACCTCTCATCTTGTGAGATTTGTGCTCACATACACACACACAGACACACACACACGCACACACATGCAAGGACTACCCAGCCTCAATGCCCGGGCTCAGAGAGACATCAACACCTCTACTGGAGCGCATGGCTGTCTTTTCTCTTACTGAGGGGGACAAACTCTCAGCACAATGGTGGGATCGAAACTGTGACTCTTCCTCCTGTATTAGATGTCGGTTAATGTGAGACGGACCATGAGTTTTCTTTTTTTACACTTTGAATTAATGTGACATATCCATGTGATCAGTTTCTCAAAAAACTTTATGTTAATGTGACATAATTGTACATTTCACTGCACATTTTCATAAGATAGTGGCTCAGGACACAAAAAGACAAAGACAAAAACGGTGGACAGAGAGACAAAAAAATAAAAAGGTGAACAAAAGAACCATAATTGCTTACACTGAGAATAATATGTTTTCTACAGCATTCTCTGTGCTGCCTAAAAGAGACCATTACGAAGATTAGTTTTTATTAAGTGGCAGGTTTGGTGGTTTATTATATAAAGACAACTCTTACCATTGCAAAGAGAATAGTTAATGCCAAAAGTTGATGCGATGTTTTCACATAATTGAGTTCTTTTATAACAAAGTTAATATCATACTGTATTAGCCAAGGAATTTAACTAACACATTTTAAAATAGTTTTAACGTATGTGAATAAGGAACAAGACAACAGGATGCGTGTTATAAAACAATCACTGTCAGGGTGATGTGGCTTGTTGATTATCTTCTAATCACAACACTTGTTTTATTTTTAATTCAAGTTTCATTAAGGATTTTTTTTTTACAGCAAATTCAAACATTTAGCTGAGCAGATTTATATTATGAATACCTGTAATTAGCTTAAGAGGTACACCAATTATATACCAAGTGGGTATACGTTTCTTTTTTGTACCTTCTAAATAAACCAGTATTTCTTTTTCTTTTCTTTTTTTCACATTCACGTTCATGTGTCAAGTCACTCTGTATGCCTTTGTGAATATTAATTTTCTGTTCTGGTAGGTCATTATATTTCAGATATAATGCTCTAATGTAGTGCATCATTAGATATGTTAAGCATAATGCATCAACCTTTGACAAAATCAACTATTTTTATGTTTAAAATATTTAAAATATGCACTTAATAATAATAATAATAATAATAATAATAATAATAATAATAATAATCAGTAGTAGTAGTAATATTGTTAAATAGTCACACAAGATATTCACACAATTTTAATTTAAACGGAACTTGGTGAATGACTGTCTGAGATAAGGACATATATTTTAAGGTAATTATCAGAATCTGATAATCATATTCTAGAAATATGCTTTAATGATTAATGTTAACTGGCACACTATGGTATGCCTCAGTGCCTGTCTTGTGTTTTTGTCCTGTAAGCCACTTGCAATGAAAACCTGCAGTACTGAAAACTCTATGTCTCTCACTCTCTCTCTCTCTCTGTCTCTCTTTCTCCTCTCTCACTGGCTCTCTGCCTTTATCCAGTTTGATCTGTCTCTCTTTTGATCATCTTTACAGGGCTTTTTCTAAATCTTTGGGGGCCCTATGCAACATCCTGCAATGTTATAGGGCCCCCTGGTGGCTCAGGGGCCCGACATGACTACTAATGGCCCTGTCTGTCTCTTTCTCTCTGTGTCTGTACCTCTGTTCTAGTCTTTTTCTACTTATCCATTTCTCTATTTCTGTTCACACTATCTGTCTGTCTCATCTTTCTCAATCTCTCTTACACTGATCTGTTTCTTTTCTCAGATCTTGGTTTCCATTGATGCAGAGCTTATTTAAATAATTATACTTCTGTTTGATTTAATTACCTTTCTGCATTTTATTCTTATTATATTGTTCTTTTTGCTGCTTAATTCAGAATGTCATATTTTATAAGCCTATTTAACATTTTAGTGATTTGGTTTAGAGCTTCAGATTTATTATTGAAAATAGAATAAATACTGTAGCTCTCTGTATGGTGACTTATATCAGCCTTGGTAATGATACCCACTTCTTTTTTGTAGGCAACTTGTGGACATGTGCCAATAGTAGTGTACATTTAACCTAAACAGTTAACAATTTATATACAGTTTCATATAATATTTTGCAATATTGTTTAAAAATATGCTTTAATATTCTAAAACAAAACAACTGTCTTGTTTTTTGCTAAATGAAATTCTATATAAAATTAAATAATATTGCGTATATAGGCGGCACGGTGGTGTAGTCGTTAGCACTGTCGCCTTGCACCACCAGGGTCGAGGTTCGATTCCCGGCCAGGCTTGATTCCCATCTCTATGTGCATGGAGTTTGCATGTTCTCCCCGTGCTTGGTGGGTTTCCTCCGGGTACTCCGGTTTTCTCCCACAGTCCAAAGACATGTGTTCTCAAATTGCCCATAGTGTGTGAGTGAATATGTGTGCCCTGTGATGGATTGGCACCTCTTCCAGGGTGTACCCTGCCTTGTGCCCTAAGTCTCCTGGGATAGGCTCCAGGCTCTCCATAACCCTGAATACAGGATTAAGCGGTATAGATGATGAGTGGGTGAGTGTTGTGTATATTGATGAAAAGTTATTGTATAGCTAATTATTGGCACATGCCTACACACTTGCAATTTATACGTATTTCACTCATCTTTGTCCTTTAATGGTAAATACATATATTCATTTGCATTTGCTAACTGACCTTGTTTTTCAAACATTAGTTGTTTGTCAGTATTAGTTAATATTTGCTGTTAAATCAGAATGGCACTGCTACATCTTGCCAGTAGGTCAATATTTTGCCTACAGTCAACTCTACTGGCAACCCTAAACCCTAAACTAACCCCTTAAGGAAACAGAGGAAAGTCACTGTACAAAAACAAACCATTTAACATGTGTTTCCTTTGAAACACATTTTTGAACTGGTACTCCTCCTGGGTGATAGGGTAGCTGAACACAGGGAAAAAGTGTTAAATTTTCCCTTCCTCTGTGAACTCACAGATTGTTTACAGTCTATATAATTGAAATGGGAGAGCACAAACCATTCTTCCCATTGCCAGTTTTGCTGTCTTTGACTACCAGCTATAGATGTCTTTGACCATGGCAGGATTTGAACTCCAAACGATAATGAGAACTTTTGCATTTTTCTCCAGAGTCCCAGAGCCTTACATAACTGCCAGTATTTGCCAGACATGCTGGTGCTGGGCTCAGCCCCCAAAAAATATTTTTGGCCCCATAACAAATTAATTCTGTGTTTAGTAATGTTCAGCTGTTTTTTTTTGTTTTTTTTAGGGGTTTCAATAGGAGTTTCTCTACTTCAGCCCCTTTAAACACAATAGCTGGTATCTACAGTATTAGTTTATATCATTCTCAATAATCTGAAATTCTAAAACTGCAATATTCACATTTTTCTTTGCCTCTTTTTCCATCTTCCTCATTGTGTGGAGGTTTGAAATTCACTTTATACAATGATTTTTGGCCAATGTTTTGGGGCTGCCAGAAATTCTGGAGTAGACTATAGATAAACTACTGTGCATGCCGTCAATATATTATTTGAGTACAAAATATATTGAGAACTTTTAAACAAATATAAACTCATAAGAATAGCCAGTTCAACTATGTCTACCAGCCAAGACATGTTAGGTGTCCACAGTTTGTTTCTTTAGTTTTGCACTTAAGCTACAAAGCAAATGCAAATATCAAGGCATACTATAGAAGTCTATTCCTCCCGAAAGGTTTCCTATAAATGCCTGCCTCATATGTCTTGATTTGCTGAGTTAGGGCACAGCTATAAACATGAAAAGAGTTTATCGCATAGCTGAATGTGGTAGTGTTGTAGGAGCCACCATCTTATGATACATACTGTAGAAAATCAAATTGTTTCAATGTTTCAATTATTTGTGTCATTAAAGCAAATAGATACAAGATTTAAATATTCACAACTTTTGGGCAAAATACGCATCAAACAATCGGTTAGTGTTGCATTTGCCTTGTAGCTCCAGTGCAAGACTTAAAGCAGCAAATATCAGACACCAAACAAACCTATATTTAGGATAACATATTGTTGACATTTTAATTTATCATTTCAAATAATTAAACAAATGATTCATAATTCAATAATTGGTTACTTAGCTAAAATAGCTTGATCAAACAAGAACAACTGTGCAGTGTGAACACACATAATGGAATTATAAACATTATAATTTTGGTAAATTGTCACACAATAGGAAGATTCTGTTTTTTATTTTTTTTTTTATTTGATTTAGCAATCACCTTTTTTATTTGTAGCATTTGAGTATTCATTGTTGTATTATTTTTATAATTAACTTTCTAAATTATGCTAAACAAAAATAAGCAGACTAAAGGCTTCTGCATATAAAGTTATTGTTTATTGTTTAAAAGCGAGGTAATAATTACATTTGCATCTCTGACCCCAGTGATCCCAGCAGGCTGGTGTCAGATTGAAAGTTCCATTAAGTTAAAATATAAAAATGTTAAATGTCCAATTTTTTTTAAATTAGAATTTATTATCTGAATGAAGAATGTAAGTTATTATTTATTTATTTGTTTGTTTATTTGTTTATTTATTTATTTTACTTTTTTAAGTACTGTATTACCAATCTAATGACAGCACTATCGATTTCAGGGATCCAGTTTCGCCTGCCTACTGCCTGTACTGTTGAACGAACGCAGGAACCAACGGCAGGTATAAACTTTTTTTTGCCTTTCTATGTCTATGAATAAAGAACTTACATTATCCAGGGATCAGGGGTAGCTCAGTGGTTAAGGAATTGGACTACAATCCAGAAGGTCCCAGGTTAAAAAAACAACACCACCTCTAAGTTTTCCCTGTTGGGCCCTTGAGCAAGGCCCTTAACCCTCAGCTGCTCAGATGGATAATGAGATCAAAAGTCTCTTTGGATAAGGGCATCTGCCAAATGCCTAAATGTAAAATTAAGTGCAGATAGACCTAGAATCACATTTCTTTATAGTTCTCCTCAACTAGAAACAATTACTCAAGAAGCATCTGCAATTTCACAGCTGCATTCATAATTAAGATGGCTCAGTCCTTCATCAAGAAGGATTGCTTGGTATGCAGGTTGAGTCTTTTATACCTATATCTAGTACATGTACTAGAGCTGTAACTTTAGCCAACTTGCCTTCTCAAATGTGTTCATTTTAAAAATCACTGTTTTGTCTACTATTGGAGGTTAAGTGTTTAATTAAGCATTATCTTAGGACCAGGAGCAACTATTCACTATGTTAGGTACAAACCACATTGGCCATAGATTTGTATGCTTTGTGAACCTTTGTGTCAGTTCCTGATGATGCCACTCAGTGCTTCATCAACCTTTAGCATTATTGAGATCGTTGTTGTGTGCACCAAAAGTATTAATCTCAAGCTTAGTGCTTCTGCAACTGCCATTGCATTGTCACTAACAGCTCTTGCCATTAGCCAAACCCATTACCAGCTGCTCTACTCTGTGCAGTAAAGGACTTGTTCTTCCTCTTCTATAGGACTCAGAAGTGATGTTTACTGCCTGTTTTTGTTTCTGCTTCAGCTGCTGGCATTATGGTGAAGGGAAATGTTTGTTCTTATGTTGTGCTATGTAGAATACGGTTTTTTACCTTTTTCCTTTACCTGAAGAAGGGTGAAGAGTGGTGTTGAATAATTTGTGCCAGTCAAACTCCTTGCCCCTAACCTCCAAGCTGTCTGGCAGTATCAACAGACACCCCAGAGCATACCACTGTTTTCCTTTTGGGTTCCTGCTCTGGGCCAAACCTGGAATGAGAAGTCCTGGCTTGAAGGAAAGAATCCAATGGGTTATTCATGCACTGAAAGCTTTAACCATCCATTATTGTGGTGCATCATAGGTTAACAATGTGGATTGCCATCCAGTGAAGTAATATTAATGCTCCTCAATGGCCAATTATTGCTCAGGCTTTGCATTCCTTCTAGTTCCTCAATTCACCACACCTGCTCTGACTGTCCCTCATACCGGAGAGGGAAGAGACAATGAAAAAAGTGTTGGGCAAAAAACATTGGTAATACCCACCAGGCTTAAAAGGTTAACCTGTTACTTTGTAGTCAGATGACCTTTGCCTATTTCTCCTGCGGCTTTAGCAGCTCTAGGCTAATGGAATACACCAGGACCTGTGCCTGTGTCAACCCCAAGTGGCATTTGAGAAACCTCTCCCATGCACAGTTTAGTCCACATCTGAGAGGGGTAATTACAACATCCACGCATGCAGTAGAAACCTGATCGACTTTCCTAATCTCATTGCATCACTCTATGCTCTCATTAGTTTTGGTCATGAAAAAGACTGGTGGACTCCTTAATTATTCTACTTTGGATCATTTTGGCCACCTCTGCTTGATGGCTCAAGCATGTGCCCATGGGACCTAGTAGAAGTGCTAGCAGGCTACTTGGTCAGTTCTTGATGTTGTGGTGAACCATGTGGGTAAGCCTGTGTTTGGCCAGGAACACATTTGTCTGGGAAATGGTCTTTGAGCTCTGCCAGCTCCTACTGCTGTGCAAGAATTGGAAGAGAGACCGGGATAGGTTGAGCGTAAGGGTATCTCCCAGATGATGCACCATTTTCTTTCACAATGGCTTTGAGAATTTAATTTAAGCTTTTGACAAGGAAGTATGTCTGGGGGTGGTGCATGAAGGATCCTTCATTGTTAAGGATGTCCTTTTGGAGTCCTACATGACTGTTCAGGAAGACAAGTTCCCAATCAGTATTCCATGATGTGAGCTTCATGAGGTACTGGATGGTATAATCCCTGATCATGAGTACTCATGCCCACAGGCAGACTTTGGGAGACATTCAACTTTCAAGTGCATACTGTGGGCATGAACAAATTCCAAAGTTCATGCCCACAGTATGCACTTGAATGTGATTCCTTTAATCGGGAGCATAAACCCCATGTGATGTGACTGGGCCAGGTGCATTCTTATGTTCATCTTTACTCTGGGCACCATGCGGAGGTACTTGTAGTACAGGCAGTGCAGTATGCAGGGGGTTGCTGTCTGAGGTTTTCCTCTAGTTTGTAGGCCCATTGATGAAATTAGGGCAAGAACACTGCAACCAAGAATTTCTGCTATAGTCCATTACATTTTCCACTGAATGGGTGCAGTAGTCCTTTCCACAGAGCAGTAGCATATGGGTTGGGATCCAGTCATCTGTGGGCCATTCCTCACACGCCGAGCCTCTGTCATCAGTGTGACAAATGCACTTACTCACCTGACATTACTTTCAGCTCCTTTCAACACTCCAGCAGGATACACTTGGTGCAGCTGGTTCAAGGTCCCACCTTCAGAGACACTTGTTACTGTGTTGCAATGGTGTTGCATAGACTGTGCTTCTAAGAAGAGCTACAAGGAAATGTACTAATGTAAGCTGATATACTGTAGTATCAGTTTAATATTCTGCTGGCTAATTTGTGGAGAAATTGCTTGTGTAAATAACTGAATCAATAAACTCAGCCTAATAATAGTAATAATAATTATAATAATAGTAATAATACATTTATATCTGCTTATAAAAGTATACCAAAATTGACACATTATATGTTTTCCTTACTTTATATCTATGACAAAAATGCTGGCCTGTGTAAAGATTTGAGATTGACAAATTGTCTTGCTCTCAATAATTATTACAGAATATACTGTAAACTACTGTAGTTGTGCATAGTTGTGTACATATTCATGTAAAAACTGTGCTAAATTCATTCATGTATATTTTTGTTTGTTTTGTTTTGTTTGTACAAATTGCAGAAAAATAACATTGTGCTTCAGATGAATGTACAGTATCAACCATACTAAGTAGGATACGTCATCAGCAGCCAAGCTGCATCTCAGTTCTGTCTATTTTAGTTGTCTATTTTAATCTATGCAATGAATCATCATCATCATCATCATCATCATCATCATCGTCGTCGTCATCATCATCATCATCTCTCACTCTGTGTGTGTGTGTGTGTGTGTGTGTGTGTGTGTGTGTGTGTGTGTGTGTGTGTGTTGTTTGATTCATGCTTTAGGTGTCTACTGGTAACTAGTTTGCATTTATAGTTTTCATTTCCTTTTCCACAAACTTATTTATATATAGCTCCATGCCTACCTGGAACATGTACATGTTAGTCAATCCCACCAAAGCTTCAGTCCCTGCTTGTTTGCTGTACACACATGTAGATAAACAGACTAGTTTATAGTATAGACTAGTTAGTAATAGTTTTGTGATAAAATGCATCCACCAATTATAATTATAATTACAAATGTTTGTTTTCTTCTTTTTAAATTGAAATATACCATTCTTTAATTATGCATAGAAGTAAAAATTTTTGCAGGCCAGATTGTTGTGGCAACCCTTCTTTTAATCCTAACAAATTCATTGAGTACCTCCTTTTACAGTATCTTAAACACACAGGTTGGAAGACATATCCCGTGGTCATGGAACAAATTTTACTCTGCTTAAGAAATGTCCAATGCCTATGTTTAGAGAAGAATTAAATCTTTGGTGAAGCTGAAGAAATTGACAGTAGAAATCACATTTACGTTTAATAGTAAAAGCAAGAGCATTTCCACACACACAATGCAACGAGGATGGGGACTAAACAGATGTGTGGCCATAAGAAAACCAGTTGTTAGAGAGTCTAATGAGAAAGTACTTTTCCCATCATCAATACGAGGGCTCAGCCAAAAATTAAGGCAATTCTGGATGGAAATAAATCCTATGATTTTGCAAGAAAGAACATCAAGAAACAACGTCACTGTGAATGCGCATCATTCACTAATCATGACTAAAGGCAGGCCAAGCAAACATTACAGTATGCAAATTTTTATCATTTTTTTCACCTTTTTTTTTTTCAAGTGTTTCATTGACCATTAACTAGAATAAGTAAATAAATAAATAAATAAATAACAGGTTGTCTATGGCACAGTTCTATATTCACAGACAAGTCTTTGATAATTAGCAGAGATTTCATTCATGATTTGTTGTATGATTTTCTACCTGGGATCTTCAGCGTGAAGAGACGTAAAAGATATTTGCTGTGGATCATGACGGATCCACTGTGCCAGATTTCTGAGGGCATGGTATCTGCCATGGTGTTATGAGTTCCATTTCCTATGTTACCATTCAGAGCATGACTATCCAGTGATTTTTTCAGAGGAACCACAGCAAAGTGTAATTACTTGGCTAATTTCTCACCCATTAAAGTTCAACCTGTGCCAGTGTCACCTTTCCACCTGTCCCAGTGTCAGTGAGTGTGGGAAAATGGTCTATGTTTGACACACGCTAGAATAATCTGAGATGAATGTTTTATGCTCAAACAGGTTTGTGACTGATAGACTAGATAAAGATCGTGCCAAGCGAGTGTTTAAATTGATGCCCATGCATGGTTATCAAAACAGCTAATTTTTCAAACAAGAAAAATAACAAATTTCAGAACTTACATTTCCATAATATTTTGCCAGACATATCAATGAATAAATCTTCTTTTATATATTAGAGAGTTAGGAAATTGAAAGGAATTGGAATTCTGGGGATTGCAACTACTGCTGTCAATGAGAGAAAGTTTCCTTGTTTTGTAGTACAGTCTTAGTAAGAGTTTGTAACTGCCGATGCATTGGCACCCTGTCCAAGTCTCCCCGGATAGGCTCCAGGCCCCTTGTGACTCTTTATACAGGACAGAGTGGTATAGACAATGAGTTAGTGAGAGACATAGGTCTAATACTCCAGTGCAATACTCGAGAAGCAATGCCAAACAAATGTAGGTTGTCTGAATATATTTTGGAGAGACGGATGATTATGTATGTACAGTGTGCATATGCCTTCACTTGCATTTTCATTTAACAAAATAATTTCTCCTGATCAGTTTAATAATTCTGATCAGTGTACTAATATATTACTTTGGGACTCTTATTTCCTATATCATTATCCTGTATATCATGCACATCTAGCACTTTTGATTTGTGGTTCTGGGTTGCAGTTTTTGTGTTCAAATCCTTTTTTCATTAAGATACAGTGTGATAATTGTATGCCCTATGTTTTGTCCCAATCCCTCTGATTATATTCAGAACCAGCAGTGACGTTTACGCCAAGCTATAAGAAAACACCTCCTCCGGTTCCCCCACGCAGTGTTACGAAGCCGATTATCTCGGTCACGGCTCAGAGCAGCACAGAGTCCATGCAGGATGCATATCACGAAGGTCGTTTACCCCGCTTACCCCGCAGCAGGGATGTCTGGGGGAAATATGTCTCCACAGAGAGCTTGGACAGCGCCAAGGCACTCACGTTGGCCACAGAGGGCAGAAGGCTGGTATCCACAGGCAGCTATACATCAGTGCAGACCTGTGACAAGGCTGTGCTCGTGTCGAAAGCAGAGGAATACCTAAAAACTCCACGCTCATCTATAGGAATACAGGTATACAAATTACACCTCAACTCTTTATAACTGTCATAGTTACCCAATCTATCCAAATATATACAGTGCAATATGATAAAATATCTATTGTCAAAGACCACAGTGTCACGGGACAATACAAATCCACAAAATACACACACACACACACAGTTATACAGTGTATACAGTAGTGCTGGCTTACTGTATATGTACAATACATGAGCCTTCCACATATCATCTTAAAATTTATTTTCCTCATCAGTCTGTACACAATAGTCCACAAGGACAATGTAAAAACGTGTTTCTATAGTTAGTTTTCATAAAACAATAAAGACTGTAAATCCCATTTACATAAGTATTCAGGCCCATCACTTAGTACTTGGTTAATGCTTTCTTGGTTAAAGCAATGGCAGCCTCGACTCCGGCTGTGAATGATTCTACAACCTTTCTTTTGGAACCTTTCTTTCTTCCATTCTTCTTGCCATCATTCAAGCTCAACCAGGTTGAAAAGGCAGGGTCTATGTACAGCCATTTTCAGGTCTCTGCAGAGATGCTCTATTGGGTTCAGTTCCAGCATATCCAGCAGTGTTGTGCTTTCTTGGCATTATGCTTTGTGTCATGGTCTTGTTGAACTGTAACCTTCATCCCAGCCTGAGATCCTGAGCACTCTGGAGAAGGATTTTACTTAAGAATGGGCTTTAATTTATCAGCATAAATTTTCCCTCTATACTGACTACTCTGCCTGTCCCGGTCGCAGAAAAAACATCCGCTCAGCATGATGCTGCCCAAACTGTGTTTGACGGTAGGGATGGTTATAATAAGGTTATATGCAGTGCCCGATTTCCTGATTCCAAATAGTTCAATCTTTGTGACATCAGAGCAGAGGATTTTGTTTGTCATGCAGTGGGAGTCCTTCAGGAGCTTTTTAGCAAACTCCCAGCCGGCTGTCATGTGTCTTTTAGTGAGGAATGGCTTCTGTCTGGCCACTGTACTACAGAGGCTTGATTGGTGGAGTGCTGCAGTATTGCCTTACGAGTCTCCCATATCCACAATGAAACCCCGGAATATCATTTATATTAACCCTTAGGTTCTTGGTTACCTCTCTGACCAAGACTCTTCATCCCCGATTATTTGGTTAGGCAGCCACATTGGGAAAGACTGTTCATTGTTCCAAAACTCTTTCATTTAGGAATGATGGAGGCTCAATGGCTCGTGGCCTTGGGTGCTTTAAAAGCTGCAGAAGGTTTCTTATATTGTTCCCCAGATCTGTATTTTGACACAAACCTGTCTTATGGGTCTACAGATCTCAAGGATTTGTTTTAAGACCCTATATAGACTGGTGCATACCTTTCCTTTTTATGTACAATGAAGTTAGTTAGGCACAGGTGGACTCCATTCAAGTTGTGGAAGCATTTCAATAACCACAGATACAGTAGGAGCAGGAAGCACCAAGTGTCATAACAAAAGGTCTCTATACTTATATAAATGTTATATTTCAATAAATATTTTTTGTAAATAAATAACAAATTACCAACTTAAAAAAAACACCTGTTTTTACTTTGTTATTGTGGAGTACTGTGTGTAGAAGGATGAGAGAATTTTTTTTTGCCATGTGTTATTTTGTGTAAAAATAAATTAGAATTATATATATACTAATATTTTAATAATCTTTATATATACAGTATATGTACCTTGTCTGCATTATTATTATTATTATTATTATTATTATTATTATTGTTATTATGCAAATATATATATATATATATATATATATATATATATATATATATTTCCAGACGTAACTTAAAGATAACATTTCAGAAGAATAAAGTAAGCAACAAATTATGTAATAGAAACAGATATCATGGTTATGATCACACCTTATATTGACTGTGTTTACGTAATTACTGTTTACAGTGCTCTTTATAAAAGTTTCTTTTATGTCGAAATGCTTTCAATTGCATCTTTGTTCATGGTATTTTTTGTATGTATCTAAGACATAGTACCTTAAGTAAAACAGGTGTAAGGTTTTACTGAGTAAGCTGGAGAATATGCATATTCTTGAAACCTTTTCACAGAAGCTGTAAAATAAATTCCTAAAAAGAATAATGTAGGTTTATTTAGTCTAAATAAACATTTGTAATGTGTTTACAAGTCTGTTTTTTTTTTTTATTTTTTTTTTTTTTTTTTACAATTTGCATGATTAATGTTGTGTTTTTTTTTTTCATTCATTCTGTAAGGATTTTGAGAACATATTGTTCAGGAACACATCTACAGTATCTATCATCTACCATTCCTAACCTACCTCATCAGGTGGCCAGCTCATCTGGCACTAATGGTAGAAGCTAAAACTTTCAATGTTTTATTCTTTTTCAGGATTTTTATCTGATTATTAATAATTCTCAGTCACTAGCCAGTTCACCTATATCATGAACTGTAAGGGTTAGATGAGTCTATCAACAGATGAGAGAGTAATGTCATCCTTCCCACTTAGAGACCGGATCCCATTGAACTTCTGCCCAAAATAGCAATGAGCTGATATCAGAACAAATACTCTTCTGATACATCATTAAGGAAATTCTCATCACTTTGTTGATTGTCTCTCTCCTCCATGTCTTTTTCTCTTCCAATCCCCCAATGCTTTATGAAGGTGGAAGGAGTCACAGACTCAGAAGCAGAGAGTAAAGGTCTGCCGCAGTATCAGTCAGTGGGCATCCAGGTGGAAGGCGAGAAACGGTGAGGCCAGTGTCCCTGACACCCTAATAATGATAATAATAATAATAATAATAATAATAATAATAATAATTTCATTATTTAATAAAATCTTGTTTCTCATTATTATCCCATAATTAGCAATTTTGCAGAGATGCAGGATTAATACATCCTTCCTTCATTTTGTGTGTAACTGAGCTATACAGTATATGGAATCACCAGGTGGATAAATTTTTAACACTCTAACTAGGAGCTGATTCAATTTGTTGCTGATGCAATTTTCTTAGTATCATAGTTTTATTAATATCTCGATTCAATATTTTTTTTTCACCAGATTTTGTTGTAATGGTAAACAAACTTAACAAAATCTTTACTCCTGCCAAACATGCTGTGTCCCTGCCAATATGTGAATAGTTTACAGTAGATGTAAAAAAAAAAAATCGATTTTGGATGAATTGCCATACTAAAGAATCGTGATACGTAACTGAATCTATTTTTCCCCCCGCCATCTAATATTTATATGTTAAATTACATAGCCTTTTTGTGCTTAAGACATTTTCAAACACTTTTGGCCTTTTATACACATCCACAGTAACAACAGGTTTACACAGAAAACATTCTAATACAGGGCAACACAGAATAACGGGAATTTTTGAAATGCGTATTGGTAGCCATTAGCAGGTGGTAGCACTGCGGGTTAGTGACATTTAGCAAGTAAACACTCCGCCATTTTAGTAATCATGGATCAGTGGAACGTAAATAAAATGTATTTCGTTTATCACTTCTAGATTTATTGGATTGTAAAAAAGTTCCCGTTTTTTTGTGTCACCCTGTACATTTATAAAGTATAATTACTACATATGCTTTATTATATAGTAAGTTATATTATAAATTATTTTTTATATTATTTACATTTTTTTATGTTAGACTAGTCTTTGGGGAGAATTGTTTTTTTATTTACTAACAATGGTAATCATTTATCAATCTCCAATTAAATTACTGTGTAAATGTTACCATAAACCATATTGAACCAAATGTTTCAGAGTTTTGAAAATGCTTTTTTACCTTCGTACTTACGTGTGTATGTTAATGAATGCCAGTTACTCTTAAAATTTACATAGCACATGCATGGTGCATAAGGTACATTTAGTAATGCCCATAAACTTCCAAAAGAAGAGCACAGACAGTGATAAAAAAAATAATCAATGAGTGTAACTGCCTAATACCAGAAGTGGAACTTTTTTTCTACTAATTACTTTTTTAAAAAAGTAAAAGTATATAACAGTAAGAAATGAGCACTTTCTTCAGTTGAGTCATTTGTTATTTGTAACTTACAGCTATGCACATCCAGATTGGATAACCTCAGTTTATATTGCATTGATATATTCCATTTCTTTTGTCATAATTGAATGATTAGTTTAATTCGCATTAATGTACGAGTTTATGTTGGCTTTGTTTTTATATTTTTATAGTTAATTAATTAATGCCAATAACATGAACTGGTTTTCACATAATGTTTCCTGTTTGGTGTCTGACAACTAGTATAGAGACTCTAAAGGACTTCTATAAAATAAGTTGTTCTGGATAAAGGAACAACTTATTGAAGTCCTTTGAAGCCTCTATACTAGTTTTCAGGGAGCAAACAGGGAACATTTTGGAGTTTATAAGTCAACAATTACAATACCTTACATATTACATTAGCTTACATTACTAATCTTCTTGTATATTAATCACTAAGGAGCATAAGTACTGTAGCATATGAGTAGTGTCAATACCGCATTTCTTATGTAAATTATCACACTAATGATTTATGGATTAATTTCTGGCTTTATAAATGAGATTTAATGTTCATTTGAGGGTGGGGGGAAAAACTGAAAATTTTTTGTGATTTTCTTTTGCTTTACATTCTGTTCTATTGTTTTTATTTTTCCAATAGTGGATAAAACCACAATATTAAAACACATTATAACTTTCAGATCATTGTGGCTTCAGTACAGCTGCATGTCTGAAAACGCTGAACTATTCCAGTGGTATAGACAGTTAAATTAATTGTCAACCTGCTATTGGGTGTTTTGTCTTTTACCTTTGATTTTTTAGTTTGCAAGGCAATCTGAAGCTTATAAATAAAGTAGACTGACTGTTTAGACCGTCTGGAAACTAACAAAATCATAACACACCTCAGTAGACAAAGTTTTTCAAGGTAATATCAATTCTGCACTAACAGTTTAATAAAATACTGAACAATGTAACGTGTGAAGATTCAGGCATGCAACTAAGTGGTAAACTTTCTATTAACTTCTCGTATTTGTTGGCAAAACAAAAAAAAGGAAATTTAAGACCACAACTTGTAATGGCTCATTAACTAACTGCATTTCAGGTGATATGGAAAGAGTTGTTCACTTTTGGCCAAGCTGTTCTTAATGTTTTAAACTCTGCTTTGTGTGTCTCCTCTTAGCCGCGGGCGTTTTAAGCGATCAAACAGTGTGACAGCAGCAGTACAGGCCGATGTAGAACACGAGCTTTTCCGATCAGTGGAGGATAAGGTAGTGCAGTTTGGTGGCTTTCAGAGGCACTCGGAGCCCAGCTCTCCTGCCCAATACAGTGCCACACGCACTGTGCGGACACAGGGCATCTTCACCTACCGAGATGATTACAGAGCCCCAAGTGGGCCATCGAGTCCACGTGCGGCAACCTGGGTCGAGGAAACAGAGGAAACAGAAGCTGGTCGGGTATCCCCAGTGCATGTTGATGGCAGCTGGTACATGCAACTTCTGCACAACGAGACCAAACGCATGGAGGCGTGGTGTAAAGAGATGGAGCGCGAGGCGGAGGAGCATGAGCTGTCTGAAGAGAGCAAGTCATCACACACACATACAAAATCTAGAAACACACAGCCATTTTGATAGCATTTGATCATGCTTTATGTATATAAATTTGATTTTAAAAAACATTGTAAAATTGTAAAAAAAAAAAAAAAAAAAACATGTCTTGTAACTGTGCTTCAGTTTTAGGAAAGATCAGGAGTGCTGTTGGAAGTGCACAACTCCTCATGTCACAGAAATTTCAGCAGTTTTACTGGCTTTGTGAGCAAAACCTGGTAAGGATAAGCTTAGTTTGTTATTTAACAACAACAACTATCATTTACTAATTAAACCAAATAGAAATATTTTTAAATCAATCATAGCAGAGACCTATACGGTTACCTTCTTTAGGAAATCCTGATTCTGTGGACAGGCAGTTAATAAATGCTCCATTTTAAGTGCCCCACCTCCATGCCCTATAATATGGATGAAGAGATTGCATGTTATTAAGGAATTGAAGACATATTTTTTGATGTGTGCAGTATAGTGCTTTTGGCCTCCAGTACACATACATAAGGAAGGATGAATTTACTTAATTTTCTTTTTAAACATTTTTCATTTTTGTGAAGCTGCTTTGAGACAGTGACCATTGTTAAAAGCGCTACTGTATATAAATAAAATTGAATTGAATTGAATTGAATTACCTCATCGCCTTCTCATGCTAAACTTATGTTGCTTGCATTATAAAACAGAATGACTTTACTGTCATGTAAAATAAACTGTATGTTTAAAGTCTTAAGCGTTTATATCTATTAAATATGACAGTATATTAAATAAATAAAACAGTATATTTAATAAATATAACAGTATATTAAATTCTGTATATCTAATAAATTAAATACGGCGACACAGTGGTGTAGTGGTTAGCACTGTAGCCTTGCACCTTCAGGGTCCAGGTTCGATTCCCAGACAGGCTCGATTCCCGTCTCTGTGTGCATGGAGTTTGCATGTTCTCCCTGTGCTTGGTGGGTTTCCTCCGCGTACTCCGGTTTCCTCCCACAGTCCAAAGATATGCAGGTTAGGCTAATTGGCGTTCCCAAATTGCCCGTAGTGTGTGAATGGGTGTGTGTGTATGTGTGTGTGCCCTGCGATGGATTGGCCTCGTGCCCTAAGCCTCCTGGGCTAGGCTCCAGGTCCCTGTGACACTGAATACAGGATAAAGCGGTATAGAAGATGAGTGAGAGTGAGAGTAATAAATTAAATAAGGTATATTTATAAAATATTACTTTTTAGAATACAAAGTAATGTATTCTTTGGTAGAATGTTATATTAGCCAATATTCATATAAATTAACTGTGGCAGTCTATTAATGACAGATACTTAGTCTCTCTCTCTCTGATTGTCTTTCTCCCTCACTCTCTCATCATATGTATTAATTTAGTTAAAAGAACAAGTAATAATATTAATAATAAAAATGACAACAATGACCATATAACCAATACTAATACTACAATATTAGTAATTTACAGCAAATATAGTCATAGTAATTTAAGGCTTTTAAGCAAGAAGAGAGTATGGATGGGTTGATATGCTAAAATACTTTAAAGCACATTTTGTCTTGAACTATAACTGCTCCAGAACAGACAGAGAAAACTGTGTATAGGATAAAACATTCAACATGTTTATATGGTAGTAAACATAAAAAACATTACAGAAGCTGTCATTTGTTCTGTGACTTTACTTTCTAATTAGTTTTTACCCACTAGTTGGCTCTAGTTGATAGATTAATCCCTCAGGACAGAAATGTAATCGGTTTTGATTGTCATTAAAATCCTAGGCCAAGCAGATGTCTTGAGCCACCCTTCAGTTTTTCATATTAAATGAAAGAAAACCAAAAATAAATGACAACAAATGTTTCACTGTGCCAGACAGCAAGGTGCCTAAAGATATCATTTCAAAGTTGGTGGTTTGTGTAACAACCTCAGCAGCATACTTATTTCCCCTCTTGTCTGTTCCCCGCTCAGCATTCATTATCATCAGTATACTAATCACCGGCCTAATCATCTGTCATCATCTGTCATCATCTGCACCTGTTTCTCACTGGTTCATGACTTATGTTAGTTGTTTTTTGCCTTGAATGATTTATATGTTAAAAGAAAATAGGAGCAAAAAAAAAAAGGTACCTGGAGAACTGTTCCTCAAGTCTGGCTCTGTGAAGAGACGAGTGGTGGCTCAAGACTTTTGCACAGTACTACTGTATATGTGACTCATAATTTGATTGTTTCTTATCTTTCTGAATGATTCCATTCCATATTCATGAATACTCCAGTGGCCCACTTACACAGGCTGTTGGTCCCCATGTGCTTGGTGCTCTCATTCTCAATCTTATTTTATTCTTCCATGGTTGATCAGTTTAGCTATCTTAAATGAAATAAATCTGGATGAAACAGAAATTTCACTTTTTGCTCTCCAAAAGTCAAGAATTTCTAGTTTACATTAATTGATAAACCATCTACCTTGTTTAGTTTGAAAGTGTTTTTATTTATTATTTTTTTTTAACAGTTCGTGTCACTTAAATTTTTACGACTTTCTATTATTTTAAAATATCCAGGATAACCAAGAGTCTTTATAGCTGGTGATGTAGAGTAATGTGTTTGTGTAGGATCCGAGTGCAATGCCCCGACCCACAGCTCAAGATCTGGCTGGATTCTGGGATCTGCTGCAGCTTTCTGTTGATGACGTCACAACCAAGTTTGATGAGTTGCAGAAGATCAAAAGAAATGAGTGGAGAACTGTGGAGGAACCGGAAGAGAAGGCCAGTCCCTTAGATGATTTACTGTATATAGTGTATACTTTTACAAAATATTCTCAGTTTTCATGCTGATTGCAATATTGCTTGTCTACTTTTATTAAATAACAAGTAGCATAACTGCCGGCTGTTCAAACACAAATGGTCAAAAATCCATTTAAATAGTAAGTAAATAAAATAGAACATTATATTTAGAACTTTGGCCCTTTTTTAAAAATGTATTATGAAACTCTTGAATATCAATCTCCATATATAGGAATGAATGAATGTCTATAATAGCCAAATATCCTGTATTTTCTGTAACAGTATTATAATTTTAAAATTCAAAAAAGGTATTTAGTAAATAAATAAAACTTAAATACTGTGTATGCATAATTACAAGTCAAACAGGTTACACTTTGTCATGTGAGTAACCGTAGAAAATTGTCAATTGGCCTTTTATTTTTCATTAGCAGTGATGATCTGAATCTTGCAGAATATATTGTACACATGCCAGGGATTTGATTCAATTACATAAACATGCATGAATACAAGCGTCATCATATAAGTAGTAGCCAAGAATAGCCTGCTGGTTGTGGAATAAACAGCTTGCTGGCATCATCATTTAAGTAGAAGCCAAGAATAGACTGCAAGTTGTGGAAAATATGTGTATGCACCTCTGTCTAAATTAAAAGCTAAGCAATAGCTAAGTCTGATTGTTCAGAAGGTGTTGAGGGTGAGCCAAATATTCCATTAATTTTCTGTAACAGCATACCTTGGCGTGTTTTATTCCTTGCATGTTATATAGTATATGTAAGTTATATATTAGTAGCATGAGTATACTGTATGTGTCATGCACACTCGCGCCGCAACCGGCATTAGGACCCGGAAGTAATACGGTCGCGGCTTCGGAAGCATAAAAGGAG
>JAQQZS010000020.1:11165147-11176650 GCA_030068045.1 Platyallabes tihoni | reverse complement strand
CATAGTCCCTAGTGTTTAGTCCGTTAGGCTGTTTAGTGTGTCTTGTCTCGTCCAGTTTGTATCCCATGTCTGTATTGCATTAGTGTGTGTATTCCCTAGTCTGTGTTTATAGTTCTCTTTATAGTATGCTCCCAGTTTAAGCCAACTTCCTTTGTTCATGGTTTGTTTTTGTTTATTATTAAAAAGACTGTTTCACTGCATCCCCTCTGCGTCTATGCCTACACACCATGCCCACAGTCCAACACCCAACAGAACATGACAATATGATTAATTTGCGTAAAAAAAAAATAGTAAAGCGGTAAAAAGTTCTAGATTAATCACATGCGTTAATCAAGTTCAAGTTCAAGTAGGCTTTATTGTCACTTCAGCCATATACAGTTAGTACACAGTGAAACGAAACAACGTTCCCCCAGGACCAAGGTGCTACATGCAACATAAATTTACAACATAAATTAACAGAAAAAACTAATCTAGCTAACTAAGAGGCCTAGTTAGATGGCTAGCGGAGACAAGACAGATTGACCTGACAACATAAATTAACAAAAACTAACTGGCTAACCCAGAGAGGAAGACTATCTACGTTTTTTTTTTATTTTTTACAGACAACATAAAGTGACAGTGCGATGAACACGACATAACATAATTCTCTGTGGTGTTTAGGTGATGAGTTGAGGTAGTGGAAAACCAGTACATAGTAATGAACCAGTAATGAACTCATATTGACATCCCTTTGTGAATACAACCTCAAAAAATCAGATAACCTTTAGCATTTATGCAGCTTGACATCCATTGGAATGATGTCTGCATACATGTATATCTATGCATCTTCCATTAAGTTTAGATTTCAGAAAGCCGCTGAACACACCAGCTTCCCGCACATAGTGTAGTACAGCACTATGTTTGGAGGAATAAAGGCACTGCACATCAATACAAAAACATCATTCCCACTGTGAAGTATGGTGAAGAGAGCACTGAGGCTGGCTTCCCCACAGCCTGGACAGTTTGCAATTATTGAGGGAACATTGAATACAAAAACTGTACTTAGAAATTTCAGAGGCAAACCTCTAGGCAGCTGTCTGAATACAGAGAAGAAAATCAACAACAGAATGGTTTAAAAAATAATAAATTCATGATCTGGCATGACCCATGAGCCAAACAAGACTGTTTATGCAAGAAATCCCATGAATATTTTAGAAGTGAAACAGTGTAATAGGGAAGAATGGGCGAACATTTCTCCTCATTGTTGTGCAAATCTGATCAGCAGCAAGGCAAATGTTGACATGGATAACTTGCACTAGAAACTTAAGATTTTTACTTTGACTTTAAACAGAAATAGCTTTTTCTAATCATAGTATTTTAAACTTGTCTTTAACTCTTGTACGGTTTTCAGTAAGATTTTAATTTTAACCAGTCAGTTGGAAATCCCTGCGTTACTCTAAAATATGTTTACGTAATTGTGATGCAACCCTGCCAATATAATTTTAATTGCACGTCCTATTAAAATGCTGCCCGGATTTCAATTATGTACATGCATTAGCGTTTCATTCCAAGCCTTAGGAGAAATATAAGTTAACTTTTATTTAATGACATGTAATTCATGTAAATGAACTTCACTTATGCCATTGCCTATAAAAAAAAACTTAATTAGCATGTGTCTCAGCCCTACCCTTGATGCACTGGCACAATTAAATATTTAGATATGTTTTTTCCCTGGTTATGATTGTTTTACAGCTCTGTGTAGAAATTAGACTACACAATTACAATTTGAATATTATTCAGGGCAGATGAAAGTCTGGATCCATACATTAAAACCAGAAACTAACAGAAGATCAGAAAGCACATATCTGCTGCATTTCTAAACCCCATATACTGTAACAACTACCAATGGGATGCAAGTCATAACCATGGAGGCGCCACCCCTGCAAACCACAGCACCCATAGGATCTGCTGTAAACTTCCTGATGTCAGACACCACAGCACACCTTAAGAAGCTATGTGGAGAGATAGTCTAAGCGGCCAGAGCCACACGGTGCCACAAGGGGAACCTAAAACTTAGGTGGTTCTAATGGTAATGGTTTTAATGTTATGGCTGATAAGTGTATTTATATAAGCAAAAACGCTTATGGATCTATACTTTTGCCCAACCCTATATAAATGAATCATGTAGAGTGATGAAGAGGAAATGTCTTAACAGCTGTAAGTGTTGTTCACTTTACTTTCATCTTATGATGCAAATGTCTTCCCAAATTCAATTTGTATTCTTGATTTTTCATCCAACTTTCATTGAAAATCCAGAAATGTTCTGCTTATCTTGACTGGTCCAAAAAAAAAAAAAATGGTTCACTTAGCATGCAGTAATTGACTTTTCATGGTAAATTCACATCCTGTCATGAAGGAGATTAATCAACATGGATAAAAATATATATATCTTTAGTACCCTAAATGATTCCAACAAACCTTAAGCTACAAGGTACCGCTCCTCGTAGAATGTGAGTTACAGCTTCATACTGTAAACCCAGTTATGATTTCAGTCATTTAGTTAGATTTGTAATGTTTTGTATTCTATGAAAAATGTGCTGTGTATCAAAGTGACCATAGATCTCTAGCTGCCACACATGGATTTCATCTCATAACAAGCTCAAATATGTGTCTCATCAGCGATGGCTCACGCCACTCTGAGGATCTGGTTATTCTGTTGGGCAAAGATGAGCTCCCTTTCCTAAATCAGGAGACACAGTAGCTTCATAATTAGATTTGCTTTCCATGCAGCTTCGGCACATTCAATCTAATCTATTTATGCATTCCCTTTTTTCAGGCTTCATTGAGATTCTATTGCTTCATATTTGCACATCGACTGTCAAAAAGGCGCCTTCTTTTTCCTAACAATTTGGAACTCATTTTGTGGGCCAAGATGGGCAATGATTGCCCAATAGCCTCATCCTGAATGCAGTGTGCTGGAACCTCTGATGCTCTTCATTTGATGTAATTCTTGGATGGATAGGGATTTAGAGGGAGCATACATAATCACACGTATGACAGTCATGGCTTCTTGTTAATATGTAACCTGGGTTAGGCTGCTGTGTTCCTTTTCTTATTAGCGTCTTTGCCATATTTAACACTACTGAGTTAACCATTATTGGTTTTAAATAGTCTTTGAACGGATCTTGAAATATGGCAAAGGTACTGTAGACAATGCAGAATGGGTTTGATTGAAGTAAAACTGAAACTGCAATCTAAAAGCTCTGCATCTGAACATCAGAGAATGCAGCTACAGACAAGTGATTTGTGAAAGTATAATGGCTTTTAAAATACAGATGTAAACAAACAATCCAAATTATTTGTATTATATATTTCTCTTTTGTGCAGAAATCAATAATATTTAATGCAGTAACAATCAGTGTAACAAAAGCAGCGGTTTAAATTCAGAACCGTTTTTCATCTTCTCTTAAAAGGTCATTAAGAAGCTACACTGAAACACTCTAATCATCCAAGATAAACCGAATTGCATTGCTCAAACCTTCATAGCTTCTTTTCTTTACACTTGTAGTAGCGCTAGATGATCTGTCATTAGTGAAATTCATCTTTTTGACTGTAATGAAATCAGAATTAAAAAACGTATGGCTCAGCGCCTAGGTGCTTGAGAAATGAGATATCCCTTTAATAACTAAATTAATTCTTTTGATAACATATTACCAGCCTACTAGAAGGCTTACTTCCTCATTAAAAATGGTGGAAGAAATATGAATCAACCTTAAATTATACAATTATTCCTTACTCCATATCATTAATGTGTGCATGCATTAATTATACTGTATAGACTAAGGGTTAATGCGTGCGTGTATGCGTTAGCCAGATAACCAAGCCTGTTTACTGCACTACACTCCTAAGAATAAAACAACAGCATGTCTTTTTTTTTTTGACTGGCTTGATTATTTTCCCCATATCTTAATTGTGACCTAGTCCCAGCTGAAGAGAAGCAGCCTCATTGCATGCTACCAACACCATGCTTCACATAAGCATGGTGTTCTGTCTAGTGTTTGTGCCAAACATACAGTATATTATTTAGAATTTTGTTCAAAGCCTTCCCGCTTGGTTGCAAATACTGTAGTAGCTTGTTTAGTTTGGGTGATCTTTTTTATGTGTAAAGGTATAAGCAGTTTAGTTTTAACTAAAAAAAGTTCAATAAATCTTACTACTGATCATTATTTGGAATTAATCAGAATCACTTAATTGGATAGTTATTTCTATGTTTTATATTTTGGATATAAGAAATATTTTCAGTTCCTTTGCGGTTACCTCAGCATAATGAAATGCGGCTTACATTTCCAACCTATTATGTTACACCAAGTTAATTATACAGGACGCATGGCTAATAAAAGAATTTAATTACTCATGAAATGCAGGGCATACAGTAGTGTGAGTTGCAAGGAAACTGTCTAATTAATCTGCATAGCTTTGATTTTAGGAATGCTGCTTGCGATTGCTGATGGGTTTGTTGTCGCTGAGACCTTCAGGGTCATACCTTGTCCACTATCCTCAAATTCTTGTCTAGTTAACGAACTGGGAGAAGGCATTATGTGCAGCCTGTTAAGTGGCAACATTTCATGTGACTAAGCTTACTTGATGGTAAGGGTAGCATTCTAATGGCCAAAATCCCCAATTACTTTTCATCCAGGCCAAAGTCTGTGGATTATTGCATAATGAATACTACACAAGTGTAAGTGTTGAACACAACAAAATACTACAATAACTTTTTCCTCGTTTAAAACAATATAGATCATTCACATTTTCCAGAGCAGGATGCCATCTCAAAGAATCAATCAACCGATTGATCGATTGATCAGAGATAAATAAATAATAGTAACAGTCACCCTACAAATTAAATCTTAAGACTTTAAACTTTTAGGTAAATATATCTAGTTATTTTAGCAAACTATACTTGAACACCAGAAGGTTTTAGTTATTAAGCTGTGAGATAAACTAAATCCTTAAAAAAAATCAACACAAAAAAACAACAGCAAGCAATGAATATTTTAATAAAATCACACAGAAATGTCTGATAATTTCTATGTATTATGACTTTGCATGACCACATATTTAAGCAATGAAATACATTTACAGTGTATCCCAATGGTATGGTATTTGGGAATGGTATGGTTTAGTGAAGCACATGATATGAACCCAGGAAACCATAGCACGAATCATGAAATATTTTACAGCCCAGATTGTAGTAATAGACAGGTGCATACTATATTCATCTCCGCTAACCATTTTATCCTGGTCAGGAGTGCAGTGGATCCATAGCCTATTTTGGGAATACTGGGTTTGAGGTGGGAGTCCGGAGGGGTTCCCTTTCTTTTGCAGGGGACCATGCACACAAACATTCACACCTAGCCAATTTACCCATCAGTATGTTTTGGGAGGTGGGAGGAAACCAGGGGAACCACTCATGTGGACATCAAGAGAAGATGTGAAACTCCACATAGACAGTAATCCAAGTTTAAAATGGAATTAAGAACTGTGGAGTTCTGTGTGGGTTGTTAAATTGACTGTAACATGATATTGCCTTTATAAGTATAGCAAACTACATAACATGCATTTACCAATTACATAAAGGGTATACAGCATATAAATTGGAGTTTTAAATGTTAGTGTGCATAATGTCTCTTCAATTGTCTTTTATAGGCATATACTTATTTTACCTACTAGTTTAAACATAGCCATTACAGTTAAGTTTACTGTGAATGACATTCAATTGCCATGAATGTCAATTGAATGTCATTGAATGTCATCTTGTTACTTATTATAAAAGTGCACACATGGACAAGGTTTTGTGCTGTTGTTGTTTTTTATGTAATTGTGCAAACAATATGTGATCAAATCAGAAAACAGTATTATTAACAGGAAAAATTTGTTCTGTGTACTTCGAACTTAGTACTTAGAAGGAGACTAAATGTTTTTTATTTGTAATCAAATAGTCACTGCAGCAGGCTGTAAAATGGTCATATGTTACTGCAGTCATTTGAGTAGGAGCCATTTTGTATTGGCGCACGTTCCTGGCTCCTGGCTTACAGACACTCCAGTGATACCTACTGAGAAAACTGAAGCCGCTGGCAATTGTTAGTCCTCATCAGTCAGGGAAGAAGCTAATAATGTCTCCAGGGTAAAACAGTGTCTTGCGGCTAAACCCTAGAGCTCAGCTCTTTATCTTCTAAGCTTCCCTCTGCTTCACGTAACAAATAAAATCAACTTCCATGTGACATCCTGGACATCCCAAATTCTAAACATATGGTTGTTATTTTAGTTGCAGATTTTGTTGAACATTGCTAAGGTCCTAATACTTGTCTCATTAATTTGCATCTAGAACTAGATGCTAAAAAGTAAAGATTATTGCTATATGGATGGTCTGCAACGGTGCTTTTGCATTATCAAATCCTCTGTTGTGACCTTAGACCTTTCTTACCTGTGGACTGAATAGCAATTATGCTGCTGTGTCCTCACACATGACCCTTTCTTGGTTTGTTCCCTCATTAGTAGCTCTATTTCCAAGAGGATCTCCATTAGTATTATCTTTTCCCTTGCTCTCTCTATCTCTCTATCTGTCTCTCTCTCCCTTGTGTGGTTTTTGTTTTTAGGTGTTTATTCTTATATCTTTTACTTTTCTCTCAAACAGGCTCTTCCAACATTAAACTTTTTCTCCCTTATCACACCCTCTGGATATACACATACTCACCCAGACAGCCTACACATTGTATATTCCATGTGGTTTAGCCTAGGCTAGAAGATATCTCTCTACTGCTGAGCCAATTTGGATTTAAATTGGATATCCTTCTCCCAAGGTCTTTCAGCATGCCCTTAGTAAAATTTCCTAAAGAATAAAGTGAGACCAGAGTAGCAATCCCATAAATAGTGGATATCTGAAGAGGCATAAAATGTACCCTAGTAATAATGCAGTATGGTAATAATGTAGTGATACAGTGCTGGATATTCCGTTCATCATTTGACCGTGTTTGTTGTCTGTTAAAACTGCAGTCTATAATAATGTACTGTTCTCATGTTATTTATGCTAGATGTTATATCTAGCCACCTTTGCAAACTACTATGCTGCATATTTCGAAATACACCCGAGAACATTTTTAGCTCATTCGTGAGGTGGTACAAGGACAAGGACAAATTTAAGACGGATATTCCCAATGACTCAGTAAAATGCATCCTTCAAATCTGTCTGCTTGTTCATCAGGTCTAGTTCCTAACATGATCTCCAAACTAGGATCTGCAATTATCTCATTCAGACACAACCATCTGAACAATTGCACAATTAATCTAAATGCTACCTGTGACACTCCAATGCTACATGATGCAATTCAAACCAAATTACACCAATTAGAAGCAGGTGACAGTGCTCGCCATGCTTTCTCAGTCTTCCTCCTCTAATTATGTATTTTTGGCATGTAATTTGTTGTAATTGAAAATGTCAGGGATAAATGTGACCCACAAACAAAGTGTGGCTAATTGTTGTTGCATCATACAATGGCTTCCATGAGAAAGAAATTAAACATGGATGAAGTGCTTACCCAACAGAATATTACAGGGAAGACATACTGAGAGCAGGATCATGGTGACTGAAATATCAGTCTGCTCGTCAACTTTCATTGGTATTGTAAAAGTGAAAATATTTGTCACTCTTTTGTCAAAATTTCAACCACAGCTATCTATGTCAAGAAAAACAGACCAGCTTTTAACGTCTAAAAACAGTATCTTTGACATGATGTTGTACTTTTCTACAGGTTCAATCAGGAGTGAAGTAAGCCAGCTGGAATCCTGTGATTGAGGACAAGTGAAACAGGTGCTGGCCTATTTTCCAGTATATGTACAGTAACACAATGTCACATCCACAGATGGTCTCATCTCTCTTTAGTCATTCTGCAGGTAAATGTAGATGCCCATTATTCAATCCAGTGCTCCAACAGGCATGTAATTACCACAGGGTCTGCGGAGAGCCTCAGTGAACTTGACAACACGCAGAGCAGATAAAGACACAATACTCGAGCAGAAAACGGCAGGACTGTATTCAGAATACACCTCACCAGTCCTATAGTAATACATACGCAGGCCTCATTATGTGGTGTGGTGTAGTGTAGGATCATGCATTTGTGTTAAAAAAAGAGATGAGGCTTCATTTTTCTTTTTATGGATGTAATGTCTCCAGTTTGTCTGGTTTTCCATAGCTCTGGCATTCTTTGTAATGTATTTTATATACATGTTCAAGAACAATGTGTACAGTAGTAAGACTTTTGTGGGAAATCTCCCGAAGCAGAACACTAAACACTATGTTAGACACTAAATACTATGTAAGATTTCCTTGTGTCTCATCTCTGATTACTGTGGCAAACTGAATTTTGTCAGTGCAATAAATCTCCTCTTCAGCTTTCCCAAGAGCAATACAAAGCTGCCAAGATTACTAACAAGAAAATCCTAACAATTGTACCCCCAAAAACATAGTACAAGCCAGTGGATATCAGATGATATCTTAACAGCATAAATAAAAAAAAAACATGTAAAGCTTTGTCAAACATGCAGGTTGGGACACAAGTTCATGTTGACAGAACTTTGTTTCTTTACCAGCTTAGTGGTTAATGTATTGGACTACTGGACTACCCAGGTTCAAACTCCAGCACGACCAATTTTCCACTGATGGGCCCTTGAGCAAGGCCCTTAACCCTCAACTGGTAAAATGTATAAAAAATTATATAAGTTGCTCTGGTTAATGCCATGAATGTAAACATACTTATTGTAAAACAAAGAAACACAAGGACTTAAAGAGAGAGAATAATCAGGGTCAAACACAACACAGTTGAAAGTAATCTTGACACACTAAGGAGACAACCGACAGTGAGACATACTGCCGGAATAGACAAGACATAAACCAAAACAAAAGCACATGGCAATGCAAACAAACACTAGAAAATGTGGAAATAGATGCCATGGTGCTGCAAGCTGCTATGCATGCTGAGAGCCACTTGTTGCAAAGGGGAAAACTGTTATGCTGCATAGCATTCTAAACTGTCTATATCTATAATGGAAAGTTTGTTGATTGGCTTATTTCTTTGGAGACGTTTGTTGCATACGAACACGAGTACAGTATATTGTTCCACTTATATTCAGTTGCACTCGGAATTATTCAACCCCTATTGAAAATTCTTTTTGGCCAAAATTACTAACTTGCAGCTGTTTGTAATAAATCAGTGAACAAGAGCAATTTAATATCTAATATAACAAGTGATTTCTCCAAATTCAACACAAATGGTCCATTTTAATGATTATTGCAGTCCCAGAATTATTCAAACCCATGCATAAAATCCCTTATTAGAGCACAGATTTGTGAATTAGGTGTTGTCCCAAGCACAGATTAGATGCCTCAGGTGTACTTGATTTAGAACACATAAAATACCTGGACTGTCAGATTGAACTAACCTCGGGGACCAGAAGACGCAGCTTTAGCGGTTAGCCCAATGTAGCGTGGATGGTAAACCCAAACGCGGATAAAAAGTGAGTAGGCAGTGATTTTAGTTTAAGGACTCTCACAAAAGGGGAGCAAGGGAAAAACACAAATTTAACCCGCGTCCTATAAATACACACACAATAGCAGAAAGCAGATACCCAAAGGGTGAATACTCACGGTTTTGTAGAACGACAACCTGAACCGACATGGGCCGAACTCAATGACTGAGCGTTGTACTGTAGTTTGTTTACTCCTCTTATACTTCCTGGTTTGGCAACCGCATTACTTCCGGGTCCTAGTGTCGGCTGCGGATTGAGTGTGCATGACAGTACCCCCCTGTCCAAGACCGACTCCTGACGGTCCTGGGGTGGAAGATACCCGACGACGGTAGTCTTGAATCAGCTCGGGGTCGAGAATAAACCAGGCCGGAATCCAAGACCGCTCCTCTGGGCCGTAGCCCTCCAAGTCGACCAGGTACTGAGTACCTCTGCCCAGAGGGCGCGAGTCGAGGATCCGGGGAGGAGGAGCTGGGGGGGTGGGTGGAATCATGGGTGAGGTGGTGAAAGGTTTGAATTGAGAAAGGTGAAATACTGGGTGGATTCGGAGCGCCGCAGGCAGCTGGAGCCGGTAGGTGACAGGGTTAATCCAGTGAGTGATGCGGTATGGTCCGATGAATCTGGGCGAAAGTTTTTTTGATTCGGTATGAAGGTGGAGATTTTTTGTAGAAAGCCATACATTGTCACCAACGTGGTACAAACGTCCCGGAGGGTGTCGACGGCGGTGTTGGGCGTTGGCTCTTTGGATGGCCTGATTAGTTAGGTTCCATAGCCGCCGACACCTGCGGACTAACTGTTGGGCGGACGGTACATCAACCTCCGGTTCTTGGTGGTTGAACATCAAAGGTTGGAAACTGTGGCATACCTCAAATGGGCTTAGGCTGGTGGCAGAGGAGGTGTGGAGATTGTGTGACAGTTCAGCCCAAATATCGAGGGTAGCGAGCCCAGGAGCGCTGATGATCTGCTATGAAACATCTCAGGTAGTGCTCCAGTTGTTGGTTGGCTCGCTCTGTCTGACCGTTAGTCTGTGGGTGGTATCCAGATGATAGACTGCAGGTGGAGTCGATCAGATGGCAGAAAGCCTTCCAGAACCGGGCAGTGAACTGGGGCCCTCTGTCCGAGACGATGTCCTTTGGGAACCCATGCAGACGGACTACGTGCTCTAATATCAGCTCGGCTGAGTCCGGCGAGAGCCACCAGGTGCACGGCTTTAGAGAACCGATTGATGATTGTTAGGATGGTGTCCTTCCCTTCGGAGGCCGACCCGCCCGTGATGAAGTCGACGGAAATGTGCGTCCAGGTCCGTCGAGGAACTGGGAGTGGTTGCAGTTCACCTGGGATCGGTTGGTTGGTGTTCTTCACCCTGGCGCACACTGGGCATGCCTGAACGAACTGTTTGATGTCCCTTGTGATGGATGGCCACCAGAAGTCGCGTTGGAGGAATTGGAGGGTCCGTCGTGTGCCCAGATGTCCTGAGATGGGTGATGAATGTCCCCACTGGAGGACTTATGACCTCATAATGTCGGGCACATAGAGTCGTCCAGGTGGCACACCTGCCGGTTCGGTCTCTGTGGCCTGAGCCTGGCGAACTCTCATTTCCAGGTCCAGTTGGAGTGGGGTGATTATCCTGGAAGAGGGAAGGACAGGCGCGGGGTCCGCCCGGGGAAAGTCCAACTCCAGTTGTCGTGAGAGGGCATCCGCCTTCGTGTTCTTGGCAGTCATAGGTTTCAAAAAATAATGCCCACCGCGCCTGTCATGGATTCAACTGCTTCAAGTTCCTGATGTTGATGAGGTTTTGATGGTCTGTCCAGATTATGAATGGCTCTCTGGCGCCCTGGAGCCAGTGACGCCATTCCTCCAAAGCCCAATTTATGGCCAGCAGCTCGCGGTCCCCTACCCCATATCGCTGCTGAGTGGAGTCAAATTTTTTGGAGAAGAAACTACA
>JAQQZS010000020.1:11127691-11146674 GCA_030068045.1 Platyallabes tihoni | reverse complement strand
TGTGGGAGGAAACCGGAGTACCCGGAGGAAACCCACCGAGCACGGGGAGAACATGCAAACTCCATGCACACAGAGACTGGAATTGAGCCTGGCCGGGGAATCGAACCCGGACCCTGGAGGTGCAAGGCGACAGTGCTAACCACTACACCACCGCGCCGCCCCCAATCATTATAATTCTTCTAAAAACATAATAATCTTAATTTGATTACATAATGTGCTTTTTTATTTTTCTCAATTATAAATGTTTATTATTATTACTATAATAATAATAATAAGACAGTGTTTCCATGCACTGCACAAACAATTTGCAGACTGGAGATTTTTTCCCCATCCTGGTAGAAGTATCCTACTCTTGACTGCTCCTAAATTTTCTATTACCTAAGATGGTCAGAAATGATTGGGTACAACCAAAACAAAACAAAAAAAAATGTATATGTATGTTTGTATAATATGTCTTGCATGAGGCTAAATGAGATCAATATAACAAACTGTATATGAACACCTACACTGCCCTATGTGTGGCTACTGAGAGCAAAATTCAGGACCGTTGAAATTATTGAAAAAGCCTGAAACTATGAAGTAGAACTGAAGACCAGCATCATTTGTCATACAACTGACAAAGGAATATTCTTTATATGACTGCCATCAAGCTCACACTGATAAAGCTCCATGGCCTCAAGAATAGTACAGAGTCCCTGAATAAAACAAAATATTCTAGGCTTGAGGGCTTTTTCACATTAGAACGTGCACGCTATGTTTTAAATCTATCTTGACATTGATGTCCATAGGGGGAAAAGACTCCACTCTGTTGTCTTTTTTCCTGCTTTCACCCTGATAACTTTGAAGTAAGGGAACATGTTTATATGAATAAATCAATGTTCCTGGCCTCTATGAGATCTGCTAATAGAAAATTACTTTTGAAAAATGCAATAATTGACTCTTCACTGTTTAAAGTCTTTTGATTGTGGTGTTAACCTCAAAGGATGCAGGAGTGACAATTTAAAAAGTGAAACAGCAAAGCTCCCAAAAGCTGTAAAAACTATTTAATAAAAAGGCATTAGTTATATTACTTGTTTTAAAGGAGCCATATGCAACAGAGATTGTGGAACTCCTGTAGAAATATGTCAAATAAGTCGAGTTATAGGGGAAAAAAAGGTCTTTATGTACATCAAAGGCTCACAACATTTGTACATTCTGGACCGCTAGAGCAGACACACACATCTTTTTTATTACTGCAAAGAGCAATAGAAATTGCTATTTGTAGGCCTCATGCATGTTTAACCTTCATGCTTGCATGAAATTGATTTGACAAAGCCATTCCTAAGGTCAGACATTCAATCTGTGTGCATGCATATGATTGTATGATGTACAAAACTTTAAATTTTGCTTTAAGTCCACCCTGAGAGCTTTGACTTTGAATCAGTAGTGGTTCAGATGTGTATGGTGCTTTGGGTGCACATCCCTTCAGCATCTACCCAAAGAAATAAAAGCACAATTTATATATATATATATATGAGACTGAGCACTGAGACTGAGCATGGGAGACGATTACCCACAATCCCACAGCGCAAGAGAGAGAGGAACCATTGGCGTATATCCAATACTCGTATATCAAGCCAGCGCTCATTTATTAACATTTATTTAAACACTCGCAGACCCAGTTACTCACAATCCAAGGTTTCACTGTATATATACTGTATGTATGACTTGACTATTTATTCATTATTAAAATTTCCCAGTGTTATGTAAGCTAACAACATAGCAGCATTGGTGAATAAACGTATAAGTATACTAGTACATTTAAGAAAATGGAGGGTATTATAGTCACAAAGAGATAACAGAGCTGCATACCTTATCCTATTCCTCATTCCTTTTTTCCAACTTGATTGCTTTGACCTTTTTGACCTTGGTGAGCATCAGTACATCATCAACTAGTTTTTATATTATTCATAACTATTTTGCACAAATCATAAAAAAGAGGACATGCTAATGAGTCACATGGTTCTACTACCAGAAAAAGTGTGCTATTTTAATTTTATTTTTAAGTCTCAGTATTATTGTGCATTTTATTTAGTAGTCATGCAAAGATCATGTTTCTTTAAAAATTCAAAGTTGCCTTTTAATTATTGTCCTTTTAAATATCTTGATCAAAAAAATGTTTCTTCATTACGTCAGGTTCATTAACTTTTTAATATAAAATATTAATCAATCACAAAAACGTTCTCCAGACTGCAGTATGATTGCAAATAAACATATTACATATGCTTGTACATACTCTGAGGGATTTTGTAAATTAATATGTCAGGGACAGCAAGAAACCATTTTTAATATCCAAAGGCACTGTAGGCACTGCTTTTTGCCTGTCAGTGTAATTGGACAAGAAATGGCACCAGGTCATCCCATAACATTTTTTTTTTCTTATCAAGATTCTGTTGAAACAAATTGACTTCCTTTTTCAGTTTGGGATGAGTATATCACCAGCTGTCTGAGGGCTGCGAAAGGCACAATAACTATTAAGTAGAGGGAAAGCACCAGAATGTATCAGCTCAGCCTGTCACTGCATTGTAATTTCCTGTCATGCCATCACCAAGCATGTTGTGGCACCTCCACTTTTTGGCCAGGCTCGATTCCTGTCTCTGTGTGCATGGAATTTGCATGTTCTCCCCGTGTTTGGTGGGTTTCCTCCGGGTACTCTGGTTTCCTCCCACAGTCCAAAGACATGCAGATTGGTGTTCCCAAAATTACCCGTAGTGTGTATGTGTGTGTGCCCTGTGATGGATTGGCTCCCTGTCCAGGGTGTACCCCGCCTCGTGCCCTAAGCCTCCTGGGATAGGCTCCAGGTCCCCGCGATCCTGAATACAGGATAAAGTGGTATAGACGATGAGTTAGTGGTATCACACTCACCTGTTCAGATCTTTTACAGACTCTCATGAGTCTTGAAATCTATTACACCTATTGTGATTTATGTTTGAATGACTTTAAATTTTTTACTGTAACTTACAAATGTTTACCATCATTATAATCCCCACATTTTGTTACTCATGTCTCTCACCTGTTCCCCTGGCAGTACAAGTAACTTTATTTAAGCATAATATTTGTAAGCCCGGAACGCATGGTGGGGTAGTGGCTATCACTGTGGCCTCACACCTTCATGGATGGGGTTTGATTTCAACCTTGAGGCTGTGTACGTGAAGGTTGATAGTTCTCTCCAAGTTTGGTGGGTTTCCTCCAGGAAATCCAGTTTTCTCTGACAATCCAAAGATATGCAGAGTAGACTAATTGGTATTTCCAAATTCCCCCTAGTGTGTAAAGGAGTGAGTGAGTGTAAGTCTGCTTGTGTGCTCTGCAATGGACTGGCACCCCATCCTGGGTGTACCTTGCCTAGTGGCGCGACTCTCCCAGGATAGACTCCAAACTTCCCGATACACTCAGTCACTCATTCTCGATACCATTTATCATGTACAGGGACTCTTGAGGACTGGAACCCATCCCAGGAGACTCTGGGCAGGAGGCAGAGTATTCCCTGGATGGGTTCCCAAATCATCACAGAGTAAAAAAGCACACACACTCACTGTGGGAAACACCAATTAGCCTACTTTGCAAGTCCATGGCGTGTGGGAGGAACTTGGAGTACCCAGAGGAAACTCACCAAGCAGAGGGAAAACACGCAAACTCCATGCACACAGACCCAAGGTGGAACTCAAAGCAGGGTACACACATGATTTTATGTACAATGTACACCCATGAGTTTATATGAATTCATAAGAGTAACCTAGGATAAGGTTGTTTAAAAATACCATGAGGAAATAAGCATCAAGTACATACAGTATAAAAGCTGCACAAAAAAAGTTATTGGATTTCATGCAAGAAGCAATCTTAGTGAAGATGAGAGAGTTTTCAAATATTACCAGCGGCAACAGTGAGCCCACTGTTTATCCCACACCGCACACAAAATGTAATTAAAGAGATGCAAATGTAAAATGCGCACACATGACCCCTTAGACAAATTAGAAGCCTTTTGGAACAAAAACAACAGCAGTGCTCTATGATAATTTGTGGAGAAAGTAGAGTTACACATATGAGCCCAAGAACACTGCACCCATGGTAAACTGAGAAGGGAACATCATTGAACATTACTGAATGAAATATGAATGGAGTGATGTGGAAGGAATGTAATACAGAATCTGGAAAGAATATGGACATTTTAATATGAATTTAAAAGCAAAAACACAGCCAAAATCATCATAGCCATCAAGACTGGTTTATAAAAATCAGATCAACATGTTTGCATGACCTGGACAATCTCCCAATTAAATATTTTTCTGTGGATTTTAGAATTGAGAGTCCATCAGAAGGACCCTTGTAATCTCCGGTAATGGAAAACAATTTGCAGAGAGAAATGAGCCAGAAGTGCAAAATGCTGTAAAAAAAAAAAAAAAAAAAAAAAAAAATAATTACTTTTAACCATGGAATGTTCAACGTTGTAATTGCCAACAACAATCTTACAACAAAGTACTAATGCATATTTATTTATCTAACTGCTTTTTCTCTGTCAACTGTTAGTTTTTGAACATATTTGTTTTAGCTTGCAGTGCCTTGCGAAAGTATTCATACCCCTTGGTACCACATACAGTACCACTTTTCCACATTTTTGTCACATTACAACCACAAACGTAAATTTATTTTGGGGGGATTTTATGTGATAGACCAACACAAAGTGGCACATAATTGCAAAATGGAATCAACATGAAAAAATGGTTGACATTTTTTACAAATAAAAATCCCAAGCTTTGAACATCTGTTCCAAAAGTGGAAAGAGCGTGGCACAACTCCAAACCTACCAAGATATGTCCATCCACCTATACTGACATGGCTTGTCACAAACTGCAAACTTTTTTGCAGACTTCTTATGGCTTTCTTTCAACAATGGCATTCTTCTTTCTACGTTTCCCTAAAGGCCATATTTGTGGAGTGCATGACTAATAGTGACTAGTGGAGTGCATGACTAATATCCTGGGCTGTGGATATCTGCACCTTCTCCAGAGTTACCATGGGCCTTTTGATTGGTTCTCTGATGCTCTCCTGGCCCAGCCTGTCAGTTTAGGTTTGCGGTTATGCCATAGTTTTTCCATTTTTGGATGATGGATTAAACAGTGATTCATGAGATGTTTGCTTGGGATTTTTTTTTATAACATAACCCTGCTTTAAACTTCTTCACAGCTTTATCCCTGACCTGTCTGGTGTGTTCCTTTGGGGCTTGATGATGATGATGATGGCTATTTGTTTACCAATGCTCTCTAACAAACCTCTGAGGGCTTCACAGAACAGCTGAGATTAAATTATGTAATTCTATAAGTGTAACGTGAAATTAGAATTTTTAGATATATTACATACAACATGATTATTTAATGTTCTCCAGTGGTCACTGCACCAGCATACCTGATAAGAGGTCCTTTTTAAGAGTAGATCCTCATTCTGATGTTATGGCCAACTGGGAGAGATTATGAGTGAGCAAAATTTTGAATGTCAAAATATGAAAGAAAAAACAGAACAAAAACAAGTGTGTCACACAGTGGTATCAATGCCCGCCTGTGTGCTCAAACAAAGCCCACAATTGTGTGATGACCAGTGTCTGGCATTTCCTGTTTCCAACTGAAACCTGTTGACCTGACAACTGATGGAAAACCTGCAGAGAACCAATCCTGGATACTGTCCCTAAATCTAGGGGCTCTGATACTACACAATAACAGTGTCTGAACTCTTCTGTGCACATCATGGAGCTCCATGTCCCTGACATGCAGTGATGGAATAATAGTGCATGTAGCTTTGGTGCGGTCACTCGAAAAACAGGATTCAGCTGAATCTCCTAATAACCTTTATATCCTTACTCTATCTCTTTTGTAGCTATAGGTATTGTCTTTGTTATGGATGCTCTCATCTAGGAGCCCTGGGTAACACGAGTGGTTGAGTGTTACCTCGTAGAGTCATGATGGCTCTACCCTGATCAAGATTGTCTTTGGATATATTGCTAACCCTTTAGGGGCATTTTGTTCTGATGATAGCCTTGGCAATATACCTAACTCCTAGCTCTGCATTATGCTATTTTTTCTGTTAACGCCCATTTTGGTTCTGATTATAGTTCTGAAGGTGACTCTACTCCTTTTTGTTATGAAAGCAAACATGTTTTGATATATATTTCTGGTTCCTGGGCCTGTTTAAGCCCTTGTGGAAAATAGCCCTCAATGCAATATTGATTGACGCCATTGACTATTGCACCTAGCAAAGATTATATATAAACTTCAGCTACAGTAACTTGTTTTTTCTCTTCATCTCAGTTTACAATTACAGTTCAGCTCTACTTTTGCTTATATAACTGAGTCTAGACCTTTGCTCATGTTTTCAGCTCAGACTGACTCTTCATGCTTTAAGCCTGCTTCTTTATTTGCTCAGCTGTTTTAACTTGAAATTCTGTTGCTGTCTCTTTCCACATTCCTCTGGTTACATGGTAGCTCAAAACAATGTATGAAAACGATGTCTCATGCTCCCTGAACAACTTTTACTTTCACAATTTGAACCTGTTGAATCCCGGCATTGTCATCCTGGAATAAGCCGGTGCCATCAGGGAAGAAAAAAAAATCAATTGATGGAAAAAACCTGGACATTCAGTATGTTCAGGTCATCAGCTGATCTCATTTTTTGTGTATGTAACATTGCTGAACCTAGCCCCTGACCAAAAGAAGAACCTCAGATCATACCACTGCCCCACAGGATTTTATGTTTAAGACTAGGCATTATGGGTGCATCACGTCATCCGCCTCTCTTCTTTTACTGATGCACCCATCACTCTGGAACAGGGTAAATCTGGCCTCATTAGACAATGTTTTCCAATGTGCCGCAGTCCATTCTTTATACTCCCTAACAATTTGAAGCCTTTTTTTTTTTTTTAGATTATCCTCACTGATAGATAGCTTTTGTTAAGGCTACTGTATGTAACTGTTTAGGCCCAATCCCTTGAGTTCTCAGCTCATTGTGCTTGTGGAAATGCTCTTACTGTAAGTTCACTATTAAACATAGCTATGAGTTCTAATGTTGCTTTTTTCATGATTTGATTGCACCAAAGGTTTAAGAGATCTCTAATAATGGAAGATGATGGTTCAACACTATCTTTTTAGTAGTTTCATATCATCTCATCTTAGTTGTTTTCTTTCCTTGATGCTGGACAATAATTTGTCCCTTCTAAAACAGAGTAAAATCTTTGCCATGACCGCAAGATATGTCTTCTGACATGGTTGTTTAAGAAATGAGAAGCTACTCACTGCATCAGTTGGGGTTAAATAACTTGCTGCCAGCTGAACCATACTAATAACTGCAGTAATTATCCAATAAAAGGTTCTTACTGTAACTATCTGCTTAGTTCAGGGGTCGGCAACCCGCGGCTCCGCAGCCGCATATGGCTCTTTCATCTCTCTACTGCGGCTCCCTGTGGCTTTGGAAAATTAATAATGAGTATTTAATTCAAATTTGTTATTTTATTTAGTTATTGTTTTAAATGTAATTCTAAATTTAAAGACTATGGTGATCATGTAACATTAAAATAAAATGTGTTTAATTGTTTGTTGCTCAAAATATGTGTCACAACCGCTGATGTGCGTCACCCGCCGGCACGCGGTTTACTGAGCTTTTTGACCCCTGGTTTTTATTAAGGTTGACTGCATGCGATAAAAGGACACAAAATAAAAGCAGACAGCATTTTTGGTTTGCTGCAGATGAATAATTTAAGTTTGACTTTTTATTTCATAAATACGAGGAGGACTCAAATCTACATTGGAGTATTTTATTTGAAAGTAACCTTTAACCTACTGTATGTCATCAGGAACATTTTATTCTGTATCGTTCTTCAATAGATTTGAAAGCATCTGCTGGAGGTACCTTAAATATTTACACTTAAATATGTTAATAATTAAATTTTTTTTGTCAAGCTTCACCCGTCATAGTGAAATATTAATTCATATAAAAACTTTAAGAATTAATCACTTTACTAACTGAAAGGCCACTTATATGTGTAGAATTCTGCTTACTTATTAGTGAAGGACAAAAATGTTGTCCTTCTTAACTTTGACACTGAATCTGCTCTGGATGTGCTGTGTAGGATCAATCCAATGTGCAGCTTTGCATACATATTATCTTGAAAAAATGGTCAGAGTGTTCAGAGCACAAATTGTTCCAGACCCATTATTTGTGACAATCATCTGTGTGCCTTTGACAGATATTTTGCATGGTATATGGATTAGCCTTGATTGACAATGCATGCTGCTCACAGGGCATTGTGATGCATTAGCATTCATTGACATTTTCCCATGTGCTTAGAAAACAGGAGCTGCCATGTAAACGGAACACCATCACCATCTACATCAAGGAAAAAAAGAGGGACAAAATGCAATAAAAATGTCATTGTACACTGGATGGGCTACAAGAAGTGCATTTTAATGGAGCGGTAGAGGTCAGTTTTAGATGAATTTAAACAAGAATTAAACAGAAGATAAGAAAGAAAGGTGTGAAAAGATTACTGAGAGACTTTAGAGAAAAGTTTAAGTATATTAGTAAACAGTGGGAAAACTGATACCCACTCACATTGTACCAAGCCTCACAAAGCTAACTCAAAGGCAAAAGGAATTGATTATGTTGTAGCTCTTGGATGTAAGACAAACTTCAAATGATCTCTATCAGTTGATCTCTTGCAAAATGGAGATGAAAACAGACTAGTAGCCTTAATTAATCATTAAAATTAGCAAAATGTATTAAAATGCAAATTAACTTTTAAATTACAGTCATACCGACCTCAGCGCGTCAAGAGGCAGCAGAATAACAGTCCTTCATATTACACCCATATATGCATCTATCCATTGTGATCAGAGTTCAAGTAAACACTTGGTAAAAGGTCATCTACTGTAGGTGCATACTGAGCAGGATGAGTGCTTCTAGGCCCTGCTCCAGGTTCATCAGGAAGACTGGCGGGTGCCTACTGGGGGCACTCCAATGGGAGATGTGTTGACACCAAACCTGACCTCACGTTGACCAAGATGGGGCCACACAATTAGCTATTTGAGCATGCCACATACGTACTGTAGACATGGAACTATTTCAGTGGACAGCATGTCTGCTGTTGCCCCTAACCAGTGAGGCTCAGCTCACAGCTTAGCCTGACTTAAAATGGGTAATCCTGCAATTGGTAGGCTACATCTT
Organism: Platyallabes tihoni; assembly: GCA_030068045.1. Taxonomy (NCBI): domain Eukaryota; kingdom Metazoa; phylum Chordata; class Actinopteri; order Siluriformes; family Clariidae; genus Platyallabes; species Platyallabes tihoni. Next base: position 11,137,431 of record JAQQZS010000020.1, on the reverse strand, counting down.
GACCTTCAGTGAGCATGGCCACCCAGTCGCATTTACTCAGCAACTCCAGGATAGCCACTGGTGAAAGAGTACAATGCGATCAATCTGGTGCTTGTGAATAAGTGTGAGAAAGTGTGGGGAGAATGACCTGTGGTGTAGCTGAGAGCAGGCAGCTCCCTGGAATCTCTCATGTGTCTTCTCTCTCTCATGTCTCGCTTGTGGTTTCTCCCCCTCCCTTTCTCTCCTCCTATTGGTTCCCCAATGTGCTGCTCCAGCATCTTCGCTGATGAAATGTGGTCAGAATAAAATAATGAATGATTGCAATCTGAGATCACTTAAATACTTGATAAAGAATCTCCAAGATACAAACTGAGCAGGATGAGTGCTTCCAGCCACTGCTTCAGCCACAGCGGGAAGACTGGTGCAGTGCAGGTTCATACTAGGGGCACTCCAATGGGAGATGCATCAACTGTTGTGGCCACACCTTACCTCATGCTGGGCATGCCTCAGAGACATCTAACTGGCCTTGGTCACAATCAGTGTAGTAGTAGCTCAATTTATTAAGGCTCTTGGGTACTGATATCAAGATGATGGGGCTTTTGACATCAGCTCCACATCAGGGAGACTCTGACGGACATTGGAGGTTGGTTAATCACCCTTAGTTAAAAAGTCCTCTGTCAGATGATTTCCCCCTGGAACAGACCAATGAAGAGAACCTCAAGCACACCTTTGACCAAGTAAAAATGACCAAATCATCAATGGCCACAGAATATAGCCTGATGTTGCACTCACTTTCACCTATTTTTTCGTGAATAAAGATAGGCTGTATTGCATGATGGAGGACACTCAAACTGCAGAAGAAACAACCAGTTATTGGCAAAGAGCCTCCGGGAATTCCTGTTTCATGCAGCTCACCATAATGGCAGGGCACCTGGGGTGAGAGAGAAAACTAGTGTGACTCATAGCTCTTTATATTGACTAGGCTTAAATGGGGTGTACACCAGTGGTGCATGCAATTTCTCAAATATCAGCTGGTAAATCGACCAGCTGCCCCCAAAACACCATCAATTCATCTCCCTCTGCTCAAGCTTCCCTTGGAACAAAATTTTTTGGCCCTCATCAGACTATGGGCATCACTTGTGCTATTTATTGTACGCTAAGCAACATGATACCAAGCAGGCACACTTAATCTTCTTAGAAGGATATTCTGAAACTTTTTACATTATACAAACTTTTTAAATTGCTCGTGATTAAATTAATTTGTATCAGTGTTTACCATTAACAGCAGGATGGCCTCTTCTAACAAATTAGCCAAACACTAAAAAACATTATTCATAACTCGGCCATGATGATGCTCAGAATTGGGATAAGTGACTAAAACACTTCTTATTTGCAGTTTGAGAGGTCCTGTAAGCCTTCAGGGGGTTCTTTGCATTTGAATTATTGTACAAAATGGGTGAAACCCCCATAGAAATACTAGAAATCATCAGGGAAAATATAAATATGTAAATACGAAAATTAACGTAAATATGTTCTTGACCTGAGGGCAAAACTCCACATACTACAGTAAGTCATATAATCCCAGAATATTCTACAATCACAAGAACATCAATTCTGGGTATCTATATACTGTAGAGGTGAGGCACTTTTGGTGAACCAACTTAATCCTGAAACCATGGAGGGAGGCAGTCCCTGATGATGATAGTTCTCAAGAGGACAGATGTGTGGCCCAATTCACCCTGGTCACTGTTGAGACCACTTAACACTGTCACAGAGAGCACAGATTGTCAAGTTGCGAAGACTTTTTCCCATGTGTTTGTACCTTTACCTGGTCATATAAACCTTAAAGACTATCATATTGAGATGTCTTCAGACACAGCCACCCATACAGATTGCCTGAACACCAAGAAAAACTCTTGATGAGCTTCATGCTATGCTCAACATGGGGGTTGATCGAGGAATTGCCCAGAGATCCGCGCAGCCCGGTGGTCATGGTACCCAATTCTGATGTGACCATCCATTTCTGCATGGACTTTTTCTGGCTGGCTATCATCGTAGGTTTTTTTGCGTAATTATATAAATGTCACCAGACTGCTGGCTGATCTTACTAAAAAGGGCCTGCCAGGTCCAATAGAGTTGATGGAGCTGTGCAAATGGGCTTTTGTTCAAATTAAAGGAGCACTTAGCAGAGGCCCTGTACAGAAAGATCCTGGTCAGACTGAGGGTTGAGGCAGTGTTGTGCTAGGTAGTGGAAAGTGAGGGGTGCCCTATGCTGTACATCAAGGAGAACAGACAGAGTCAGGTGAGGAGTGGGAAAGAAAGCACACCTCATGAGAAAGTGTCTAATTAGATGAGAATGTGTTGTTGTAGTGAGCTGAGAGAGCGGGCAAGTGAAAGCTGCTCACTCACAGTATACAAGTGTGTCTGAATTATTGTGGATGAAAAGAAAACCCACATCTACCTACAGTACACTATATTGCCAAAAGTATTCGCTTGCCTGCCTTACATGCACATAAACTTGAGTGACATCTAATTCTTAATCCATAGGGTTTAATATGATGTTGGCCCACCCTTTGCAATAACAGCGTCAACTCTTCTGGGAAGGCTTTCCAGATTCGCTCTTCCATGTCTTTATGGACAGTGATTTGTGCACTGGTGCGTGGTCCATAAAGAAATGAATGGGTGAGTTTGGTGTGAAGAACCTTGATCCATGTTCTATCGGGTTGAGGTCACCTTAAAAATGAGGTCACTCCTAAACCTTGTGGAAAGTCTTCCCAGAAGAGTTGAAGCTGTTACATATAGGTGCAAAGGGTGGGCCAACATCATATTGAACCCTACGGATTATGAATTGGATGGTACTCAAGTTCAAATGCAGTGCAGTCAATGCAGTATACCTTTTCTCGTACGTAACAGATCTTCTGTCACAACAGTTATGTTTAAAAGTGAAAGTAAGCATATTTACATAGACACACACACATTGGGACTAAACAGCTAAAAAATCTTTAATTTACTAGGGAGCATGAGGATTGCACATTGGAACCATAGAAAACAGGACATGTGGCCTGATGAGTCAAGATGTACTCTATTTCAGAGTGATGTACATTCAATGTACTGTAAGAGTAAGAAGGGAAGCGCATGAAGCAGAGGACTCATCATGCACAGTGCAAGCCTCTGTTATGATCTGGGGTTACAACAGAATGAAGTCAGCTGACCACTTGAATTTATGGAATGACATTATTTCCATCAATAATTTGTTTCCTTCCACATTACCATGTGCATATTTGATGAAAACCATCCCAGAATAAGTCAAAGATTGGTTCTGGGAGCACGATGAATCAATTTCACACACACAGTAAACTGACCACCACAAAATATTGATATTAACCCAAGTGTGTGGGAGTGATTCAAGATAGAGTGGTTTAATTCATGACAATGCCCCTGTGCACAAAGTGATGTTAATAAAAACATGGTTTGGCCAAGTTTCTGTGCTCTGGGTTCCTTCGGGATGAACAAGGAACACATACAGTAATGCACCCTCCTCACCCAACATCAATGATAATGTTCTTGTGCCTAAATAAGCAAATATCTTCATAACTATACACAGAAATATAGTGCAATCCAGAGGATTGGAGTATTAAAACAACAAAGTAGGGACCTCATCTGAAATTAGTTGCATAAAAGGTACATACAGTGCACTATGATTGTTATGGTCAGGATTCCATAAACATTTGGCCATGTACTGTACATCTGCTTATTCATACAATTATGTGCCCTAACCAGACAATTGTTTGACAGTAGAGCAATGCATAAATACATTTATAAACAGGAACAGAGCTTCAGTTGATGTTCACATCAAACATTGGGATAATTGCATGAGAATGCAAGTGTAAAAGTATTCCAATTTAAATGGCCAGTGTTTTATAAGCAATCTTGATATTGTTTTGTAACCTTTTCACACATTTAACTGCAGTTGCAAAATATCTTTCCAATATTAAAGAGCTAATATCACCACTTTTAGCCAAACATAATGCAACACTCTAGAGAAAGCCCAAGATGCTTACTTGTATCTCCAATGAGACCTGATATTTGCCATAAACCATTAGCACTTCAGCGGCTCACTAGTGTGAGCTCATATAACACCAAGAGCACCCAATATATAGGCTGTTTCTCACCTGGACAGACAGACACAGTGAATATCTGTGAAAAGATGAAGCTATGAAAAAAATACCTCTGAGCCACAGAGACTTACATTTCATCACCACACAGAGAAGAATAAGAGTCTGTAGAAAAGTAACTTTTTCCCCCTTAAAAACAGTATTGAGGGAAAAGAAATTCAGTAACCTTAAAAGGATATGATCTGGTTTCTGGCATTAAGAAGATAAGCACAGACACAGAGCGGTGCTACATTGCATTGACTTGCATTGACAGCAGTACTTCAGTACTTCAGCATGGGGATTCATGTATTAGATATGTGGATATACAGTATGGCTTATTAGTTTGCAAATATGTAGTGAATAAAACAGGTATTTGGCAACATTAGCAGCTGAAAGTATAAGCGTGCAATTTGTCTTTAATTCACATGTACATTGAGTACCCAGCATTTTTCATTGTAAAGGGGGGCTGTACTTAAAACAACAGAATTTCATTCATATATTTATTTTAACTACAAAAGCACTGCTGAACTGCTGTGTATAACAGGAATAACACACAAGAGGATGCAACAATCTCCCTCAGGGTGGTAATAGCCCTCGGCTATTGCGAAATACCCTAGAGTGTCAAGAGACGTGTAAGTAATAAAACAAGACTGGATGTGCTCTTATAGGAAAATAATCAACTCCTTTTGTTCTCTGCACATCCTGAAGTGTTTTAATTTCATAATTTTTCATGAATATTTCATTTCATGAATAAATCTGCACACTTCCAAAAACAACAGTCGCTAAGGATAAACACTAACTACTACAATTTAAGAGAGGAAAATTAGATCATTTAATGAAACACTAATAAGCCGTTGCCAAGTAACTGCTGAATGCACTACTTAAACGCATACTTATTACTCTAAGTGTCTGATTCAGACCCACAGCATACTGTAAGCTTTACCTTTACAGACAGCACCCACAACAGGAACACACACAGATGTTGAAACCTCTTATGTAAGACAGAAGCACAAACCAGAACATTTCATTTGAAAAAACATTTTTCAAATGCTTATGTAAAATACCTGCTCTTTTATTATTGTTTTTATCATTAGTTGTAGGGATGGCACAAAGAATCAGTGATAAATCCAAAGAAATACAGTGAAAGGAAGCCTAAACAGAGCACAAAGCAGAGTACAATGATGGTATGTCAGTACAGGAAGTTGGCCTAAAGTCAATACACTCTGAGGCTTTTTATTTAGTCATTTGTAATATGTTCAGGGAGCATACACACATAGAGGACCAGGTCACGCTGTCAATACCAGCAGCTGTGAATTAGTATTATTTATCTTTAAGTGAGCCAAAGGATTTAAACAAAGCCCGTATGGTAATGGCAGATATTTTGAGCAATTAAAACACCTATGTATTCTTAGGTGACGGAATGAGATACACATACTGTTTTATAGCCAGGTGAAGTATTTAGAGGAAAAAAAAGTTTTTGATAATATTCAAATACCTATCAATTAAATATGAAAAAAAAAAGAACCTTGAAAACATAAAAAGATCTGATGTGATAAATAGCTGATGTAGTTAATATGTGCATGACTCATAATTATAAAGATCATTTGTTAAATTTGGAAAAGAATTATGTTTTTAAATGGCACTGTGCAAGCAAAAATTGAGGTAACAGGTTTCCGGACTATTATTTCAGAGATTAAGATTTAAGACTAGGGATCTACAAGAAATAATGAATCCATATCTTTGCTACTGTAGCTCCTTCTTCCTAATCCTCTGGCTTTGTCTTTGATGAATTTGAAAATGGTAACAACTGCACTTTTATTCATAACATGGAACCGTTTGTTATTGTTACATTTATTTGTACACACATATACATCAAACACAATAACAAATAGGTAGCAGACATGATTAAACTCTTTAACTATTAAATGTATGGATGGATTTCGCAAAAGGAAAAGGACAGGTAGGAATGGTGTGCTGATACAAGTAATACAATTGAAATGGGTTACACATTGCAAAATACTGCTAAAATAATGAGGTATCATTTAATAATAATGAATTAAACTCAATTGATAAATTCATTTAAATTGATATGAATTTTATTTTATTTCATATTTTATTTATGTGTGTTTGCAACTCTGGCAACTTTCTATAACAGGCCACGTACAGACCAAGTTATTGCCGTTAATCGTTATGTTTATTGGGGTCTAATTTTGTCAGTGTTTGTACGTTTGAATTGTTCTTACCTGATGCTAAAAAAAAAGCTTGTGATAGCAGTGCAAATTGACCTGAGCTCCAAAATGGCCTGTATAGGCCATCAGCTAAAAGTTTTAGCTTAATAGTCTTCTAAGACCCTGACCAATTTGTTCTAGCATGAAGATTTGTTTTTGTTGTTTTGATGGAGACTACAAAGCATTTGAGTAAGTTGCTCTGAATAAGGGCATGTGCCGAATTGTCCTGTAATGACCGTCAGTCATTGTGCTCTGGTTTGGTTACATCTTCAGCATGTATTATATCCGGTTCCTAGCACACCTATTTTACACTGCATATACCAGGACATATATGTGACCTACACTGACAAAACCAAGACTATGAAAGTCTCAAATAATATCAGTACCTTTTTAGTCCAGTACTCGCACTGAAATTCCCCCTTTAGTTAAGATGGAAGATGAAAGCCAAGATGGAAGGTTTCGAACAGGCCTCCTTCAACACATTCTGATGACTGATGACCAAATGCTACTGATATCTCAAGTTTTTAATAAAAAGGGTTCTTCTGCTTAGACAAGAAGAAGGAATTCAAATAGAAAATTACAGCCCGAATTTCATATTCTTGGCTTTGCAAATAGAAAGTCACATACATGAATTAAAACATCCTTTTTAATGTGGAACCTTAAATATTGTGCTTCCTGTATTCATACATAAACATTTCATATAAACCTTGATTAACAGAGCTTCTTTACATATACAGGTTTGTTTACATTTACCAAACCAACTTATTCAATATGTTTCCAACCATTTTGATATTTCAGCAATGCAAGGGAGACAACAAGAATTAAAGAAAGCTAAAAGTCATAACAGCTTTAACATAAAAATAAGAAACAAGACACAGCTCCTCAAAACATTATTCATAACCAACAATATATGTAAATGTTCTTTTCTCTTTCTTTCTTTCTTCCTTTTTCTTTCTTTTTTAGAATATGTTTTAAAAACCAGCTGGTTATGGTTACTTTCAGGTAAATTTTTTTTCCACAGTTTATTTCACAGTTTGTGTAAAATCAGAAAAACATTCTCGCTAGTGTAATAAAATATTTTATTATTAGTATCTTTTTTTTTTCAGAATGCACACTGTTCAATAGAAATGGCAGAGGTGTGGGTAGGGATAGTAGGCCTTATTCTGTGCAGGCTCTGCCACCTGCTTTCACCTCCAAGGGGTTGTGTTTATTTCTTGTTCTAAGGCCCACTTGATGAGAGTCTGTGTAAAGCAATGACATGGCAGGCTGACTATGTCTCCATGTACCTTTCCAACCGATAGCACAGTAAACTGCCAGTTCTGAAGACAGCCCAGCGGCTATGTGACACTGAGTGCAGTCGGAGACGTTTCTGCTCTTACGGTAGAGAACATAGTTACCTGTGTGTACAGTAGGTTGGAACTTTTACTAAATCTGCAAATTACAGGCAGGTCTTTGTGTAGACTTCTGGAACCATTTCCCACCACCACCGGCATTCAAACCAGCATTTGAAGGAGCAAAATAATCATACAAAATAGCCCAACGGTGACGTTAAAAATATCGACGTTACGCGTTTGGTGTTAACGGCCAGGCTCGCAATTCTGCTCAGAATCTGAAGGCACTTTGTATTTCATGGCAAAAAGTGGCTCCAAAGTTGTTAATGTTCTTGCCAAAGAGAAAAGAGGAGCATTTTCTTAACCTGTTCTTGTATCCTTCTGCCTCAGGCTGCACTCCGTCTCTCTCTCTCTCTCTCTCTCTCTTCTGCCCTCCTTCATCAGGCACTCATTAGCTCCTTTGGCCTGGTCTCCTACCCCTGGCCTGCCACTAGGGGATGTGAGCACAGTGTTGGAAATCAAAACAGGCCGCTACCCAGATTGTGATATAAAGCAGATAACTTTTTTTCCCCCATAGTTTTTTCATACGTGTTCTAAAGCACCAAGCCAAAAGAAGGTTAAATTGCGTGTGTGTCAGGGCTGGATGTGAAGAAAAAAAGCTAATAAGATCTGAATATACAATGAAGGACAGGAAGGATGAGAAATGTGTTCATAGTAAAGAGCTGGTGGAGACTGCCATCACCTGTCATTTCCCCACCTTTAGATTTTTATTTTTTTTATTTTTTTTTAACTGCCAGCTGGCAAAGTTGTCCTTGTGCTTTACAAACTGTCCTCAGATCTGCGTTCGAGCCCTTCACATGAGCCCTGCCTCATGCTACTCCATCAGTAAGCTGCTCTCATCCAAGTCCTTGGGAGCATCTTACGGCAAAATAGTTTGCAGATTGTTTTCAGTAGATACATCAAATCCTTATTACATTTTTGTGTCGTTTTATTTTCTTTTTTTTTTTCCTTTTTTTCAATTTTTCATGATTTTATGTCTGATAATCCATATTGAGACAGTGCTGTTTCCCTCTTAGTCATCTGAAAATATGAATCTTTGGTGATTATATTGAGGGTACAGGTTTTGCGGCCTCAGACAGTGCCACCAGTCTCCACCCAGCCAGGTGGTCACCTAAGACCTTGAAACAGTGTGAAAGCCAGGGCGGGGAATAACGGCCATATATGTGTCACTCGGAATGGAGCCTTCGATCCGATATCTGATGACAAGAGAAGGAAGGTATAAGTAAAAGCCAACAGATCAACAGAGATGTAGATGTTGAGCAAATGAATTTATTGAATAATTTAAGATTTGTGAATTACAAAAAAAACTGTTTTATCTTTTATCTTCATGACACATTCTTTTTGCAATCATTTCCAGCCAAAGTATGTTAGTTAAATGATAAAGATTCCCACTTTTGGGAAAGACACAAATAAACTGTTTTGGTTTATTTGGTTTGAGAAAAAAACTAAACAAAACAGGCAAGTCATTTAGCCAGGCTGTTAGGATTTCAAAGAAGATCAAGCTGAGAAGAAAAAAATACTTATTTCCCTTTCAACAGCTTAATCAATTCCACACCATTACTTTGTCTTGCTTTCAAGTTTTTTTGCTTTCTTTTTATCTGGAATAGTATTTTTACAGAGCCCCAACAGGTACGACTAATTCTAGCACTCACACCCTAATGTAATTAGGAGCATTTACTAAAGCAAAGTCTCTTTTATACATACGATTGGATGGAGGGTCAGAACATTCCCCCTCTTCAAGAGTGACATCATCAATAGCGATGTCCCCCTCAATCCCTGGACCTCGGATACCTTCAAAGATCACCTGTGTAAAAGCAAAAACAAAATGCAGCAAAATTATGTACCAAGTACATAAGGAGGTACAACAATCTATAATAATAATAATAATAATAATAATAATAATTATGATATATGTACAGTGGGTTGCAAAAGTATTCGGCCCCCTTGAACTTTTCCACATTTTGTCACATTACAGCCACAAACATGAA
>JAQQZS010000020.1:11098721-11111102 GCA_030068045.1 Platyallabes tihoni | reverse complement strand
GGTTCACCATCCACGCTACAAAGGGCTAACCGCTAAAGCTACGTCTTCTGGTCTACTCAGGTTAGTGCATGACAGAAGGCAGAAAAAAAGAAGTTAACAATAATGTCATTGTTAGAAAAACAATTAAGGGATAATAACCAGTAGCTGTATTAGTGTTCGCTTCCTAATAATGCAGTGACCCTGTCTATAATTCAGAGTTAAACAGAACACTTCTATACTGTATGTACGGTAGCACATTTTGCATGTACTTTTAGAAATCGGACATTTTAGTTACCTTCTAATCTTCGGCGAATACGAATTGTTGTTTTTTTCTGACATGCATTTTGCAGACCTCAACCATGTTATGAAAGACACCCTGCTCCCAGCACTGATTCTCGCTTTACGCCCTAATGTTTACATGAAGGTTTTTTACATTTACAGTGTTTGGCAGATGCCCTTATCCTGAGTGACTTACAGAAAGGCTCTGTAGTCTCTGTCAAAAACATATCCTCGTGCTAGCACAAATAGGTCAGGGACAAAGACTACTGCAGCGCATATTCCATATTAGGCAGAAGGGTTGTGTCTCATTGCTTAATTAGCCCTGTAATAAACAATTGTGCATGACAATTCTCGAGTGAACACAGACGATACATAGAATAAAGCTCGGAAAACAGCAAGATCTCAGTTCACTGTATGTCACTCCCAGTACAATCAGCTGTAACTAATTGCAACCAACATGCTGTCTCCACTAATCCAAGCCAGCAAGCAGCTCTAAGAGCTTCTGTTCAAGTAGGAACCTGTAAGAGTGGATGAGCAGGATGTTTGAGGCTGATCCCTCGGACATGCATGGTGTAGAATGAGTGAGAGGAGTTATTTATATTATATTATGAGAAAAATGTTATCGAACATACAGTATAAGAGCAAATTAGAACTGATAGAAAATGGTACTGGATAATATTATCTTACAAAACAGAGGCATAGACTTAGACGGTGACTTACATGGTAATAGACCATATACTGTACAATATGTGACGCATTAATAATTAAATTTCTTATTTTATTATTTAATTGGAACTCACAATCAAGTCAATCAAATTTTTTTTAAAACTGCCTAGGGGATATTTTGGATTTATTTTGTCTTAACAGATATAAAATGTATGCGGCATTTATACAGTAAAGAGTTGTACTGTACGAAATCTACTATAAATATGTAACAGTGTTGAGACAATCCAGAATTCATTAAAAAAAAAACATACAAGGGACATTTGACCCCCCCCATGTCTTCATATTAAATTCAATAAATTTAATTATACTGTATAGGGTAAATTAAATAATTTGCAAACTGCAACAGGCTTCATAGTGCCTAAAGATGCAATTTAAAAATATGTTGTTTGTAACACCCTCATTTCCCCTCTCGTCTGTTCCAAACACCCAGCATTCAGCATCACCATTATACAGTACTAATCACCAACCTGATCATCTGTTCTCTTCTGCACATGTTTTTCACTCAATCACTCATCTTCTATACCGCTTTATTCTGTATTCAGGGTTGCGGGGACCTGGAGCCTATCCCAGGAGACTTAGAGCACGAGGCGGGGTACACCCTGGACAGGGTGCCAATCCATCGCAGGTGACACACATACACACACACTCATTCACACCCTATGGGCAATTTGGGAACATCAATCAGCCTAACCTACATGTCTTTGGACTGTGGGAGGAAACCCACCAAGCATGGGGAGAACATGCAAACCCCATGCACACAGAGACAGGAATCGAGCCTGGCCGGGAATCGAACCCGGACCCTGGAGGTGCAAGGCGACAGTGCTAACCACTACACCACCGTGCCGCCCACATGTTTTTCAGTGGATGCTTTTTCAAGCTTGAATGATTCATACAGTGGGTCACTGTGTGGCTTAAGAAACAAAACACATTCCACTGAAACTGCTCAGGTACTGGGACTGGACTGAAAATAAGAGCCAAAAAAACTTATCAAAAGTTCAAGCCAAAAAAGTCTTTCAGAAAACCTGGAGAAGTGTTCCTACATTAAAAATACAAAAAAAGTCTGGCTTTTTGAAAGCAAAATCTAAATAAATGAGGAGTGACTCAAGACTTTAGAACAGTACTGTACATCAACATGATTTTTCCTAGTCTAGTCTGAGTCACAGTCACTTGATGTTGCTGCAGAACTACAGTAGACAGATGGAGAAATAACTGCTCAAGTGCAGATCTCAGGAAAAAACAACAACAACTCTGAATAGCGTTTACATGCTTCTACTTGTTGTAAAATTTCTAATTAGTTGCGCACAAAATTTGTATTCATGGTAAAACCCTATTTGTTTTGTACAATACATGACCTAAACAATAGGGAACACTGAATTGTGTGAGAAACACCCAAATTTATAATTCAGATGAACCCACCCAGAACCCACCCCTAATCTGGCAAACTTTGACTTGATGATTTATCATTAATAATTGTTACTAAATAGAAACTAGACAAATAATGACTACTGTTATTATATTTTTGATACACTATGTCTTCGTGTTAACAGCTACTTTAATGACAACTGTGTAACACTCACCACTGTAGGTCACCATCCTGATAGCGGAATCTCCCTCGCCAAAGCGGGTGATGGGGGTCAGGCGCACTTCGTAGGCCTCAGGTCTGATGAGCTCTGACAGGTTATGGGTGATGAGCTCTCCCTTCTGAATGGGGCCATCGACAGTGATCTCCTGCTCCCACCATCTCTGTTGCCCAGTCTGCAGAAGAGTAACCGAACAAGCATTAAAACACACTGGATTTTTGGTTCAGGTCTTCACAACCTACACTATACTGTCAAAAGTATTCGCTCGTCTGCCAGTACAAGCTCCAGTTCCTATAATAATGTTATGTCCAAAATAATGTTGGCCCACCCTTTGCAGCTATAACAGCTTAAACTTTTCTGGGAAGGCTTTAGGAGTGTGCTTATGGAAATTTTTGACCATTCTTCCAGAAGCACATTTGTGAGATAAGATATTAATGTTTGATGAGAAGGCCTGGCTCACAATCTCCACTCTAATTCACCCCAAAGGCCAGTCACGTTCTGGTGTACAGTCATGTTGGAACAGGTAGGGGCCATCTCCAGACATTTCCCACCAAGGTGGGAGCATAAAATTGTCCAAAATGTCTTCCTGAGTTCCTTTCCTTTCAGAGGTAAAGGGCTAAACCCAATCCCTGAAAAACAACCTCACACCAGTTCCAACATGACTGCGCACCAGTGCACAAAGCAAGGTCCATAAAAACATGGATGAGCTAGTTTGGTGTTGAAGAACTTGACTGGTCTGCAGTCCTGACCTCAACCTGATAGAACTACTTTGGGATGAATTAGAGCGGAGACTGCGAGCCAGGCCTTCTCGTCCAACATCAGTTGTTGTTGTTATAACTTTTAAAGCAACTTTAAGTGTGAGAAAAGAGATATGAAGATAAAATGAAAGATAAGCTCCAAACAAGTGGGAAAAAAAACCCAAAGTAAGTACCATGATTACAGTTACGTTGTAATGTAACTTTGTGCCCTATATAATCAAATGTTCTAGGAGAGTGTATTATTAGGCTGTAGCCCAACCCACATAAGGGGTATCCACAGGGACGTTCCTACACGCAGGCAACACAGGCAGCTGGCTAGAAATATAACTTAGACCTACAGACTCTTAGCACAGAATATAAATATACAGTATGAGAAATTGTATGAGACAGTATCTGTCTATGATAATAAACCTCATGTAGCCTGAACGCGTTCATCATCAAATGTATTCCTGACCTGCTTAATGGCTTCTACCAAATAGACTAATGATATAGAAAACACAAAAGGTAAAAAAGACGTCCATGGAGCTGTACCTTACAAACACCCATGGAGAGTGCTGTTGTGTAACTAGAACAGAGCACTACTCCCAAATTATACTGTTCTTGTGTTGCTTTTGGTGAAGCATGCTTGGGTACAAATTGTATTATTTCACTGACACTTTTGACCTGTAAACTCGTTCAAACAGATAATCATTGGCGTATTCAGACAATACACGTTGGTTGTTCAACAAATGAGAACCTTGTTTTATTAATCAGAGAGCTGGCACTTCCAGAGACATTTTTGAGCAGTGTGTGTATAACACTCATTTGAACAGAGTGAAGTATTTAATGCTGGTACTAGGCTTGTGCAATATTAATGTTTTATCTTCTGCGACAATGTTCAGCGATGTTTATCTATTATACTGTATTAGATTATATTCAGATTTTTTTATGGACGTTTACACATTTTGTAAATGATGTTTGCAATTTAATCTTTGAATACACTATAAGTTTTTATTATTGTAAGTTATCACTAAAAAATACAACAGAAAGGTGCAATCTTCTTTCTCGTAGTCGGGCAAATAGAAATCTGGAATGAAAGCCCTGCCCCTGTCTGTTCTGTCACCACGTATGGAAAATGTTTTGAGGTTAATGTATGTGTGTGATTCAAAATTAACTAAGCTATTAATCAAGTCAAGGAAGACATTTCTTTAAAATTATGTGTAAGTAGTTTATTCATAAACAGTACTAGTAATATTGGTACCTACACAGCTTTCATGTTCTTGCATGTGTTAATGTAGTTAGTTCTGATGTCTCTTTAAGATGAAAATAATTGAGAACCCCTAGTGGCCACTGGAAAACTTGCAGTGATTTGCAGTTGAAGCTATTTAGTCATGTTCTATTCTTACTATGGTTTGATAACTGAGGAAGGTTTGCTGAAGCTAATACGCCTTTGCAGAATTAGGTGAGTTTTAACATGCTTTCAGCCCTCAAAAGTAACATATAATCTGTTATGGGGAGATGGCACCACCAAATTTGATGTTAAGTGTGGGAGCCCCAATGCAGGACATAGAGGAGAGCGGTGCGCCGTGGGGTGTTTATTTCGGCAGGGAATAATCGGTTCTTGGGAGGTGCGGGCACCTCTATGCCTCTTTAATTGACTCTTACAACTCAAAAGGGGTTATGCCTTCTACTATGATGAGGGGCGCGCATACATCCGCGCCAGTTCTGTTTTTTTTCTCCCAACTAAAGTCCTCCCCTTGGATTCCCCTCATACTCTTGTGAAATGAAAATATTTATTTACCCTTTATATGTTTTTTATGTAATATATCTTTTCTCTGTTTTTTCTTTTCACTTTTATTTTCAGTTCTCTTTTCTCTTCTCAGTTTTTTCTTTTCCTTATATTTTCATTTTTCTTAGTTTTCTCTTTTGTTTATCTTTTAATTTTTTGTTTTCTCTGTTTTGTTTTCAGCTTTTTCATTTCTTTATCTTTTCACTTTTCTTTTCTCTGTTTTCTCGTTTCTTTACCTATACCGGAGCACCGCTTCCAGACCTGGTGCGGTATAAATCCGCAGAGTGAACCCCCTGGCTTCACCCTTCTTGTGAGCGGCTACAATGTTATATGGATCAATATGTAAATGTTTTACAAGGCCAAAATATTTTTAAATCTTGTATTAAAATGTATTAGATGAGCTTATTTTATTTTGTATATTACAATTTTCCCCTTATTATTTTAGTTTTAAATTAAACAAACAATAATTCTCCAAAATGGAAGCCCACATCCCATGTCTGACTTTCTCCAGTTACACCTTTTTTTACACAAATCACCAGCTGTGTCAGGGTTTACAGTACTTGTTGAGATTTATCCAGCTTTCTCCGTGGCCTCAAAACAAAACAAAATAATAAATAAATACAGATGGAAAATAAAGGCTGTCATGACAGCATAAAGTTCAAGGCCTTGTGTCAAGAAAGACACAGCATAAAGCCTGTCCCCAGCTAGAGGACATCAAAATACTGCATCATTACAAGAGCAATCATTCTTCTCTAGACATCGCAGAAAACGGTTCATCACAAAGCGTAGCAGAGCCTTAACCCTGTGAAGAAAACTGTTGCATGCGATTCCCGAATGTTGTGCTGTGATATCGCATCCCAGAATTTCATTAAATAAAGAAAAAAGGTTGTGACACCAAAGCCAGGACATCTGGGTGGCAGTGATCTGAATTGACCATGAAAATAAGCACAGCAATGCCCACAAGAGAAAAGAAAGCACCGTAAGTGGGATATATATATATATATATATATATATATATATATAAAATGCCCAATTTAGTGATTTCTGTTTTCATGAAAGGTTTATAAAAATAATTTACAAGTAGTATAAAATTACATTTTAGAAAATCATATTATTTTCTTTTCAGCCTCTATATAATTTTTTATAAATATACTTCACAGTTATTAACCTTATTCTCTAAATTCCCCTTGGCATCAACAAAGTGTCATCTGATCTTTTATTTAATAAAGCAGACTTGAGCTTCCAAAACTTTCTTCATTCACCTAAATTCAATTAACAGTTGCTGTTGTTGTTCTTTCGACTGCTCCTGTTAATTGGTTGCTACAGCAGACCGTTCGATCCATATATTTTGACTTGGCACAGGTTTTCCCCTGAATACCCTTCCTGATGTAACCTTTCCATCATAATGAACAGTAAAAAATACAAAATACATGTATATGCTGTACACGAACACTGTATATAGTGCAGTAAATGAAAACATTTAAAATAATAGATTAATCTTAAATTGTCCTCAGTATATGTTCTATACATATAATAAAACTGTAAAGTTGGTGTGTCTGTACATTGAAGATATTTGTGAAAAAAATATTTGGGGTACATGTACGATGAGAAATGGCACACTTGAAAAGAAAAGAAAAAAAGATGTTTTTTGGAATTTTTGTAAAATTTATGAACAATGTCGCATGCAAGGTTCTCATCTAGTTCATACTAAAATGACAGACTCATGATAATTGACTCACGATAAACACCTGTACAGGCAAAGTTTATGATGCTTGAGTTTATTTATTTATTTGGTATTTTGGTCCGTTTACATGCCATCCGGCACAGATGGGCACCAGATACAGTGGAACCTTGGATTACGAGCACAATTCATTCCAGAAGCGGGCTCGTATTTTAAAACACTCATAAACCAAATCAGATTTTCCCATAAGATAATAATGGAAACTCAAATTATTCGTTCAACAGCCCAAACAAATAAATACATAAAAATAATTAACACAAAATATTAAGTAAAAATAAAAAGAATTAACCTGCACTTTACAGTACCTTTAAAAAAAGTAAAAATAAATCCAGACGAATACACAGGATTAAGCGGTATAGAAAATGAATAGAAATGAATACAATCCCGACACTGTGTGAGGAGGGTGTGTGTGTGAAGGCAAGAGGAGGAGGGTGGAGGGGTGTGTATGTGTGTGTAAAGGCGAAAGGAGGTGTGTGTGTGTGTGTGTGTGTGTGTGTGTGAAGGGGCACGGTGTCCAATGACGCAAGCACACATAACGGTAAGGCTGATACAGAGAGCGTGAGAGAGAAAATGGATCTTTAACCTCTCTAATAAGACTTTCTTTTGCTTTACACGCGTGCACACACGTGTGTTATAATAAACGGTGATACATGATACTCCGTACTCGTAAACCAAGACTTGCTCGTTTTTCAAGTCAAAATTTATTAATAATCTTTGCTCGTCTTGCGGAACACTCGTAAACCGCGTTACTCGCAATCTGAGGTCCCACTGTACTCCCCACTCTGGAGATATATCTGTTGTTTCTGTAGCAATTACTTAAGAGGACGGATTGCCAGCTCGACACCTGAGTAATATTGTATTAGTTTTCCTGGGTAATGGGTAGCTCCTTGTTCCTCCTTACAAGATGTCTTGGTCTGCTAACATTTTCCCAAAAATCTCAATAAAGGCTCTAAATTCTTAATCTAAACAATGGCAATTTAGATTACAATTTTAAAATTATTGTAAAGTTATGGGTGGCTTGGTCAAATCCTAATCCTTTCACTTTTCATAATCAAATAAGTGCTGGTGTCAGACTGCTCGAGTTATTCCTGCATTGTAGCACAAGCTGTAGAATAGCTGAAGCCTTTTGCTTATTAGCTCACTGCATCACAGTTATAAGGCCCCATCAGATTAAACTGGACGCTCTGACCTTTTCTACAAAAAAAATACAATGATCTAATATTTTTAATATATTTTTTTTCCTTTCAGTAGACTTGGCACTAAATAAACAGACATTCCAAAGCCGAGAGCTTGTCAGCTTGCAATAATCTGTACTGATACAGTGAAAGCTCACAGAAATAAACCTTTAATTGAAGTTAAGATGCCAAGGCAAGAGGAGATAACAGCTTTTGTTAGACTGGGCCGAGGTAAATGGAAAAGTGTTGTTTTGTTATTGGTAATCGCCCACATAATTCAGTGGCTGTCCTTACCTTCACTTGCCACTCACATCCAATTGTGCCTTCCTGCCTGGAATGAAAATTAATTGGATCAGAGTGTTTAAGTGTGTGCACAGCAGTTGGGAGCAGATGGTTGTGTTAAACGCCAAGCTACAAGAGCAAGAGCTACACACCATCAAATTTAAATTAAGCAACATTTTCTGTTCCATGTGATTGCAATGGGCTCCTATTACATTCTATTAGTTATCCTACCAATTTTAATCATGCACAAACAGTGCAATGTTTAGCTGTAATTAGTCCTAGTGAGATCCCAGTCTCTTTAACTGTCCTAATGACGATGTGAGTGTTTTTTCCCCAGACTGTCATCCTGTTTTCTTGATGAGTTGGCTCATAAGAATGAAAAGAACTCAGAACAGAGGAATCTGATCAAAGAGAGTACCAGAGGAGTGGGGAAAAAACGGTAATCAAAGTGCCTTTACGGCAATGGCAATGCCTGAACCAAACAACTCATATCTAATTACCGTGACACCTATCAATCCTGCTCTTCAAACCTCGTATGCTGATATCCTCTCAGGACTGACGGATTGATTGCAGGATGAGGACAAGAGATTGAAAGATGTGAACATTGAGACTGGCAAGTGCAGTCAGGAACCGAAAAAAATAAATCAGGCCAAAGCATCAGATAGTCAAGGTGAGTCTCACTTTATGAGACCTGCATCTAAGTCTTTCAAGTAATTTTCCATTCATGCCTGCCTCACGCAAGGCAGCCAGAGATAACAGAAAATCATCCATTATGGAGCTGTAAAGCCCAGCAGCCCTCACTATTAATTCAGCGGCTGTGGTGAGGGCAAAATGATAATGATTCTGGGGGAACGGTGAGAACCAGGCTGCACTGGGCTATAAATAGCAGCACATCCCTCCACGTGCGAGGCTTCTGGTTGCCGTGCTACAGCACAGCGTTGAGCATTGGGAAGCTGGAGACATTTATTTATTTACGAAGAGGCTCCTTCCTCCTCACCAGCCCTGCATTCTCATTCATGTTTAATCATTCCAGCCTGTTAGAGGGGAATAGAGTTAGATTTTCACTCCAAAAAAAAAAAAAAGGCTTCAGTTTTACTCCATGAACAAAAAGATGAAAAGAGCTCACCTTACATCCTAAAATTTTGAAGAAAAGGCACTGCCTTTTAACAACTACCGACTCAAATGCTGTTGCAACAGCCTGGTCTTAATTGCCCTGTATTGAAACCCCTGAGAGAAACTGACAGCATGCAGATAAGTCTATAAGCGCATGCACTTATAAGTTTTCACTCCAACCAAACCGGGATAAACACTTTGAAAATCAGATCTTTGACTCACTATTAACTCAATGCAATAACTTATGTTATGATGCCTGGGCCCCTGAGGTACAACCGCCCCCTTATCTATTTCCCACTACAAAGTTCATTCTGGTTCACCGCACTGGTTTTCATGCCAACTATTCTTGTAATATTACAGCTTAATGAACACAAATATTTACCTCCTGATTATTGCCACCACTGAGAAAACGTCTTAGATTGAGAACTGCGGGACATTTTTCACATGAAAGTACTTACACAATATCTTGGGTATTCAGCATTTTGAATAAATTAAAAAAGCAATTTAAAAGATCATTCACGTAAAATAATAGTATTAGATGAAGTAATTATTGCCAAAGGACAAAATTACATTCATATTTTCTAGTTCCTCTGAGATAGAAAACCAGATGAGTCCTCTCTCCTAATCTATCATTAATGCTTATTACTTAAAGCGTTCAATGTTTTATGGCTTGCATTTACTGCATGAGGATAAATGATGTCTAATGTTATTTTGTTTTGCCTTCTAAACATTTCGATCCAGTAGAACGATATTCACAAATACATTCCATACTATGTGATCTACATAATGACACACCCACACCCGTAATACAGTACATCCACACACACACAGAAATTGAGCGCCGCTCATTTCTTCACATCAAATTAAATTAACTTACATAGATTAAATTAAAGAAATGGGAACAAGTGTTGTGCAACAGGCTGCAATGTGCCTAAAGATACAATTTACAAAAATGGTTGTAGATGTAACATCAACCTCATTTCCCCTCTCGTCTGTTCCAACCACTCAGCATTCAGCACCACCAGTACACTAATCACTGGCCTGATCAACTGTTTCTCACTGGTTCATGCCTAAAGTCTTCCTTAAGCCTACATTAATAAATACAAGAAAATCTGCCTCATTGGAAGCAAAATATAAAGATATGAGCGGTGTCATAGTACTGCATACATATTTATAAAGTATGTGTATGCATAGGTATATGTACAAAAACTGCATTGCATGTCACCTTTTAAAATATGTCTTTTTTTCTATACAGAAAAATGTCCACCCTATCTCTCCTACTCAAGTGTCACTGAGGAATGACAAATACAGGTAGAGAGACTGTACTCTAACCTAGGACTTCAATCACTGTCATGATCATATCAAGAGACAGATAGACAGAGAACGAGAGAAAGAAAAACATACAGACCAAGAAACTAAGGAACTAGAACTAGTAATTACCGCTGCATTCACTGTCTCGACACTGTAGTGGATTGCGCTGATCTGATCAAAATAAGGGAGAAAATCATGGGTTTGAAGGTGCATTTTACAGCACTGCTGTTCCAGAGAAATCTTTAATGTTTTTATTTTTAAGCCTCATGAAACCCGTCTATCTGAATGTGCTTGCACCGGGGCAAAGGGAGTCTGGCATCATGCAGAACTGAAACAAACATTGTTTTACATGTCTACACCAGAAACATTATATTGACTCGCCATTATGACAATTAAAATATTTATTGACATATATACTGTTAATAATAATATGCACTGTAAGTAAGGACCAAACATTTATCATGGGGGCACAATGGCTTAGCACTGTCACCTTGCACCTCCAGGGATTAGGTTTCCTCCGGGTACTCTGGTTTCCTCCCACAATCCAAAGTCATGCAGGTTAGACTAACTGGCATTCCCAAATTGCCTGTAGTGTGTGAATGACACCTTAAAAATATGCCAAAGAAACAACGGATATATCTCAATACATCATTATCTTTGTCGGACCAAAATACCATTTAAAGCTGCAGTATTTGTTTTTTAACTCATGGCATACTGTACATATAAATAACACATAAACCTTCTCAATGCTATTTCTAGTCCCTGAATTAGTGAACCACTGTGAGGATGTGTTTTTGATACAGATGCCGTAGGACTTTAAGTCACTCTGGATATGAACATGTGCAAAACGGTGTAAACATAATAAAAATAAGCAGTTTTCACTTGACAGCACATTCCATATTAAAAAAAAAAAACACCACAAAGGGTAATCCATGCAAATTACATGATTTGAAATTGATCGAGGCAGGGTTTATGCTAGTTATTCCCTCTTATGCACAAATGCTCACACACTTGGGAGGATTTTCTCCGGATTTTCATGAATATGAAATTTCTTGGACAAATGCTTGTACAAATGATTTACGAATAAATTGGTTCATATCCAGGCCCATTAATGATGAGTAGCCCATGCCTTGTGTAAAATGGGTACATTTCACGACATCTGATTAGACTTACCTGGCTCGTTAAATAAGCCCGACTTCTCCGTTTTATCATTGTTGTCTCTGATTCATAAAATAGGATTGGGATGGGATTTTTATAAAGCTTCTCCGCGACAATATCTATTTGTAAAAGTGCTATGGATATTTAACTACCTACCTGGCGAATGCCGAGACGATAAGCCATGATACGGTCCACTGTATCAGGGTTCATCTGGGTCCACTGAAGCTTATAGCCGTAAACACGGGGTCGGTTCTGCCACAGTGGACTGTAGGTGTCGTAGTAGAACTCTGGAGAATAAGCTTTTCCTGCAGGAGCAGAACAGAAAGATTTCTTACTCATGCATCAGATTGCAAACAGGCATTATACACAAACTGCATACAGAGGAGTTGATACAGTAAGACATATCACATGTATTTGAATGATTAGATAAGATCAAATTCAAAATTCAAATTTTATTTGTCACATACACAGTCATACACAGTACGAAATGCAGTGAAATGCTTAATACGAC
>JAQQZS010000020.1:11064355-11080920 GCA_030068045.1 Platyallabes tihoni | reverse complement strand
TTGCACACACATGCTTCACAACCGGCAACATGACAAAATGGTTCCCATAGCGTTTTCACGCAGCATCTCGTTCCCGTTTTTTCAGGGAACAGGGTTACAACAAAGTAACCCGAGACGTTCTGTCAGCCATCTGTGAAAAAAATACTGCTTTTTCTGCTTGAGAACTTAACTTTGAGAGATTTATGAACAATAATGATTAGAAAATCTATTTATCAGAAGACCAAGCAAGGGTCTTCAACAGTAAAAACAGTATGAAATTATATATATATATATATTTCCAGGACTGTTAATTGTTTGTGGTGGCATAGTGGCATAGTGGTTAGTACTGTGGCCTCGCAGCTGAGGGATCAAAAATTCTATTTCCGCCTCTGGTCTGATTGTGTGAAGTTTCCATGTTCTCTCCATGCTTGGTGGGGTTCCTCCAGGTATGCCGGTTTTCTCCCACAGTCCAAAGACATGCAGATTGTTTCCAAATTGCCCGTAGTGTGTGTGTGCCCTGCGATAGACTGGCACCCTGTCCATGGTGCCCCCTACCTTGTTTACATACTCAATTCAGATCAAAAGGGTGGCCTATGATACACATTAGGCAGCCAAATGTTTTTGGACACCTGCTCCTCACACCAATATGTGCTTCTTCCCTTAATTGTTGCCATAAATCGGAAAGCACACAGTTGTATACTGTATACAGTAGTTGTTTAAAAGTCACCCAGCATGACGATGTCCTTGTGCACAAAGTAAGGTCCATGAAAACATGATTTGCCAAGATTGGAGTTTGTACAGAGCCTTGATCTCAACACCACTGAATTCCTTTAGGATGAATGGAGCAACAATACTCAGGTAGGCTGTGGAATTTAAAACAATGCTCAACTGATACTAAGGGGCCCAAAGTGTGGCAAGAAAATATCCCCCACACCATCACACCATTACCAGCCTGAACTATTGATAAAAGCCTGGATGGATTTTGACCCTACCATCCGAATGTCATAACAGAAATCGAGACTCATCAGACCCGGCAATGTTTTTCCAATCTTCTATTGTTCAATTTTGGTGAGTCCATGTGTATTATATCCTCAGTTTGCTGTTCTTAGCTGCCACCCGGTGTGGTTTTCTTCTACTGTATCTTATTTGCCTTGAGGTTCAACAAAGATGAGGTGTGTTCAGAGATGCTCTTCGCCATAGCTCAGTTGAAAGAAGATGTCATTTGAGTCATTTTTGCCTTTCTATCAGCTGAAACCAGTTTGGCCATTCTCCTCTGACCTCTGGCATCAACAAGGCATTTTTCCACAGATAACTGCCGCTCACTGGACATTTGATCTTTTTCATACCATTTTCTGCAAACCTTAGAGATGGCCTGACACCAAAACCATGCAATGTTTAAAGTCATTTAAACCTGTTTTTTTTCTCCCATTCTGGTGCTCGGTTTGAACTTCAGCAGATCGTCTTGACCATGTCAACATGCCTAAATGGATCGAGTTGCTGACACGTGATTAACTGATTAGATTTTTCCTGTTAACAAGCAATTGAACAGGTGTGGTTAATGAATTGCCAATGAACATACAGTATATACAGACCTTTTTTTTTTTTTAAATAATTTTTTAAATAATGTTATATGAAAATAAAGCTATTCTATTTATTTTTTTTTTTTTTAGATATGTCCAATGTTATAAATGATGCAAGTCTTTGAAAAGGTGAAGAGTCTACTCATGTTTTAAATGCATACTGAGGAGAATTCAATTAATTGAAGACAATAATGATTGAATTCCACTTATTATTTGGTAACACCATATGACTTGGTCTATTGATGTGAATAATTTAGGGCTGTTCATGCCTCTGGGTTAGCTAATGGGCCAAAAGTTGGTTCAATAAGCAGAGAAAACATTGAACAAGTGTGAGAATTTGAATAAGTAATGATTAATCGAACAAGGTGAAGATAATGAATACGTTGCTCACTGGTTGGTTGTCATTATTTTTTTTAATTAAATCCATCAGCCTTAATCTTTTTGGGCTTCATTATGTTAATTGACTAATTCTCTGTAAAGCCTTGATTGCCGCCATGTAAATCTGGACAGCATTGTTTGAGAATCCGTGTGTCTGGATTACATGCACAGAACATGGACAATCTGGCATGCGGTGGGTCTGAAGAACAAAGCACCACTGGCTGAGTTTACACAAACAGTTGTAGGAAATAGATTCATTTAAGCTGCTCATGCTTCATTTTCTGTCTAATACAAAATGTACAAACAAATTTGTGAACATGGTTTACTTAAAACATTAAAGAACTTTTCCCCCTCCTGTTTCACAGCATAGGCTTATCTGAATCACAGCATGCCAGAAAGAAGAGAACAGGATGAAGCGTTGCGAACAACTGAACCGCATGCACTGATGAGCCTCAAATTGGATCCTGGTAGACAAAAAGGAACACTTCAGCACTCAAGCTTCTTCTCTTAAGAATATTCTCAGCTGGACTGTGGTTATGTTTTATGAAAGTGACTTTTTTTTCCCCTCTCGACAAGATGCGCTACACCTCGCTGTCTGGGCAGCAGGTTTGTTTTACACATCAAAGACATTGACTCGCTGAAGCCATTTCTACATGCCTGTAATGCTCTTTGCTTCAGAAAGCTGTGTTTTGGCCATTGATCGTGTTACTAAAGGCAGCTTTGTGGCGCGGCGAGCGTCTGTTTCCCCCGCTGGGCACACACGATATGGCCTCAGTGGAATGACATAGAGAGATTCGGAAACTGGAGAACTCCGCCAGCTGAGAAAGTCTCCACTTATTCAGAGGGAAGCTCTGGGTGGTAAGCAGAAACAAGGGAGCAGCTCAAATGTCTCTGGTAGTGACTCAATCCTATAGCATATGAAACAAAACCTGAAAATTGAAACCCTGAAAAGGATGGCACAGTCGCACCTCACATCCTGTGTGCTCATTTCACAAGGCTGTCTGATAAGGTACTGTTTTACCTGCAGTGGCTGTCTCTGACGCATTCACCTGGGCACTTCATATGAAAGCAAAAATAATATCAAAAGTAAATTGTATTAAGGTTTTACAAGATGTATAAAAAAAAGGACCATCATAACATTGCGTAATGCGATGTACAACATGAAAAGATCAATTACATGAGATTTTTTTTCCACTTTTAATGTGATAAGCTGTATCGGAGCAATGAACACCAGTTCGAAATTCCTGTGCAAAACAAACAGAAGCTTTTGTTAAAAAAAGAAAAGAAAAAAAACCTTACAATATTCAGGTTGCGTTAGAGTCCACCCCTTAACCGTTACTTTATAAAAGCATCATTTGTTTGTAATAAAGCAGTCTGTATTTTTTGGGGCGGTATGAGTCTCCCAATTTAGCACACCTTGATTTGGCAATTTATTTCCCATTTCCTTGCAAAAATGCTCCAGATCTATGAGATTGTGAATTGATCTGTACACAGCCCTCTTCTAGTCATTTTGGATTGAATTTATATCCGAGCTTCTGCCTGTCCATTCCAAAATGCTGATCTTCTTCTGAAGCCATTTCTTTGATGATTTTGACTCATTGTCATGCTGTTTTTTTTTTTTTTTTTTTAAACAGAAACGGCAGGTTTTGTGGCAAAATAAATAGGTATTTGGGGCTATCAATAATTCCCTATATCATGACTAGAGACCCAGGTCCATCTGAAAACAAGCATTCACCATTGGGCCTCACCTTGTGTATGGCCTTTTTTTTTTTTTTTTTTGTTTCTGACAAGCTCTTCAAATTACACCCAGAAACGTAGCCTACATTCACCTTACAAGCTTGAAGTGAATCAATCTGATTTTTTTTTTTTTTTACCATGAAGTGAAAGAGATCAAATTTATTAGGGTGGTGTGAACGAACACAGATCTTTCAGTTTTTCAGAGTTGGATCTGAGTCACTGGACTGCGACTTGAATGAGAGGGAGCGGTTCAGAATTCACACAAATTTCTGCCTCTGTACATGAGTAGGGCGATGACGTCAGTCAGCGCTGACAGGGAATTCATAGCAGTTCTAGCGTTAGCTGTTGAAACAAATAAGGTGATGCATCTGGCCTTCTTCCTTCTTCTGGACCTCAACCGATAAACAGCTTTCTGTCCTGTCAAGGGTATTTTTGCTAAAACCAAATCAGTCTACATGACCCGGTGCTTGCACACACTGCCTGACATGTTTTAACACAAATGGCGTGAACAAAGACCTTCAGAGGACGTATCCACATTAGAGTCAGAAAAAGTCATTAGTAATTATGACTGTGAACCATCTTGACATTTTAATCTGATCTGACCAAAAATTCAGTATTGAACAAAGTGGCTTGTAATGTGAACGCAGCCTTGGTCTTACATGACTATAACACATTATGTCACATGGGTTAGGGTGATTTAGGCAGATTTGTTTTTTTATTGTAATCAAAAAGGACTTGGGTCTAGCCACCCTAACCCATAGCCCATAGATGTGAACAATATAAGAGGTTGTTGTCAGATGCTGGGAGTGAGCAGTCCTCGCCAGATATTCCTGCAGCTTGTTTAATGTTGCTGTACTGTAGGTCTCTTGGCAGAGTTCCTTTTATCAATTTTGGAGGAATGTTCTGTTCTTGGCCCATTTCCCCACTTGTTAATGATGGCCTCCGCAGTGTCCTAGGGTTTACCTAATGTTCTGAAAATGCTTAAATCCTGATGTCTGTACAGTATCTCACTTCTAATCAATATGTTTCAATAACAGGATCCCATGAATGCTCTGTAAGCTCTTAGTGGCTTTGGACGTCAGATGAAAACAAGACGATGTTAAATAAAATCTTTCCAAAACAGCTGATCTTTATTTGCAGCTGATGAAAATCACTTCACTGATGAATAGGTATATGATAATTGCTCTAGTACATGAATTTGAATGTGATAGATTACTTCTGAGCACAGTCCCATGTTCTATTATAAAAGGGTGTGCACAATGTTACTGTATGCATGCAATCAGGATACTGTACTTTTCCTAAAATATTGCACTTGATTTTGTTGCTTGTTCTATTATAATAAAATGAGATTTATCTTTGCTTCATTTTTCACTAAGAACCTGTAAATTTAACAGGGTTGTGCAGGCTTTTCAAAGCTACTATATAAAAGAGTGTTTAGCTATATCAGAAAAGTGTGAAAATATTTTTAACGAGGTGTGACAAGAAGACAAATGTTAAATGCAAAACAGCTTCACCACTATGATACAAATGCTTTCCTGTAATTTTGGTTCTGAGCCTCATCGCACTCTGTTCTCACCTGTAACAAACTGAACCAGTCTTAAACTGGATGAGAACTGGTGGCCCTTATTTCAAAGGTGTTAATTAAGCAGCTGGTTTATAGAGCGACTGGGTCTCAGGGAATCTTTTATCCTTTATTTTATTGCCCTTTTTAGTTCCCAGGGACTCATTTGGTGTGTATTTTAGGGCAACTGGTAATTGAACTTGCAGAGATATATGTCAAGAAGGGTCTGATGTCTTTTTATTTACTTAATAGAACTTCAGTATGCTCAGGTATATGAATATGAACCGAAGCCGAGTGCCTGCAGTGACTGCATGTTGAAAAGTATGTGCCATAGTTTAGTATAAATACATACAGAATAAAAGTAATACAAAATACATGTTGTAGGGTTGCTCTTCCTCTATACAAAGGTACTCAACATACTGTAGTCTCCAACACAAGTGATGCATTTGTGCCACTGTTGAACTCAACTCTTTGAAAATTCCCTTAATCGCAGTTGATGGTCTTGTGCTGCATGGTTTGTCTTTGCTGGTTTCCTATGTTAAATTGTTTCCATCCATCTGAGCTTGGGCACCATTTCTTGTGTCAATGGTGTTGTCTGTAGCACAGTGGGAGACCATCAACTGTGAAGAAGAAGATTCCAGAGTAGGAATCAAATGTGTGCCTTATGATGGAGACTATGTTGAGTTAAACCTTTGTATGAAGGATTACGAATTCTACCAACACAACAACATATGTCAGTTATTTAAAAAAGAAAAAAAAAGGCTTATGTTTGCATTACTTTTGGTACAGCCCTCATTCTAATATTATAGATGCTATACTATTTTCAGAGTGAGATCAGGGAATTATCTGATCAGGCTCTTTTGTTCCTATTAAGGATGCAGTGAGTAATAAAAGAGATACGCTGGAGGAGTCATTAAAATTAATTTAAAAGCCATTTGAAACTTGTGCAGTAAACAACTGAGCGCTATGTGCATCTTGCTGATGATATATAAATAGAGAAAATACCTATTTTAACAGCTGTTAAGAAAACTCCCAGAAGGGAGGGTCCTGGAGACTATACCTATGCCTAATGGGCATGTCTTAGGACTGTGGGAGGAAACCTACTAAGCATGGGGAGAATGTGCAAACTCCTTGCACACAGACCTGTGGCGGGAATCGAACCCGGAACCTGGACATGCAAGGCCACTGTGCCGCCCACTTTTAGGATTCAAGCAATAAAAGATACTGTTGCATGAGTACAGCATGTTTGATCATTATTTTTTTTATTACAATCCAGAAACTGAATCAGAGCAATACAGTACATAAAATTGCTTACCTTTGATATGTGATCAAATAATCACATTCAATTTAGAGAAAACATAAAATTAATTCATTTTGCTTCAAGCATAGGCATTAGTGGTTAAGTAAAGATGCAAATCTAATGCCAAACATATAAAAGGATTGGGGAAAGAGTAAAGAAAACGTCCAATCAGAATCCCAGGCTTTCACTGTCAGACAGTAATAGGCACTTCAAGCACTCTTTCTTAAACAATCACTCAAGCCCAGCTTTTTTTTCTTTTACATGTGAACAGACTGGAACAGTGCAGAGTCACTGCAAAATCGAAGCAGTATATTGCCAGATTTATTATATATATATATATAAAGGTACTAAACCTTATAGTGAAAAAGAAAAAAAAAGGGTAATAAACAGTATGCGGTTTCAAAAGTCACTTTTCATGTATCTTTATCGAGATGAAAATAGCACTGATATAATATGCAATTATCTAAAAGTCAAAGAATATAGCAAGATCATGATGACAGAATGAGCTTGCAGGCATAATACCTTTAGGGTGATTTACAGAAAGCACTCTCGCCAACATTTTTAGCTTCCTCAATGACACAAGAGAGGTATTCGCTGCCATTTTATGAATCCTTCTCTTATCACGTTCCTTTTAGTTCTTGATCCCCATATCGTATGCCTAACATTTTTCTCCTTTTCAGTCAAATCTCCATTAATGAATATAGAATAAGCGCTGCTTAGAATAAATTAGCTGGATGTTAATTAGGCATTAAGTCATGTTTTAAAATTACATCTTAAAAGAGGGAAGTGGGGGAAATGAATGAGTTGGCCAAGGGTTTTCGTATGCAAAAGAGACTGCCTCACTTCTGAGCATGTGCCTTTGCTTTAGTGTGGGCTTAGAGGGGTTGTTCAATGTCATTAGTGACAGTGTAACTCTCGGCTGAATGTGTAGGACATTCTTGCTTCGGGTATAGACAGGGGAATTCAAGTGGAGCTCTCTGTTCCTAGCAGGGTAACTCCTAAGCTCTTCTCTCTGCAAATGCACTTTCAATCTTTTAAAAATTGCACTTTACTGACAGTGAAGCATCCTAGTCCTCTCTATAACAACAACAAAAAAATCCCAAAAAAGTGGACTAATGGAAAAAGTCAGTGTGTTTTTCCTTTTAATGGTATGTTAAAGGAGAACTAAAAATCTAATAAATCTATCTCTAGTAACTCTAGTAACGGTTCTACTTTCTTACACTTTGGACCATTTAACTTCAGAAAAATTGGAGTACTCGCTTTTGCTTGTTTCCTTGGTACAGTAAACTCTAATACAAAGTCATCACCTTGTTGCAGCTTGGGTAGCCAAATAAAAATCTCTGCTACATCACACATATCTCATTTCCCATTTTTGTTTTGTTGAACAGTTGAGAAAGTGGATTCAAAGACGCTTTGTACAGACTCCAAGTACAATCCTTTGTTTCTACCTAATAAGCCTAATGAAGCTGGATAATGGACTTAACTAATGCCCAGATTGTTTGGGACCAGGATGTCTTGAGAAACCACTTGTTGAGCCTTGCCCTAACCGCAGCATATTGTCTACACCCTGTTGGCACACAGCAGGGAGTGAAGTGAGCAGCAGACACGGCTGCATATCCTTCTACGTAGCAGACAGAAGGCTCTGGCTGTGCTGGTGACAGAGTATCAGCATAAT
The DNA here is from genome assembly GCA_030068045.1 of Platyallabes tihoni. Taxonomy (NCBI): domain Eukaryota; kingdom Metazoa; phylum Chordata; class Actinopteri; order Siluriformes; family Clariidae; genus Platyallabes; species Platyallabes tihoni. The sequence goes on along the minus strand of JAQQZS010000020.1, from coordinate 11,072,710 downwards.
GAGGCACAGTGAAGAGAGATCCTGATGTACTTTTAGGAGCTGCATGTCATTCTCTAAGCTTGAGGCCCCCCTTGACAGAACGAGCACTGTCAATATCATGGCCAAAATCCACCCTGCATATCTATGTACTGTAAATACAAATGCAAATGCACATTCATTTGCTAACACAGGTTTCTGTTGTACTGTAGATACTGTACTTACTGTGCATGTTTATATTAATGAAAAGAAGAGGGCGTATGAATTTGTTGCCAGGCATTTTCAACTGTTATTTGTTCTGGATGCAACAGTGATGGGATATCATATGTTGTACACCAATCAGTTATAATATTAACACATTAACAGTGATTATAAATTGTATACCAGTAAACAGGTGACAGAATCATGTGCACATAAGGCTCGCCCAGGCCCATGGGGACCAAAAACCATCCCTTCTGGTCCAACCCCAGAGAAAAGCCAATGTAGAACAAACTGGCAAAAAACTCAATGCTGGCAGTGAAAGAAAGGCACCAGAATGCCCAGTGCACCTCTGTCTTCCATGTATGGGGCTCAGCAGGCAAGAAGCCCAAGGCCACCAATTCAGCCTCCAAATTCCCCAGATCTCAATCTGATCAAGCCCCTGTAGGATGCACCAAACAAACAAATCTAATCCACCGAGTGCCCTCCCTGCAAACCACAGCACCCAAAGTATCAACTGTCAACGTCCTGTTGCCAGATACCACAATGCACCTCCAGAGGTCTTGTGGATTTATGCCATAAGGGCGGAATCGAGACATAGAAGTCAATCTTCGGCAGCGCTGGCGGCAAATCCAGAATTTGCAGCAAAAAATCCAGCATGGCTATTGCAGTCCAGTCGCCTTAGTCTTATTCTTGCTTTGGGTTCATTTACTGTATGTTTGTAAAAGTGCTTTCTGTAGAGAAGTCTGAATTTGCATCTTGCTCGACTTCAATTCTTGACAGAACAAAAGACGCCCTTAAGGATGTAGCAGGGCAGAGAAAGATTGTGATGGTGGGGATTTGATGCCATTATTTAATTCCATCTCCTTACCACACCAAGCAGTTTATGTGCATGGCCCCATCCCTTAGGGCAGGTTCAAGTTCCACCCACTGGTCTACAGGGGGGAACTTAGGTGCTTGTGGGACATTGAACACAACAAATGACCAATGAGGCAGCAAGGGTCACAGAGCGCCCAACAGAAAAATACATAGCAGAAGGGTGTACAAGGTAAGGCCACAAGGCAGCTTTTCACCCTGCTCCAATGGAAGGCTGACAGCACAGAGCATAGTCTGTGCTTGCATTCAGTCTGACTCCTATCCTGACATGCTCTATTATTATCATCGAGACATTTAAATAAATACATTTGCCTTTAATTAAATCTTAATCATAGAAAAGTTAAACTTTTTTTTTTCGAATAAATTTTCTTTTCGTTTGTACAACCATCTAACAAACACAAATTACATTAAAACAATTTAAAGATCACTTTGTCATACTGAAAATATATTGCTATAAAAAGTGCTCTATTGTTTTCATGCATTTAGTCTACTCAGCTTGTTTCTTATAAATCATGTTTTAAATTAATTGGATTAACTAGCTTTATAAATTATATCAGATGATGTGGGGTTGCAATGGGGTTTGTTTTACAAAGTGCATCTGTACAGTAAGTACTTTTTGTTTTCGCTGCAGAATCTCTGTTGTCAATGACTGATCCAAGTTAATCATCATGAACAGCTTGTTAGCTTTAGTCACCTAGTGTTTATTAGCACAGCAATATACATGATCTTTATGTCAGAGTACAGACTGATAGGAGATCATAGACTGTATAAAGTCTTCATGATGTCTCTCATAGGTTTTCATAAATGATAAATTGGACAGAATGAATGGAGCCTGGCTGCGATGGATTGGCACCCTGTCCAGGGTGTACCCCGCCTTGTGCCCGAAAGCCTCCTGGGATGGGCTCCAGGCCCCCCGCGACCCTGATCACAGGATAAAGCGGTATAGAAGATGAATGAATGAATGAATGGAGCCTGGGTGTTGGTTAGAACAGACCTTTTTTCCACAGTTACCACAAGCTAGTTAGCTTAGCTTAAGCGTTTAACTTTGCTAAAATGCTAAGATGGCTTGCATTTGACTGAATTCTGCCATCCATACCTTACATGTCATCTTGTTTCAACTCCTACATTTCTTGTGGTAAGGTAAACTACAACAATTCAAGTTAGCTGGTTAGCTAAAGTGATAGCATGTCATAGAGACAGCTAGCGATTTGACACCTACAATACAGCTGTTACTCAATTCAGCCACGCTCATAATTTTACAAAAAATTATATAGACCAAAAAAGTATTTTATTTAATTAGAAATTTTTTGTTGTTGTTGTGGCTTTACACGTATATGTATCTGTGTAATCTGGGCATTTTAACAAGGAAGTCTGTGGAGATTGACTCACTTTTGAAGCCCTTTCCAGTGGCTCCTAAAGCAAAGGAAACCCATTTCAAAATATTTAATGGTATTTATCCATCATCTGAGTTCTTAAGACAATGGTTTATTTTTGAACAAAATGCTTGTACTGTACTTTCTGTAAAGTTGACATTGAGACTACTGATCACCTTTTTTTTCCTTGTGAGTATTCTGCTATCTTTTGGGAAAATATGTCTTATTGGTTGGAGCCAAAGATACAATCACTGCCCGCTTTTGAAAAAAAAAAAACATCTTATGTTTGGAATACTACTGGATGATAAGAATAATAAGTTTCTCCTTAATATAATGCTGATTTTCATTTATAAATGCAAATGTATAAAAACTAAACCTTATTTTTCAGTCTTTAAAAAGGATTTTATTTGAAACTATGTCCCATCATTGGAATATATGAAAGGTAAAAAGGCCAAGAAATTTGCTGGAATAATAAGAGACTTTGGTTTACTTGGTTTTTCACTTATTTATTTTGCTTATTTATTTATTTTCTATATTTTTGTTCAATAAAAAAAAGAGTAAAAAAAAAAAAAACTTTGAAGGAATTTCAGCTGGATGTTGCACATGTTTGGGATGAGGGTATCAGTATCAAATTTACATTATTAAAATTAAACAAGTACTTTTGTCAGCATCAGTGAAATTACAGAAAATGAATCAACTCTTCCTCAATTAGATTACAGAATTCAGCAGCAGTGTGGTATCAAAATGAATATCTTTCAAATAAAATTTAAAGATGATGTGACACTTACATTGCACTATGAGCTCCACCAAGGCTTCCCGTGGTTTGACGTTGAAGCCGTTGTACTGGCTGGTCTGGCAGCGGTAGGAACCGCTCATCTCACGAGACACATTGATGATGCGCAGCACACCATCATAACTTTCCATCTGCATGCTTCCATCTGGCATCGGTACCTCTTTATCAGCCCGTGACCACAGGATAATGGGTTTGGGCTTTCCTGAAACAAGGCACTCCAGCTCCACCGTCTCTCCTTCCCGTACCACCAGTGGAGACTTGCCCCGTGGCACGGTTAGATTGGGGGGTACTAAGGAACAAAAATAAAACAGAGGAAGGATTTATATGGGCTCAAGGAAGCTACAGTAACAGACTGGGACACTTATAAAGGTTTACAGCAGCAGACTGTGCTGATGTGTATAGTGTGTTTGTAAATCCTTTTGTGATCACACAAGACTGATCACAATGCGACATTATAACATTTAGATGGAAAAAATAATATTAGATTTAAAGGCAGAAACTTGGAATGCAAAATTACATAAACGACAACAGTCAGAATAATTATACAGTATATACTGCTCAAAAAATCTAAGTGAACACCTCTTTGTGTTTTCTGAATAATATGTGTTTCCTTGGTTTTTTTCTTTATAAAGCAGTTCATATTAAGATAAAAGCATGAAGCAATATGCGGAAAAGTAAAAAACAAACAAAAAAAGTACATATTCTAATTTCTCAACAATAACGTAATGAAACAAACCAGAGAAACTCTTCCATACGTATGATTAAAAGGCAAGTTTAGTAGCACTGTGGTATCACACCTCCAGGGTTGAGGGTTTGAGCCCCAACTGTGAAGTTTGCATGGAAGTTTTCCCCATGCTTGGTGGGTTTCCTCTGGGTACACTTTTTTCCTTCCACAGTCCAAAGACTGGTAAGGCTAATTATTGCTAATACATCTGAGCAGTTGAGGGTTAAGGGCCTTGCTCAAGGACCCAACAGTGGCAACGTGGTGGTCGTGGGGTTTGAACCTGGGATCTTCCAAACCGGAATGTACCCCAGGGATAGAATCCAGGCCTCCCGCACTCCGGTACAGGATAAGCGGTATAAAGAATGAGTGAGTGATTTAATACGCATTTCCATAATGTTGTCATATTTAATGACTCAAGAACAAACAACCATGTTGATCACAAACTGTAGCAGGATAACCTGGCTAACAACATCAGGCTACTTCTAGTGAGAAAGTAAAGAATCTATATGGACAACAACTAAAGCGACATTGCTAAGTTAATAATGCAACATAGCTAGTGTTCTAATGAAATAACCACAAAAAAAGTGTCACAACATAACATCCTTTCTTCTGTTTCTTTTGTATGGTTCAGATATTTTCTCAAATACCTTTCATTCAAAGCTCAAGAACTATACTCTCTATAATTCCCAATTATCCTGCAAGTCTAGCAAAACAAAAAGATAAAGTCTGTGAAATTACAGGAAATTAGCATGAAGCATAAGCTGTTTATTTTTTTTAAGGGGGGGGGGGGGTTATAATTAATATTTTTTTTGTTCCTTTCATTTTATAAAAGATTTAAATGCTGGAGTAGAGCAGCACAGTCCTACTGAATGATGGAAGCTATTCCAGTTTTTTAGCAATGTCCTGAAAACAAGCTGTAATGAACAGCCGTTACACTAATGGAGAACAGCCTAACCTGAGCTCAGTGCTAGGCCATTAAGCACCGACCACCTTTCCCACCAAAAGGCTGTAAATGCACCAACACCGGCTAGCAATTAGGGCTGTTTGGGCTAGTGGCTGCTCTCTCTGGCCTGCAGGAATGAAATCCTGCTCCATAACAGCTATTATGGGAAGCCCGAAGGCTGTAGAGAAGGCTGTTGAAATAGTACCTGAGAGAAAAGCAGCTGAGATATAACAGCATTTCTTCCTATAGCCACCATAACCCCTACGCCACCGGTCCTCATCATGCTCAGTATGAGTACAACAGAATGAGATTCCAGGGTTTTTTTTTTTATTACTTGAATTTCAACATGTTTAGCTTTCCTCTGTTTATCAGTTATGTCACGGGTGAAGTTGTCTTCAGATGAATCATGTGTGATTCGTCCTTGGCTAAAGCTACAAAGTTCAGAGACAAGCATTTCTCACAAATTCAGACAGTTGCAAACAACAAAACTCCTTATCTGTCCTGGATAAGACTGGAACCTAATGTGAAGTTCTGTCCAACAGTGAGCAGTTTACAAGATATGTATTGTTGAAAAGCATAAAAACATCACTCAGCTTTCAGCCGTACTGCCAAGTGGAGCCGAGCGTCTTGAAGTCAGACCAGCCAAGAAACACTGCAACAAGGCAATTAAATAAATAAACCTGACACAGGCCTTTGAAATAAGTGGGATGACATCATTTGCTCATTGCCATAGCAACACAGTCCGTCAGTATGTGTCTCTCTCTATAAGCGTATATATTTGTATCTCTCTGCACTATAAGCTGTGCTTCATGGCTTACTCTATGTCATATGTCTGTAGGTCTTTCCACTAAAATGCAGGCATGTTTTCAAATGACAACGTAGTGTGACAAGCGTTTCCCCGAACAATGCTGCCGAAAGACCTGTTAATGTTGACAGGCTACAGGCAGAGGGTAAAGTGGAAGCATTAAAATTGTGTCACTAAATAAATGCTGCCAGCCATGACATTCATTTTCAGTGTAACCATTTGGGTTAAAATATGCACATCCCCTGTTTTCTTTTTTTTTCTTTCTTTCTTTTTTTGCACAGTAAAGTGCATCCGTTTTCTGCAAAAAGCTGCAATTGGCAAGTATTAGGAGAACAAGAGATCAAGCAAGAGAGAGAGAGAGAGAGAGAGAGAGAGAGCAATAAAATGCAGATGGCCTAGATGAAAATGTACTGTATAAGCAGGAGAAAAAAGTGATAAACCCCATATTCTTGTTGATCTTCTTCTAATATCAGGCCTTCATGAACTATTGAAAATTATAATATATGCTATTAAATTCTGGCCTTAACATATTAGAAAGACATTTTCGTTCTTTCAGTAACCGCAATCCTGAAGATTTAACATGTGTCGAAGGAATATTCAATGGATGGATAAGATAAACTTTAAAATCACTAACATTCTTATAATGACCTTGCTAATTTTATTGCATGCACATAGGACTCAAATCAATCATTGAGAAGCACAAAAATGCACAGCATTACAGCAACACAGGGGTGATAAGTGAAATCTACAAACCGGAGAGCTAACTAAAACAGCACAACACACATTTTATTTATATGTAAAATTTATCATTTCAAGCCCTTTTTTTGTTCTCATTTTGAATGTTACAGCTTACAGCTTTTGAAAAAAAAAAATCCAATATCTCAAAAACAATATTTCATTTCGAGCTTGAGTAAATTACAATTCATACTGTATAAATACCATGTATCTCTCGGTCTAGTTCAGTGCATGCACAGAGAAGAATGCTGACTTGACAGTTGTCCAGAGGATGATCATTAACACCCTGGAATGGGAAAGTGTGGTAAGAAAAGGTGCACAAGCAATGGGGATGACTGCAGTCTTAACAAAACTGTCAAGCAAAGCCAAATTAAAAACCTGAGAGAGATTAAAAGCAGTGGAGTGAAGCTAGAATCAGTGCATCAAGAACCACCACACACAGATATTTTCAAGAAATGGGCTACAGATAGTGTATTCCTAGTATTAAGCTATTTCTGAACCGGGGATAACGTCAGTAGCATCTTAGGAAGATGTTACTTACGTAAGAAGAAAAAGAACTGGACTGTTGCTCTGTGGTTGAAAGTGCTCTTTTCAGAAGAAAAAAAAATATTTTTTTCATTTCATTTGGAAATCAAGCTACCATAGTCTGGAAGAAGAATGGAGCGGCATAGAATCCAAGTTGCTTGCAGTCCAGTGTACCGTTTCTACAGTCTGTGATGATTTGGGGTGCCGAGGTGCCATGCTAGTGTTGGCCCAACAATATAGAAGTTGAAGTCTAGAATCATTAAAATGTGGTCTTCAATAACTCCTCAACAATGCCACAGGCTGATTGTGTCCATGCCATGCCATATCGATGCTGTAATTTGTGCTAAAGTAGCCCAGACCAAGTACTGAGTAAATAAATGAACATATTTCTGGATTGTAAATCTTTTTTGATCTTTTATGATCTTATATCATGGCCGTAGGGGAAGCTCAGTGTTGGTCTATTAATTGAAACGTCCAAGGTTCAAAACCCTGCACCACTAAGTTATCTGGTACGCTTTTTAAAAATATAACATGGGTTTATGTTATAAATCTTAACCATATATGTTATATCATACCTACAAAATTAGCAATTAGATTTTTTACTTTTTTATCTTTTACATTGAGTCATCTGGCCCAGATAAGAACTCATGAGTAGATATGACATGCCATTTATAATGTACTTTTTAAAAAATAAAGATATTTTGTCATGGCACATTATGGCACCTCAAGCTATTTATAGATTTTTACCATAATATAGTTTTTCATAAATACGCAGACAAAAAAGCAGGGTTAGTAAGTAGTTGGAAAACAGATATGAAGTAACAGATTTGGAAGAAATAAGTAGCTTTTTTATTCCTTTTTAAATATATTCAGTAGGAAAGTTTAAAATGAAAAACATGAGGGCAAATAATTGTGGTCAGTGATTGAATATTTGGACACCAAAGTAACCAAAGGAATGTTTTGAAACAATGGTGTCCGGTGATTAGTAACTAGGGAAAATGGTGATCAGTGGTGAGTCATTGGGCGCAATGGCGGCTGATGATGATTTATTGAGAATTATAGTTATCGGTGATAAGTCAATGAAAACAATGGTGACTGTGATTATTCATTAGGATTATGGTGATTAGTAATTGCCAACAACTGTGATCGGTGATTAGTCATTAGGAACAATTGTGAGTGGTTATGAGTGATTGGGAAAATTGGTGATCACTGATTAGTAATTGGGAACAATAGTAATCAATAATAAGTCATTGGGAACAATGGTGATTGATGATAAGTCATTGGGAACAAGCGAAAACAATGATTGCTAACATTCATTCATTCATTCATCTTCTATACCGCTTAATCCTGTGTTCAGGGTCGCGGGGGACCTAGAGCCTATCCCAGGAGACTTCGGGCACTAGGCGG
>JAQQZS010000020.1:11025450-11038449 GCA_030068045.1 Platyallabes tihoni | reverse complement strand
ATTTGGTTTACGAGTGTTTTGGAATACGAGCCCGCTTCCAGAACGAATTATGCTCGTAATCCGAGGTTCCACTGTATTTTCTATTCTATTTTGCCCTTCTTATTTGCTTTTTTTTTTTTTTCTGGTCATGTCACCAGTCGTGTAAGCATTTCACTGCATATCATACTGTGTATAGTTGTGTATGTACAGTATGTGAGGAATAAAAAACTGTAATTTGAAATTTGAATTCTCTAGCAAATTAAAGCCTTTATTTCTGATTGGGTTTTCTTATCCACATACTGTAGCTGTTTAATCGCAATCATGTGAGTTCTTGTCGCATTGTGTCACATTCTCTTACTTTTACTATTTATTTGTTAGTTTATGTTTAGTTTATAGTGTTTACTGTACCAGTAGCAACTACAGTATAGGATTGTACAGCACTTGGGAGTTAGTGGACAGTTCTTAATCCAATTCCAGTAATTTTAGCAATCTCCTTAGCTGTTTTCTTTGCACTATAAAGCCAATAATTTGACTCTTCTGAAACAGAGTAATATTTTCCCTGTGATCACAGGATAAGATTTTTAAAAAGTTGCTTAAAAATCTGAATCTATTGACTGCATCAGTTAGGGTTGTTGCCAGCAGAAACATATTAATCACTGTAGTAATTATCCAATTAAAGGCTCTTAAGTATTTGATTATTTAAATCCAAATTGTGATGTTTTCTCCTAGGCATTTATTTGCAGTTTATTTTTTCCCAAATTCCTCTTTGACTAATGCTGTATTAGTCAGTATTTCTGGCCATCTAACACTAACCCTAGGCGTATGTAAATCAGACATGTTTGAAAATATCAGGAAATTATTTTGAAGGGAGATAAGGAAGCTTATTGTGGACTTTGCATAACCAGATCATCAGTTTGAATCAGGCTTCAGGAAATTCTAAAAAAGGCAAATCTGGGATTTAAAAAAAAAAAAAAAAAAGAGGGTGGTACATCTGATGTGAAATCTATAAAATTCAATTTAAACCGAGTAGAAACGTAGCAGTGTTAATATATTTTTTTTCTTCTGCTTTGCAGCAGGATCTACTCTTCAACTTCTCGTTTCTGACTAGAACACAAGTCCCCAGTTCAGTGATTAGCCTGACTGACTTCACTTAATTGCTGTAATTGGGCATTTAATAAGTACTTACACAGTAATATGCCACAGGGCTTGCCTTTCCCAGAAATATGAGAGCTGTGAAAAGCGTTGCTATACACAAAGAACACATGCACTGTGAGACACAATGTAATGTCTGGTGATTTCATTCTTTGATTTCATTCTTTTCATATCCTATGCAAGATTTGATTGTCGCAAGATCTGACTCAAAATCATGGCGGACTTGGGGGGAAGTTCTGCATTCATTTGACTTGCTGAGTTAAAGATTGAAAAAGGTGTCAGGTCAGAGAAAAGGCGATAAGCGGAATGAGCTAAAAAAAAACTTAGAAAGGTAGAAAGTAAAAAAATTTTTTTTAAATAAGTAGTTAACACATGCTTAAGCCTATATAATTATATATTGTCAGAACTGAACGTACACTATCCTTCCCCGGTCGGTGGTTTTAATTTTTATGGCTTTAATGTTATGGCTGATCGGTGTACATTGGTCACATACATACAATGGTCACGTACATTGGTTCACATATTGTACATAACCATATCCCATACATGACCTAATCCCATACATGACCTAAAAAGCAGAGATATGATAGAAAATTTTTTTCTGCAATAAGAGAAAAATTGCACTTCTACACTCTCACATCGTCTATACCACTTTACCTTGTATTCAGGGCTGCAGGGGGCCTGGAGCCTATCCCAGGACACTTAGGGCACAAGATGGGGTACACCCTGTACAGGGTACTATTAAGCCATTGCACACACACACACACTCACATCTTGACACAACATGACCTTTGGCCTGTGGGAGGAAACCCTCCAAGCACAGGGAGAACATGCAAAACCCATGCACACAGAGATGGGAATTGAGCCTTTCCGGGAATCGAACCGGGACCCTGGAGGTGCAAGACAACAGTGCTAACCACTACACCACCGTGCTGCCTTATACAAGTTACAATAAAAAAAAAATAAATAAATAAATATATATATAAAATGTCTAAAAATATAGAAATAATATTTTTATAGGTTTCATCAAAACAGCCCTGAGGTACAGTATGACTCCACGAGACCTGTAGATGTGTGCTGTGGTGTCTGGGTGCAGGGTGGGTTCTCCATTGGCTTTTTTTTTCAGCAACTTGTGCTACATTGGCTTTTCTATGGGATCGGACAAGTCAGACTAGCCTTTGTTGCCTTTGGCATAAGTAAGCCTTGGGTGCCCATGATCCTGTCACCAGTTTACTGGTACTTAATTGATAATCAATGTAATTCAATTCACCTGGTAGTAGTATTAATGCTATTTCTGATTGGTGTAAATAGTGGAGGCAGTATATAGTACACTGTGTGACACTGTCCACTTCTGAATGAAACAAACTAACTGTGTATCAAATGCACTGATCTAGACTGGTATTGTGTTCAGTCATTGATGTTTTTATATGACTTTTTCAGTTTGAATTTTTAAAACCCTTCATGTACAGTAGCCTTCAAACCTTCAAAAGGTCCGTCTTGCATACCAGTGATGTTTAATTTAATGTCTGAGTTTTCAGTTCTTTTATCCAATTCATGACAACAATCACGATGACGGCAAAACTTCTTAATGGAGACAGAGTTCATCATGGACAGGGTGCTCTGGCATGCCTTTTAGTCGATGGACGTTAGCGGCGTTACTTCTAGATGTACGAAAGCAATGTGACTGAGCATGTGAATAATCAGAGTCAAGGACAGCTGCACAAAGCTGCAGATTTAAAATATCATAAAGTATTGTTTAGGATCTGTCCTACAGTTTTTCATTTAAAACTCTACAGAAATAAATATTTATGCAACAGGAATTATCAGGCCCATTATATTTCAGCATATTACTGTAATAATCAGTACTTCACTAAATAGCTCAGTGCTGTATGATTGATACAAGCTGTATACTTAAGCCACCTCTTTACATCATCAAGGTCTCTGGCCATCACACTTGAAAGTCGTTCAAATCTTTTTGTTTGCCCATTTTTCTTTTCTGTTTTCCCATACATCAACTTCAGGGACAAAATGTTCAGTTGCTGCCTCATGTAACTTATCTCAGCCATTTCCAAGTGCCATTGCAATGAGATATTGCACCTGTAGCTACTGTGACAAGCGCTAAACTGTGATGGCTAGATGACTGGATCAGAGCCCTACCAAAATCGCAGATCTTGTGGGATGTTTTCGGTCTGCAGCAGTCAGCATTCACCAAAAGTGCTCCAAGGAAGAAAAGAGGTGAACCGGCGACAAGACCTTGGGTGGCCAAGGCTTACTGATGCATGTCGGGAGCGAAAGCTGACTCGTATCGTCTGACCCAATAGAAGAGATGTACAACTACTGTTGTTCTGGATCGCAAAAAAAGGTGTCATAATACACAGTGCATCGCTGTTGGTTTTGGTTGGAAAAAGGGGGACGTCCTCAATATTAGGCAGGTGGTTATAATGTTATGGATGACGCTTGTATTACACTGTGGAGTGAACAGTTTCTACTGTATAGTAGTTCAGTGGTTAAAGCATTGGACTATGGTTTGGAAGGTCCCAAGTTCAAACCCCACAACCACCAAATTACCACTGTTGGGCCCTTGAGCAAGGCCCTCAATCCTCAACTGCTTAGATGTACAGTATAATGAGCTAGAAATGTAATTCGCTCTGGATACGACCATCTGCCAAATGCCTAGATGTACTGGATGCACCGCTTGTTACAGGAGTCAGAACTAGACGTAAACAAAAGTGATGAATAACGCCTGGTAGTCCTCGAGGGGACAATGCTTTAAAGATAGAATCAAGTGCAGATTTTTAGGCAGATGAGATGGTGTTAAACGTGTTTGTATTACCCTGAGGATACATGCAGTGCCTGCATGACAGTAAGACTGAATGTGGGGTGGCAGTTACTGTACAGAAGTCACCATGGTTGTGAAGGTCCTTTGGTCTTGTCTTGATTAGTGATGTGATAGTAAACAAAGCACCATGTTGGCTCTGCTAAATCTCTCTTTCATTCTTTGGGGGAGAATATACTGTACATGAGAGCTGAGGGACTCCTCCTTTAATACAACTTTCCCTCATAGCGAAATAGTTGATTAGATTATTCTGAATCTCAGTTAAGATTTCCCTCATTAAAGCTTTTCCTTACATATAATTAAAGCTTCAAGTAGCACGCGGCCTCTGAGCGAGATTATAGAGATGCGCACCTGGGTGTCAGGTTTTTTTTATTTATTTTTTTTTTTTGGTAAGCCTTAGGTCTTTAACTATCAAGCGGCATTGGGTCCTTCGGGTGCCTGAAATGGTGTCCACGGCATAACACTGCTAAAACTATGTGAGACACTAAACTACACATTTTCATTTCCTTGCTTAACAACATTAGAAGGGCTGTTAAGCAGGATTTTATGCTTATGTACGAAACTGACTAACTATGCATGAAATAAAATGTATTTAATTAAAGATTCGTGTTATATCTTGTCCAAATTTGTGGCATGTGTCAGTATTCCAGTTCTGTCATGCTGCTTGAAAGTATAACAATTATGTTAATTTCTAATCAAGAATTTTCTTTACCTCGGACAATAATGGTGGTTGACTTCTTGGCCGGGTTCCCTACATTGTTGCTGGCGATGCAGCTGTAGACGCCGGCATCTTCAGAAGAGATGGCTGGTAATGTTAGCGTACCATCCTTTAAGACACTTTTCTCTGGGAGGTTCTCTGAGACACTGGTCCATGTCAGCGTGGGGGGAGGTTCACCACCCGTGGCGATACACACCAGAGACACGGTCTGTCCAGGATTCACTACAATTGGATCTTCCACCAGCAGCTTGATGGACGGCGAGGCTGCAGAGGCCAGGACGACATGAGCAGGTTAGTTAGCCTTCTCAAATAGAGATGCTTTCTAAAGCATAACATTTAGCCCCAACCTCATCTGGCCCCCCAGAATAACAAATTCTCACAGGTTCAGCCAACACGATTTTAAATGTAAATTGATTCAGTGTATAATCCTTGCATTCAGTGAGTCAGTTTTAATTTTTCTTTTTTCATAATACAACAATATAATCCAATTGTGTCACCTGTGTGTATTGTCTGTTGTATTTAAATGTGCTCTTTAAATGCAATGTGGGGTCTCAGTGGGGCTGTAACAGGCTATGTTTTCATACAGCCTTTTCATTACGGCTAATGAATGAAAAGGTCACAACTGTCTGTACAAAAACAGTCTGGGCGAACCTGATGAATTTGTTTAACTATGGAGAATATGTAAATATAAAGCATGGAGTTATTACAAAAGCAGCTACTGAATAACTTCAAAAACTGGATGTGTGAGCTACATATTTCAACCTAAGCAATATATACTGTATATACTGTACATATACTACTGCTCAAAAGTTTGGGATCACTTTCTAAGTCCATGGTCGTTCCTGATTTTTTTTTTTCTTTCTACAGTACATTATAAAACAATGCTGAAGACATCCAAAATATGCAATTATATCATTTGAACAGTTGATGTTGAAATTTATCTGCTACTCTTGATCTGTAAATCCGCCTCTAATCTGAGGTGCTGTTTGTTAATTGGTGATTTCTGACTCTGGGGACTCTAAATGTACGTCTCCTCTGCAGCAAAGGTAGGTTTTGGTCTTGATTTCCTGGTAAGGTTATGAGAGCCAGTTTCATCATGGTGCTTGATGGGTTTTGCAGATGCACTTGACACAATACTGTTCTTGCAAGAACTGTTCCAGAACAGCTGACCTTCATGTCTTAATATAACAACTGATTGTTGTTGTTACATAATTACCTAATTCCATATGTGTTATTTCATAGTTTTTTGCATTGTTGTAGAATGAGGAAAATAAATCACTGCATGTGATCCCAAACTTTTGCGCATTAGTACTGTATATATTATATACCCAACATATTATTAATATATATCACTGGTGCAAATAAATTTACCTCCCACTAATACAAATGAACACATGAACCAATCAGACACAACTCTACTATTGATGATCACAACTACTGTACATGCACTGGTCACCTATTTCACAATAACTGATATATAACTAATAAATGAAATGTGTTTTAAAGTATTCGACCTGTTTTATTGGTGAGTCTAAAGATGATCCTACGGTCAGGGATGCCGCACACGTTTCGGACAGAGGCGATGCAGCTGTAGTTGGCGTAATCTTTGGGCCTCAGGTTCTTCAGCTTCAGGATCTTTGTTTCCCCCTGCAGCTCAGAGTGAGAAACAGAGAACAATGTGCAAATGTGTGCTCCAGTGTGGTCTCTCTCAGACTGTAACACAGTCCTTGAATGCTTTATAACTCGATGCTGCAGCATGGTGAGGCTCAGCAAATTAAAGAGCACCCACCTCAATCCTGCTGCTATTTCTACCAATTATACCCCACCTGGTTAAATCACTTTCAGTCACCATTGCTTTGCTATGTACTGTACCACATGGGGGCATATAGGGGTTATATTAATGTTTTATATTAAAATAAAATGAATTTAGTCACAGTTTACTGCACGATGATGTCAAGGTCTCATAATAAATTCAATACGTTCCTACTCTCACTCTCGTTCTTTGTCATTGATTCATCAATCGGTTTCACATGCACACGACTCAACAGTTTTAGAGAACTACAAGAAAGTTCATTTAGGGGGTTAATTACCTCAATTCCCCATTTGCAAGTGAGTGACTTGCAAATATTTTCAACGGTTATTAACTTGATTACAGCAATTGCTTATTTTTAGACAGTCTAATAATTTTCATAATCCTGGAAAATAATAAAGTGCACCCTGGAATTATTTATTTGTTTGTTTGTCTGGTTATGTTTTTGTTTGTTTACATATTAAATGTTTACATTACTGTTTTCTGGATTATATTGATGATGATGATGATGATGATGACGATGATGATTCTAGGCAAAACTCTTCATAACCACATTCTGAACTGTGTACTGTGTGTAGATGTCTATTTTATAAAATCTGATTGCAGAACTAAAAATGTTTTAAATCTGTACACAAAAACAGTATTTTTCTTTCTTAGGAAAGTAATGTTATATATAAGAAAATTTAAATTTCAGTCAAATTTTATTTTACATCATAATAATAATAATAGAAAGTGACACAAAGTCTCCAGGAGAAGATTTGGCAGGTTACCTATTAAAATAATGTATTTACCTAACACCCTTAGCTCCTGCAAAGCATTGACTTTGTGTTCCAAAGAGAAATAATTCAAACGTACGCAATCAAACTCCATCTAAAAAGCTATTTTTCAGATTTTAAATATGACATGTATTACTGCTACACTCTCCATAACAACACTTCCACTTTGAGCATCACCTGAAACTGAACATTTTAGCAAGAGGAATAACATTCGGATAGGTACCAGAGTACCAGCTTCATGGCTCTAGGATCGGTAGAATATATGCCAAATGATCTACCATTTGAAGAATATCATAGTAAAGCAGGTAAAGTCAAAAGAAACCTTATGAACGTTGCTCCTTATGAACGTGTGCTGTAAGGCACAGCCAAGACATCCTCTTTTCCAGGTCCAACCCCTCATATGCGGCGCACTAATTACACCTGCACACAGTTCCCTGCTGATAGCATTTAGTGGAGTCTTAGCAAATACGGCGCATTGTATTCAAAGCCAGCATTCTGAATGTTCATTTACAGAAACGATTGGCTGTGCCGTACTTTCACGCTCTGTTGCACTTTGCTACCAGTTCATGTCTGATGAGTGGCCGAGTCTTTGGTTCAGCTACCTATGAGCGCCTTATGAGCATCTCAACCAATCAAAGCATTTGGATTTGTAAGAAGGTCCGTGGGATGAATCTTTCAGACTCGTCCAACTCATCAGAATGGATTCGAATATTAGACAGATTGTAATGTGCCAGGCTTCAGAAATAAGATTATTCATTGCTTTCATTCTAGTCATCATTCAAGCTTTCAGTGTAATTCTGTTAAAGGAGTAGCATCTCTCATCCAGTAGGCTGCTTATGGCTGATATCACAGCATAGTCTCTTTGGCATGCAGACCCCAAGCCTCTTACAGGAACCTCACCGGAAAATATATCTGTTTGCTACAAGATCAAGTGAAGGAGAAAGAGAGAGAGAGAGAGCGAGAGAGAGAGAGAGAGGGTGAGAAGCGAACAGACACAGACTGATTGAAAAAAAGGGAGACAGATTTGATTAATAGATGGAAAAATTACTTTAAATTGGTAAATTTATGGAAGTTGGGTTATGCAGTGTACAAGGATATTAGGCAGGAAAATAAAATTAAAGGCATGGCTCTGACTGTTATAATATCCAGCTGTTTGACTCTACAAGCAGCACCAGTAAAGCTTTTAGCACTGCCCTGGATGCGGCACTTGCACTAAGGGCTCTACGACCAAATGGTGCCGCCAGTCTCTCTTACCCCTGGCTATCTCCATGGGTGAAATGGTAAGCTGGCATTTAACGACAAAAAAACAACACATGCACAAATGTGCTTTGCTAATTTTTTTTGTTGTTTTTGGGAAACTCTCATCAGGGAAGGGGAGAGTTGGTGTAGGCAGAGACAAAAGCCCCACATGGAAGAGACACACTCATCTTTGCTAATTACCAGTGATATTCCCATGCTGGGTTTGATATGCCACCTCTGTGTTTCTGCGGGTCTGTTTGAAAGTGATGAAAAAAAAAAGTTTATGGCATGATGCTCTCTTCCTCTCCTTAGCTCTACCTTATTAGCCCTGGTTTTTTATGCTTTTCGGTAAGTCTTAATACATTGTATGAGAACAGTAATGTTTCGAAAACGGTGTTTTCAATTCATATATATTTCATCAGATTCAATCAGATTTGTTAAATTCATATACTGTACATTTCAGTGCTGTTTAACAACAGTGGAAAGAAACCCTTTCTCATTGTGTTTGTGCCATCCATCGATGGTTTATTTATTTATTTTTAAAGTGCAGTAGGTTTTGCATTTCATAAGGGACCATCCAGTACAATATCACGAACATCTAGGTGCCGATTCAATTTGTATTATTATTAAATTTTTTACGATATTCAAATTCAATATATAAAATTTTTTAATTATCATATATAAAAATTTAAAAAATATTTATTATAATTGTATTTAGATTTTGTTACAATTGTAAAGAACCTTGGCAAATAATAAAAAAAAAAAATATATATATATATATATATATATATATATATAATTTATACAGTGGAACCTCGGATTACGAGTAACGCGGTTTACGAGTGTTCTGCAAGACGAGCAACGATTTTTAATGAATTTTGACTTGAAAAACGAGCGTTGTCCTAGTTTACGAGCACCGAGTATCATGTATCACGCATGCGCTTCTTGTTTTGACGCCGAGCTTCACGTCATCACAACTGAGCCAACGGTTTTTCTCTTTCTTGCTCTGCGGAATTGTAGGTAATCGTCTCCCCTGCTGGGTCTTAATGCTTGCAGAGATTTTGAGTGTGTGTGTGTCTTGTGTAAGGCAGAGAGTTTGTGTGTTTGTTTGGCAACCTGAGAGAAGGGGGGATGTACACGCGAGCGAGCGTGTATGTGTGTGTGTGTGTGTGTGTGTGTGTGTGTGTGCGCGCGCTCATTCCCCCCTTCTCTCAGGTTGCCAAAGGTGAGGAGCTGTTTAATTAGTTTTTTGTTGTTGGTGTTTTACTTTACAGCAGTGATCGAGTTAGTATGCGCTCACGCGAATGTGACTAGCGATGTTCCTTGCTAATTTTTAAACGGTTTTAAAAACGGACTCTCCGTTAATATGTGTGTGTGTGTGTGTGTGTGTGTGTGTGTGTGCACGCACATTTTACACACACACACACACACACACACACACACACACAGCGCCTGCGTGCACAAACGGAAACATTTATCTGTCGGGATTTATTTTTACTTTTTTTTAAAGGTAAAGTGCAGGTTAATTTGTTTTATTTTTACTTTATATTTTGTATTAATTCTTTTTATGTTTAAATTTTTTTCGGCTGCGGAACGAATAATTTGAGTTTCCATTATTTCTTATGGGAAAATTCGATTTGGTTTGTGAGTGTTTTGAAATACGAGCCCGCTTCCAGAACAAATTATGCTCGTAATCCGAGGTTCCACTGTACCATTAAAATTCCAGGGCTAACTCAGTGCTTCGCATGAAAGGTGTTTTTTGATAAAAGCTTAAAAAGCAAAAAATCTGTAGTGTCCGTAACCATGTCAAATTCATGTTGTGATACTTTAACAATTTTGCATTTTAGAATAATACACTTTTTCAGGTTTATGTCTTTTCATGTGAAATCTAAATTGGCTAAGTTTGATTAAGATCATTGAAAGATTTGAATTAAAAAAAAGTTATGGATGCTAAAACATAAAAGAGCCTGAAATTGTATTTAGCAAATGTGTTTCTTTGTATCCGATAAAAAAAAAACAAAGCATGGATCGGAAGATAAGAAGCATTAAGTATTATGAAAAAGTGTTATATGATCCGATCTGAAAATTCACTTTTACTCCTATAGTATATGAGAAACTTTTTAGCATCAAACCCAAGTTGGGCCGTTAGAAAATATATATTCCTCAGCATTGTCTGAGTACTAAAGCACACAATATGTGAAAGTGAAACTCCGGCTCCCACAAGGGGCCAAAATTCTAATTAAATTAGAAAAGAACACCTTTAAGATGCTCTAATCAGAGTAAATAAAGCCTTCATTTGGTTCTGATCTTAAATCTGATGCTGAATTTAGCGCTCTGAGCCGGAGTTCGTCCTTACTTCAGTTTTCCTGCGTTCCCCAGAACTGCAGCCTTCTTCCTGAAAAGACAAACATAAACATTTGTTTTTAATTAAAGTATTGTTTGCATGTGCAGAATGGTTTGTTTAAAACTGAATTTCTTTCAGGTGGCTGATGAAACTGTGTTACTCACCGTAGGCACACGATCCTGTCTTGAGTCCATCTCACCTTCGGGTCAGCGCAGATGAATTTCCTGTTCTGGGTCTCGAATCTGCAGAAAATACAGAAATGTCTGTGGGTGTCAGTGACAACATCATCACAACATTTTAACAGTATCACCACGGTTTTACTATGGTGCTTCATAGTAACCATGGAAACCATGAAACTACCACATGGTTAGTAATGATGGTACTATTACAGTGTTGTTATGGTAACTTGAAGCTGTAAGTTCTGTTGTTTTTAATGTGGTGCTTCATGGTAACTATGGTAACTATGGCAATAGTCATGGTTTTACTGTGGTACTTGGTATATGAGGGGAAACAAATACTTGGGTTTTACTACAAAATGCCATAATACATGTAACTACAATACAATATGGTATCCATGGTAACTAGTGAACTACTGTGTCTTAACTACAACCGTAGTAACTACTGTAGTAGCATGGATTCACCACTGTGCTATAGGGTGAGTAATCATGGTATTACAATGACATTACCTACGGCAACTATGACATAGTTTTCATAGATCGAGGTTTTAATGGTAACCATGGTTACGATAGAGCTACCATGGTTTTACAATGTAACTACAATGTGAAACAAAACAGTAACCATGCTAACTATTTTGTTTTTTATTTTTATTATGTGCCATTATTGTTTTACTGCTATACATTACGGTAACCATGGTAACTACATAAAAACGCGATACTACTATGGTAAGAGTAACTAATAGGGGTATTTTTTCTTGGGAAAACTTTCAGTGTGGTGTGGAGACTCACATTATGGCTCTGATGTCACAGTTCACGGTGATTTCCTGGATGGAGTAGCCTTTCAGCCGGCTGCAGCGCACAGGCCGATGTTTGTAGGAGAAGCAGCAGCGAGCTATGAGACCAGACAAAGATTCTGTTATCAATTATATTATAATGATATTGATTAATGATAACGTGATTTGTTTCCCCCCTTGTGCTTTGTATGGTTTATCCCAGGAGTCATTGAAGGATCTAGCACAGATCCTTCAGTCATGTGGTGTATATTGGGTTTTCCCCAAGGACCCACCACTGGTGTTGGTGGGCCTTGAACCCCTGACCCTCTGATCAGCAAATGAGAGCCTCCACCACCTGAGCAAATTCACAAATCACAACTCAAGCAGTTTTGAGGATTCCTGGGTGTGAACAAAAGTTTAAGCACCCTCTGTTCAACGCTCAGTGACCCACATCGAGGTGACGTGACACTGCAGAATGTGCATACGGCTGATTTTCTTCTTAATGATTAACATTAGGAACAAGGTTCAGCTCAGACATCGGAAATATGAGACAGAAAGAATTTCACAGGAAATTAAAAACACATTTTAGTGACATATTCAAAAAAGTATATGACAGTGTAATTTTTTTGGTTTGCTAATCTCACCGGATTCTGTGTCCGTGATGAAGGCACTGAGGATGAGGAGGAACAGAAACGTCCCAGTGGAGATCTTAAACACAGTCATGCTGTTATATCCGTCTTTTCCCCCCTCGCTCTCTCTCTCTCTCTCTCTCTCTCTCTCTCTCTCTTGTCCTTTCTCTGGACAGGTGAAAAGCTTGTGTGTTCCTGAGAGCGCCTCTTTTTTAAACCTTATCTGCTGGGACTTTCCCACCTTGAATATTATTGGATGTTTCAGATGTGTGTGTGTGTGTGTGTGCCTGTTTGTGACAAGTGTAACTCTGCAATCACAATCAATTCTTTCCGCATTCCTCACCTCTCAGACACCGGTATTTACAAACACTGAGCCAAGAGTGTGGACAGTCTGACCATGTCCTCTATTCTCTGATGTTGTACATATTATATGTGTGTGTGTGTGTGTGTGTGTGTATACTGTACTGTCCATAGATGGAGTATTAACGTCTTCTGCACTACACACACACACACACACACACACACACACACACACACACACACACACACACAGTGTCAAGTCAACGC
>JAQQZS010000020.1:10991118-11009193 GCA_030068045.1 Platyallabes tihoni | reverse complement strand
TGCATTCACATTCCATACAAACTTAAATAATTCTTTTGATTGTGTAAAGCTGCTTTGAGGCAATGACAATTGCTACAGTAAAAGCGCTATACAAATAAAATTGAATTGAATTGAATTGAACTTTACAGTATGCATTTTTTAAAGCTTTAATCCATTCTTAACCTAGAAGGACATATCTTTTTAGTGACTCCTTAATTGATAAGCAACCCTAGTGTTTAACATTAAATAAACATGACTCATTGCTTACATTTTTTTATTGTTTGTTAAAGCCTGTGTCAACCCTGTGACTATTAGTCTTGACATTCACGACTTAATATTGACATATTCTACAGCTAATGTAAAGCAATTCCTTTAACAATCTTGAGACACATGAGACAATAATAAGTCTGTAATTAGCACGACTTGACACTAATCAGGATGAATAACTGCAAATAAAAGTCTACTGAAATTATTTATATACAATTATAATGCCCGTTTTAGAAAGAAAACATAAGAGGAGAGCTGTAATATTAAAGAGTTTGGGAGAGGCTAATATTACCCAAAATGTACACACAAAATAATATGTGCATTTTATTTAGCTTTCCTACAACTAAAACAGTAAAAAAGATTATCGAACATCTAGAATCTTGAATCAAAGTTAAGTTAAGCCTTTATTTGTCACCAGTGCTGGTCTTGAGTCTGTAGATGCCCTTGGCAAGTATTTGCATTAGGCTTTTTAAATAATGATTTATTTTAATAAATATCTCAAATCAAAGTCAAATTTATTTATAAAGCACATTTAAACACAACACGGTTGACCAAAGCACTGTACAATCCTGAAACAGCTGCAGACACAGTAACAGGCTATAAAAATCAGACAATAAGAAGAACATAAAAATGAAATCCCAATAAAGCTATAAAAATAAATAAATTAGGAGCAGCTCTTAGGAGCAGCTCTTTACATAGTTAGGTTAGAAGCTGCTACTGAAAAGGTACAGTGAGTAAAAGCTGAGCACCAGACCTGAGAGACCGTGTCAGACTGCAACGCTTCAAAAGGTCAGAAATATACGATGGTGCTAGATTATTCAGGGATTTGTAGATTATTAAAAGACCTTGACCTTGACCCTGAACTGCAAATCTAGACAAATAATGACTCTGCAATCAGAAGTGATTGTGCATTTTCATTTTAGGAACATAACATTTGGTTAAACAGAAATATTAATGCAATAAGGAATGACTACAATGCACAGTATTACTTTTCTGTGTTATAGATAGATAGATAGATAGATGATAGTTCAATTCACATTAGGATATAACGTATGCAGAAAACAGAGCTAGATAAGCGTAATGTTACTGAATTTAATGGTAGTTTGAATCCAGGTGCAGTTCAGAACTTGAGCCATATCCGAAGTATTAGTTTATTTCTAAGCACCTGGGGCTTAGCTGCCTTTCATGATGCACAGCTCACGCAAATTATGCGTCAGACAGAAGCTGTTACGCATTTAGCAAAAAACACTGAACAAGACTAAAATGAGCTTATGATAACACTTAGCCAAATTGTTTTTCTGAACACAAAATGGGATCGCTAAACTTGATTCAGAACCGCGGGGAATCATTCACGTACTGCACGTGCACCACTACACAGACGCAGCTGAAAAATAAAGTTAGATTTCTCTGGATTTTATTGATGTTAACAACTCACAGAAAAAAACTGTCTTAAATCAATATAACATAGCAGAAGTGCAGCAGTACCATTTTAAAAAGTTCACTTCAACTGAGAGAGAAATAAAAAGGCCCATGTGGCACCCCCGCCCCCTGCATTTGGCACCCTAGACCGATTTCAACTATGCCATGGGCTGGACCTGTTCGTCATATATTACAGCACAGTGAAACTTTTCTTCGCATGTCCCAGCTTAGGGAGCTGGGGTCAGAGCGCAGGGTCAGCCATGATACAGCACCCCTGGGGCAGATATGGTTGAAGGCCTTGCTCAAGAGCTCAGAAGTGGCAGCTTGGTGGAGCTGGGGCTTGAACCACCGACCTTCTGCTCAGTAATGCAGAGCCTTAACCCGCTGAACTACCACAGCCATCTAGCACTGGGTATAAATAAATTAATGAAAGCAATAGGCGGCTATAAGCTCCTGATTAAGTAGCCTTATATCAGAACAACAAAAGTCATCTCACGCTATTAGTCACTTATATATTACAGTAATCGCTGACCTTTTAACATAAAAACAGAAGGGCGCATATACAGTATACAGGGATTTAGGTAACCACCAAGCACTTGGAGGGAGAAAACTTCAGTTTAGTTAAAATGTACTGTAGACACTAGAAAAATTTACATGGGTCTTTTTACATGTGAATTTTTGGTACTATAACCTTTTTCAAAAAATAGGAAGAAAAACTTTTCTATAGTAAACTTTTCTGCTTGTGTACAGCTGTATTATGAAACCGGTTTGCATAACTTTTACTTCATTTCAGATATACTTTTCGGTTAGGACGGGTATTTTGGCCCATAACAAGCAACCATAGCATCCCACAAGTTTAGGGGATCATATTCTCACATGATCCCGTTTGGGTTTTATAGTTTTTAAAACATGGTTATTCCAAACCAACACTTTTTAAAATATGTAGGAAATAAGGATATGTTCAAGACCCATCAAAATAAGTGGGTCTGAAAGAAGTGAGCATACTGTATGATGTTGGTGACTAAATACTGATACTAACATTACACCCATGTACTATATAGAGGTATCACTAGGAAACTTTCACTCTGAGTTGAAGTTAAAGGAGCTGAGAAAAAGTTGGTCTAAATCTGATCCAGCCTGTCAATTAGATAGCAAAAGAAACCCAGTGTCAAAGTGTAAACACACCATTCCATTGCTGTTCAGTGGTTGCCCAATGACTCTTTGTGGCTCTTATTCTCTGGTTCCTTAGCGACTACCTTCTTCAATAACATGTGCCGCTCATTTTTGATTGGGCCATCTGCAAAGGTTGGTGGTGCAGGGGGGTTGGGGGTTGTGATGGATAGACAGCGCCAATGCCAGCCATCTCCACTCTTCCTCATAGTGATGGAGATGAGGAAATAATGAGGCCCAATAGGCGAGGCAAGTCAGGGGAGTAATGAATCTCTTCTTCTTCCTGAGACAGTGGCGTCTGCCTGGCCTCATCTCCCGTACAATTTATCTCAGAGGAAAACAAGCTGGAGCCACAGTGCCCAGCGTCCATTAAAGCCAGACAAAATAAATGTCCCACTTCACCTATACCTGACTGTGGAGTAGCTAAAAATGAACCTCCTAAACTTCCTATTTGTGGATACTTAGATAGATAGATAGATGGGCATTGTATTTTATTAATAAAGTCAATGCAATTATGACAGAATGCTTTATATATAAGTAGCCGCCTTTTGCATTGATGACCACTTTGTACAGTATGCTCTTGCCATTCTCTCAGTCAGCCTCCCGAGGTAGTTTCCTGGAATGATTTTCCAACAATCTTGAAGGAGTTCCTAGAGGTGCCGAGTACTGGTCTGTTTTTCCTCCACTATCAAATCCCAAACCATCTCAACTGGATTTAGATTGGGTGTTTCTGGAGGCCAGGTCATCTGACACAACACTCTATCACTCTCCTTTTTGGAAAAAAAAAAAGCTCTTACATAAGCTCTAGAGGGGAGCTTGGGGTCATTGTCCTATTGGAAAAGAAATGATGGGCCCACTGAGTACAAACCAGATGGGATGGCATGTCACTGAAAAATCCTGTGGTAGGTATGCTGGTTAAATGTGTCCTCAATTTTGTCCTCAAATTACCAAAGTCACCAACAGTGTCAGCATCGAAGCATATCCACACACCAACTCCGCTTCCATGCTTCAAAGTGGGAACCATACATTTAGGAATCATCTTTTTACCCTTTCCTTTCCTTGGATGGTTCTTATGAGAGCCAGTTTCAATGTAGTGTTTGATGGCTTTGTCGACTGCACTTGGGGACACCTTTAAAGTTATGGAGAGTTTTTGGATTGACTGACCATCATTTCTTAAGGACTATTTTGTCTCTTTACTTACTGTAACTGAGAGTTCCTTGCCATAATATGGATTTGTACAGTAGTTGTAGTGGCACTAATAGTGATATTGATTAGGTACCCAACCTTCCTCTGCATAAGACAACTGGTGGTCTAAAGCACATTAAGAAGGCAACAAATGTCATAAATTACCTCTTCACAAAGTTACTGTGGCACCTAAACCACTTTATCCTGCATACAGGGTCGCCCGGGGCCTGGAGCCTATCACAGGAGACTTACGCGGGGGGCTTAATCCTGTATGCAGGGTCACAGGGGGGGCTGGAAGCCTATCCCAGGAGACTTAGGGCACGAGGTGGCATACACCCTTAATGAGGTGCAGGGCACACACACACTATGGGCAAGAACATTGGGAACGCCAATTTACCTAACCTGCAGATCTTTGTACTGTGGAAGGAAACTGGAGTACCAGGAGGAAACCCACCAAGCACGGGGAGAATATGCAAACTCCATGCACACAGAGATGGGAATAGAACCTGGCCGGGAATAGAACCCGGACCCTGGAGGTGCAAGGCGGCAGTGCTAAAAACTATGCCACCATACCGTGTAGCTATGTACTTTAGACAATCTAAAATTGGCATTAAAAGAAAAAAGAAAACATAAAAAATATTCTGTGTTGTTTTTGCTCTTTATGTTCTTTCATTAGACTGTATGTCTTCAGTATTAATGTACAATGTTGAAAATAACAAAAATAATGTAAAACCACTGAAGGAGAAGGTGTGTTCACACTTTTGACTGGCACTATATTCAGATCCTGGCCCACAGATCCATGTGTACAAGCCAACATGAGAAAGACGTGCTGAGATGAGCTGATCAGACACTGGAACACAATACAAAAATAATTAGAGACTGAGGAACGTACAGTGCCCCAGGCGTGCTGGGCTCTGTCCCTGACACATGTGTTTCTGCATGCTATTCTAAAATTGCTGGTTAGGTCCTTGCTGACTTGGAGTGTGCTTATGCATAAAGCCAGATCTAACACTTCTGAAACTGCCTAAAAATGAGATCAACACAAAAACAGAGTTTATATATAGATATATATATATATATACATAAACTCTGTTTTTGTGTTGATCTCATTTTTATTTATAAATATAAATAAATATTGTTATCTACTTGATACAAGTACCTGTGATAACTAGATAACATTGTTCAGGTGCTCAGAGTCATGTGAAATGGTGCCCACAGCAAGCATGAGACATGACACGCCTTATAAGTGTTGTCTAGCTACCTTGACATTTTACTCAGAGACTAACAATAAGCATTAAAGCATCCCAATAAATCAGACTGTAATTTAATTTTTGGGGGGGCTTTTTCCCTTTCTCGGTGTCCCCACATCTATACTAGATGCACTTCTTGCCGCAACCCATTTCTCCAGGCTTGGGAGTGGCAGTGAGGAAGTCCTGTATCTCAGTGACTGGGAATTATACTGTATATGGGCCTTGACCAAGAACCATGTGGCAATGTAGCCATGTGGTGGTGGGACTCAAACACACACAGTATACACACAAATAATATATATTTTTAAATTGTTACTTTATATGTTACTTGATATTTCACCCTTCACATGATGATATTTTCTAATATATCAGGTTAATTTTAAGAATTTAGAATTTAAAGGTTGACAATTTTAGCCATTTGACCTTCTTTTATTTTTAAATGGTACATATTATTAATTGATCAGTCGAAAATAAACGTAGTGTGACACATTACCAAAGATCATCCATTTAAATTAAAACAAGAAATCACTGAGATGTGATTAGTTTATGCGATTACTTGTTTTAAATTGAATATCTTTGCAAGATCTTTAATCTTTGGTAATAGACAACCTTGTACCTCCAGGGTCCTTGTTCGATTCCCGGCCAGGTTCAATTCCCATCTGTGTGTGCATGGAGTTTGCATGTTCTCCCCGTGCTTGGTGGGTTTCCTCTGTATACTCCGGTTTTCTCCCACAGTCCAAAGACATGCAGGTTAGGCTAACTGGAGTTCCGGAATTGCCCATAGTGGGTGAATGAGTGTGTGGGGATGTGTATGTGTGTGTGTGCCCTGCGATGGATTGGCACCCTGTCCAGTACCCCGCCTCGTGCCCTAAGTCTCCTGGGATAGGCTCCAGGCCCCCCGCGACCCTGATACCGGATAAAGTGGTATAGGTATAAATATTACCCACCATTTAAAAATAAAACAAGATCAAAAGGATCACATGGAGAGAACACTGAAGGACTTAGACACTGCATTATAGACTACCACAACTTTTGTGTGGAGAACACAACATCGGTCAGCAGATAAAAAGAAGATCAAGTAGGTAGATTAAACAGTTCAAGAGGCAACTTTGTGAGAACAAAGATAAATACAAGAACAAGAACAAGCAGGACTGCAGAAAGTCCCTCAGCTCTGATAAGCTGATTAATTTTCTTTAACAGTTTGCGTCTAACATTAGAGGCAAGCTGAAAGACATTTCACTGGCAGACTTTAATGTGCTCACGCAAACACTGTTTCTATAGCAACAGCTAACTAAAATGGACTTGGATGATGGTGTACACTTACATAATTAAAAAAAAAATCTAACATAAAAGTTATTTTTAAAAAGTGCTATTTAATGAAGCAAAAATATATACAGTATAGGAAGCATTCATAAGTGTCTTAAGGCCATGAAGCATGTTACACTGAGTTGAACTTTAATAATCGGCTACGAGCACCAAAATCTATATTAATGCCATAAGTTATACTTTAAGAACAGTTTAAAATGTGAATTAAATTAAATGTTGATTCAATTTATGATGATGTCTTCGAAGGCTTTAAATATTCATCAAATTGTCCAATTTCCTCTCCTCTGCAGCGTACATCCACAAGCTGAAATGAGAAGTGCAGATCAACTAATTCTGCTGCATAATTCATTACAGAACTGAATTTTTTTTATCTATTATATTAAAAAGCAACCCATTTTAAACTGATATGTTTTGATTATTTTCTTGCAAGGGCTCTGCTCTTATTACACTGCTTAATACACTGATGTTTGCTACGTCACCAGTCAAAAGATTGGGCACACATTATAATTCCATGGTCTTTGCTGATTTTTATTTCTACTGTATACAGTATACACTGTAAAACAATGCTGAGGGCATCCAAAATATGCAATAATATAATTTGAACAGTTGATGTTGAAATGTATCTGCTACTTATGCTCTGTAAAGCCTTCATAACAGCTCTAATCCGAGGTGCTATTTGTTAATTGGTGATTAGTGAAGCTGGTGACTCTAAATGAAATTCTCCTCTGCAGCAGAGGTAGGTTTTAATCTTTATTTCCTGGGATGGTCTTCATGAGAGCCAGCTTCATCATGGTGCTGATGGGTTTTGCAAATGCACTTGACACAATACTGTTCTTGCAAGAACGATTCCAGAACAGCTGATCGTTGTGTCTTAAAATAACAACTGACTTGTTGATGTTGTTGTTACTTAATTACCTAATATCAAATGTGTCATATATTATTTTATTACTTTGCAATCTGAAAGATGGTTCTAAAACACAGAAAATAAAAAACAACATTAGAAGGTGAATTAGAATTACTGTAGAAGGTGTGTTCAAACGTTTGACTGGTACTGTATGTTGAAGCCAAATTTTCATTGTTATACAATCTGTCCTCTTTATTTTTTTTTATAATAAAATTATTATTAAAAAAGGCCCAAAAAGATATATAAGACATATAAGTTATATAAGATGTGTAGCCATGCCTTGCTCTAAAACTACTTTCATTTTCAATGTTGGGCAAACTGAGCAATAAATTAAAACATTGACCCATTTTTATATCTTTTATATATATATATATATATATACACAATAGTGTGAAGGATTAGTTTAGTTAAAGTGCACTGTATGTACATACAGTAGGTCTTCTGCACTTTTCTCTTTGCTGTGCAGGTTTAATGATGGAATATACAGCAGGACAGCAGGGAAACCATTAAGCAACAAAGATGTTGCTTACACTAGTGAAACCACTTCAATGAATTCACTGGGCAAGTGAAAAAGGAGAGGAAAAATCGCCTAGATTAATGTTGTTTACATAAACAACCATAATGTGAAAGTGTCCCACCGTGCAATAGCACACTGCTTATCTACACACAGACAGATGCTGTTTATCTTGAATCTTATACACTGAATCTAAAGACTCTTAAGGCATTGTAGTATAAAATATATAAATTAAAAAAAAGAAACAAAAAGTTCTCAAGAGGGTCTAAAAGTGTATCAGGAAGAGTGCGCAATATCAGCACTCCTGAGCCACTGAGAGGACCAATCTCATTAATTACCGAGGATTCGGAGATTTCTGCACTTACCCGGGTGACTCTGGGCTCGAAGACCACTTGGGCAAAGTGTCCAGGGAAATTACCTTAAAAAATTCACTCTATTGCCCAATCCATATCGCACCACCAAGCTGCAATCTGCTCCAGCAGATCGGGTACAGCCAGATCAGCAGTGTGTCGATTACTCCCAGTGGCTTTGCCTGACTGGATTCAAGGAGCTTCAGTCATAATGCTCATGCTTATCTTCTTTCTCAGATCTGTGAGAAAGGCCCAAGGGCTGGTTGCATTTGGGGTATAAATTATACTTAGGATGACTTCTTTGTGCTCTCATTCCAAAGAAATCAAGCATATAAATCCTTCGGAACAGAGAAAGCTCACCGATCATGCAATTTAAGCAGGAGAGGAAGAAGAACACTAAGTGAGCAATGGAATCTTTTAAAAGATTTCCCATACTGCTCTCTCTCTCTCTCTCTCTCTCTCTCTCTCCCCCCTGACGGCTGCCTCCCATTATGTATCTGCACCTAATCTGGTCTTTCACTATCTGTCTATCTAGAAAAGCTTTAACCTAATGGAACTGTCCATCCCAGTCCATAGCAGGGTACACTCGCATTTCAGGCAGTGTCACAAAGACACTGTAAGAGTACCACTGGAACAAAAAGGAGGTTCGACAGCATTAATGATGCCAAGCCGTAAATGATACGTGCTCCAGTGTCCAGAGTAGCAATTACAATGCTAATTAGCAATCAAGGCTTTGAAACACTAAAGCACTAAAAATAGTGGGAACTAGGAAAGTCTCATCAATTATCTTCACCACTGGGTGCCAGCTTCAATATATCTCTGGGGGGAAAGCTGAATTTCTTCAACATGTTCAACATACAGTATTCCATAACTAATGAAAAATACATGGTGTTCAAACACCAAGACCAAAGTCAAGGATATCCTCTATGTTTTAAAACAATAATGTTATCCAGTGTAACTCTTTAAACTCATGTACAGTATTGCTGAGACAGGAATGTTCAACTCCAGTACTGGAGGTCCAGTGTCTCACGGTTTGTGATTCACAAATTGGTACACGTATTCAAAATTTTGTACAATTTGGTACAGGATGTCATTATGACTTGTAACAAAATAAAAAATTGTTGGGAAAGCGGTTTTAATCCGTCCATGTGCCACCCTGCACATCGGACGACGGAGAATCCCCACCCTGCAGATATCCGGTTGCCAGCTTGCCGCCCGATTGTCATTCTCACATGCACAACAGGCAATTTGGAAATGCCAATTAGCCTAACCTGCATGTCTTTGGACTGAGGGAGGAAAGCGGAGTGCCCGGAGGAAACCAAACCAAGCACCAAACTCCATGCAGACAAACCCGAGGCAGGAATCGAACCCAGACCTTGGTGGTGCAAGGCGACAGTGCTAACCACTAAAAAATATTTAAACTGCAAAAATATGCAGAAATATGGAATTTGTATAGCTCTGAAAAGTCAGATGAAAAATTTTATTTTGAACATCCAATTTGATTCGATCCTAAGTGCTAATTTCCAGGGGGAATTAGGCCATTTCTAACTTTGGTGCATTCAACCAACAAAGTGGGAAACTGGATGATCAGGTTTTGTTAGCCCCTATAGATGCTAGGGCATGACCATACTTGGGTCAGACACAGTTAGCTGTACAGTATGGTCAGTGTTTTAGATTTAACAACCGACTATGTCTGTATGTTGATTTATCTAAAGCTAATATTTGTATTTGCAGCATATCTCATTTAAAGACAAGACATTTATTTCCCATGCTGTGCACAGCCATGTCGATTTAACGTCATGCTGTGAATGGGGGAAAACTTGGATTTGGGAATATCCAAGCAGTCGTGTTGTGGTCGCGTTTCATTTAATGAAAGACATGCTCCCCACTTACTATTTTGAGAAAGAATGTTTTACAGAGTTGTGCGTAAAAAAAACAGCAATAGCGCCGCCACAAGTACCAAATAATGCAAATAATATTGTAAAAGGGTTAATCTGCCATTTGACTATATTCGTTTGTCTGGTATTTTACATGGACATTGTACT
This sequence comes from Platyallabes tihoni, assembly GCA_030068045.1. NCBI lineage: Eukaryota > Metazoa > Chordata > Actinopteri > Siluriformes > Clariidae > Platyallabes > Platyallabes tihoni. The sequence continues at coordinate 10,998,784 of JAQQZS010000020.1, read as the reverse complement.
TCCTAGAAAAATGTTGAACACTGGACTATAGGAAAGTGTGCAATCTTCGCCTGTGCAGAAAGTGTTTTAATGTTTAATGTTAATGTTTTAATGTTCATCAGAACTTTTTCCTAGTGGTCACAGTAAAACCTTGTATACAATATACATTGATCAGCCGTAAGTAAATAATAAAATGTATCTCATTATCTCATGATGAAAACACCAGTAAAGGGGTGTGATATAATATGCAGCAAATCAGTTCTCAAAGTTGATGTTTTGAAAGCAGTGAAAATGAGTGAGCATAAGGATCTGAACAACTCTGACAAGGGTCAGATTGTGATGGCTAGACAACTGAGTCAGAGCATCTCCAAATGTGAGTGGAGTCTAGGACATCTGGCCATCCTAGCCCACAGAAAAGCTACTGTAGCAAAAAGTTAATGCTGTTTAAGATAGAAAGGTGTCAGAACACACGGTATGTGGCAGATTTGTGTATAAGGGGCTGCGTTTCTGTCGACCGCTCAGGGAGGCCATAGTGACCCCTGTTCTACACTGAAAGTACTTACAATCAGAACTGGACCATGGAGTAACGGAATGAGGTAGTCTGGTCTGATGAATTGAGCTTTCTTTTACATTATGTGGATGGCTGGGTGCAGGTGTGTAGATTAGCTGGTGAAGAGATGGAACCAGAATGCACAATGTGAAGCAGCCGAGCCGGCAGAGGTAATGCGATTCTCTGGGCAATGTTCTGCTCGGAAACAATGGTTTTGGGGCATTCATGTGGATGTCACTTTGACATGTAGCAGCTACCTAAACATTGTTACAGACCAAATAAAACCCTTTAAGGTAGCATAATATGCTACTGGCAGTGGCCCGTTTGAACAGGATAATGCGCCGTGCCACACTGCAAACATTGTTCTGGGATGGTTTGAGGAACATGACAAAGAGTTCAGGGTGTTGACTTGGCCTCTAAATTCCCCAGATCTGAATCTGATCAGGCATCTGTAGGGAGTTCTGGAATAACAAATCTGATGTATGGAAGCTCCACCTTGCAACTGAGCAGACTTAAAAGATTTTGCTGCTACTGTAAAGTCTTAGTGGTGAGGCCTTGTGAAGTCGAGGTATAAATGTATGGATCAAGGCTGTTTAGCTGTGACAAGGGGAATGTACACAATATTAGGCAAGATTTTCTTTAATGGTATGACTGATTTGAGGCATATGTATGTATGTATGTATGTATGTATATATGTATGTATGCATGTATGTATATAACTTTTTTACCTATAAAGTTTTTTTTTAGTTTACTGTATTGATTTATGTTATTATGCTATTATATATGTTATTAATATACTGTATGCAGTACAATGTTAAGGTACTTGTGTATTTTTATTGAGGACCAAGTATTACTGCAGTAGAACACAAAAACATATCAAGAAATCTGGGTTACAAATGCATGTACTGTATGCATATTACAGAAATAATTATAATGATTAGTGATATTTTACTGAGATTAAGTGTATACTAGTATATTGTTACCTAATTCAAATAAACATTGGTCAATTTTATGCTGAAATTAAATCCAAACTTTCTCTTTTTACTACAATCGAGTTAAAATTTTAAACAAGAGATAAATAATGTGAGATGGCAGAAGATGGATGGCTTCTAAAATACAGTACGTTAGGTAATATTGAAGATTCCGTAACCCCGTGTTCATTGCCTCAATCATTAATTATAGATTCTTATATCTATTGACTTTTTTACTATTGTTACTGGAGATTTATTACATTATTACCGTACACTGGTATGTCTAAATATGAATAAGATCTTCATTGCTCAGGTTCCTCTGTTACACTCTTTAAATCATGGATAATATATTTATAATTATAGCTTGCAGGATAATTCACTGTTAAAAATGTTAAATTACAGCCAGTTTACTCCAACAGTGGAACCTATTCTGGTGCATAACTAACATTTCTAAAATGTCTTTGTTTTTTATTGATTTCATTTATCTACAGAGATATTAATAATAATCCACTTCTTCTGAAGTCATAGGAACAACTACAGCCCAATTCTCAGAGAGAGAGAGAAAAAAACTAAATGGTGTATTGGAAGATTAAGTATCATGGAAAGGAAAGGAGGTTGTTAAATTGCATCAGAACCATGGATAGAAACATGATAGTTTGATTGCAGTCCGTTTTTGATTACTACATTGGAGGTGATGTACAGTATTTTCAAATCCTGATACTCACCCACAGAAAAGCTACAGTATTTACTGGTTCTTGATGTTTGACTTTCATAAAAAAAATTTATGTGCCCATATTCCAAACACCCAGCAAAGCTTGAATCCAAAGTATTTACTCAAGAAGAATACTTTTCTTCTTCTTATTATTATAATGTCTGTGTGACATATTCAGTAATAAAAACTGTCGCACGGCATGAAAGGAAATGCAGTGTATTTCACTGGTAATCTTATGATGCGTTTTATTGCAAAATGCGATAAACCGGATTTGTCAGACCTTCACTCAGTCTGTCAAATTATATTTTATATTCTTCAAGCATACAACGACGTCGATGCCAGAAATATATATATATATATATATATATTTTAATCTCTACATATGCTTCTTTTAGAGTATTGAATAGAAATGTTGAAAATGTGAAAAAGGCTATTTACAGTCAATTAGTGCTGCAGTTTCCCAAGCACTTATGGACTACAAAGCCTGCAGAAGAATAAATGGAACATCATATAAATAGATAAATAAAACCCTGACTTCAATAGCATACGACTTACTTCAATCCACTATCATCAAAATAATCAGTAAGCCATTATGCCTTGAGAATACGGGCAGGGTCATTCTGCAGGAGACCACTACCATCAGGATAGAAACGTTTCATCATAGGATAAAGGGGATCAATCAGAATTTGGAATTGATGCCTCCCTCTAAGGAGACGGGTGGGCGCGAACCATGTCAGTGAAATGCCTGCAGCACAACACACACCTTTCTTTTCTCCTTTAATAAATAAACTGTTAATGGCATATTTATAAAGCTACCTCAAATGTTTCTTTTATAAATTTGACTTGTTACAATATGTAATAATGACTTCTAGAACTTCTACATCTGCACCATATAACACATTTGCATAAATTCTATTCACCAGTGTTTCTTGTTGTGAAAAGCCTTAAATTTCATCTGTGTGTGTAATAAGCACAAATAATAACGAATAAAAAATATAACATTTTTACTCCACCATCTTATGCTGATTTATGTGATACAGCACTTTTGGGAAACTCGTTAAACTCCAGTTTTTTAGAGGCTTTGACCAGGCTATTTGTAACCCCCACAGGGGGTAAATGTTTGTCCTTGACAAATAAAATCAACTCTTTCTCTGATACAGATGAAGTCGCAAATACATGAATCAATATGTGATCTAGAAACAGATATTCAAATGTCATAACGTCATAACTAAGGGCAAAATCTATGAGGCAGTACACAGTGTACCCTGAAGTAATCAATCAGTAATCAATGACATAAATAATGCCTGGCTACTAAATATTGAGCAGCGCTGCTTCTGTTTTTATAACACATTCCCATTAAGTGCTTTCCTATATAAGCTTTCTTTTCTAAGAAGTTCCATCAAATGTGAGGAATACTCACAGTAGACATCCACTCTGATAGACTTAATTGCTGGCGAGCCGAGACCATTTTCAGCCTTGCAGTAATAGCGTCCACCTTGGTGCCGCTGGATCTTAGCAATGTGAAGTGTCTCATTAAAAACACTTGAGTCCTGAAAACGGTCTGACACGCTGCCTGCTGTCTTAGTCCATCGGATCTACATGAAAAGAAAGAAAAAGAAACAGAAATGTAATAAAGCAAATCATCAGACACGATGAAAAAAAAATTTTTTTCTTTGAAAATGTTTGGGACATGTGATGTAACAATGAGCATTTACATTTAGTTGCACTTTGTGTTGATTCAGCAGTTTCAGAAGAAAAAAATGTCTTAGTTCTGGTTTTAAAAACTGACAGAGGTGCATGGAGTAAAAAACATAATTTTAATAAGAACCAATAAATGAAGCTTAATGTTAGGTTTACTGGATATTTTATGTATCCCATGACTATACTGTAAGATTATATGTCTGTATGAGAGCGTTATACTGTAGGTAAATGAGTATCTATAATGTTTTAGAAGTTTCCAGGATTAAAAATGCATCTTGACATATTGTATAAAAATTTAATCTTTTTCCAGGATAACTGTTTTTGAGGCAATAGAAAACATACTAGTATAGAAAACATATCCGCCATTATGTAAGGAATTACACATGATCTATGCTTTCAAAGCCAAATAATCCATGCCCGAGTTTTTACCCTAATATTACCTTCCTCAGTGCAACCTACTACAAGGGTCACTGCAAAGTTCACACCTCAAGGTGTGTCTTCTGTGGCTCTAATCCTTTGTGTCAAACACACTGATGTTTCAACAAGAATTTTCAACTTATAATTCATTTTTAAAGGAATTATCATCATCAGCTCTATAATGTGTTATTCATACATCAACTAAAGAAACTGTTTACAAATTACGAATGTCTGATATAATCAGTTTATACACTTAGTCATGTATGTCAATATCTAAAAAAATTGCACATTATTAATTTTTTTTTACATAGCACAGGTATTTGTTCTTGGTTTGTTAACCATGAAGTAATCAACTATGTGATGCATTGTGCTCTTCTTTTCTTTATCTGTAGCTTGATATCACTAAGGTTTCTCTATTAAAATAGAGCTCAATATGTCACTCTTTATATACAATATTTCTTACGTTTTCCTCATCACAAATGGCAAGAACCTGCCTGATGAAGGGCGCACACTGTTGTTCTCTATATACTGTAGATCAGTTTTCATCCATCATCTTTGATTGTGATATGATGATTTAGGCATGTTTCACATACACCACACTCAAGCATTTCGTTCAGAAATAGGAAAGCCACAGGTGTAGTCGGCACAACATCGTATAGTTACTTCTGACAAACAGGAGGAACTCTTTCTATTTTATTTTTGTCAGACAAGCAGTCTGCAATTTAAAAGTTTTAGGGTGTAACATATTACTAAGGGTGTTGCGAATCTGCCTCAGAGGGGGTTGCAACTGTGCAACAAGCACTGCTCATGATTTGAGTCAAGTCCATATGCTATAGCGCTGTGCTACTTGTTGTTTTCATACAATGGTGACACTGCTTACATGTGTCATGTCTTCTCCCATCATATACTGGATTATGATGATGACTATTGAATTTCTTCTAATAATTAACTTACTTTACACACCTCTGTCCTGCCCCATATGAGAACAATTGGGGCAGGACAGCCTACAGTATATTCAATAGTGATTCTAGAGTCTGTTCAAGCCCTAGGAAAATTTGCAGGGGGCATCTCCCATCAGCATTCATCAACATTATCTTATAAATAATCTGATACCAAAAAAAAAAGGAGAAAAAAAATGTGGAAGAAAGAAGAAGCAAAATGTTACTAAATGTTAATGTTACAGTATTAAATGTTAATACCAAAGTCTATTGTATTATTTTCAAAATGTAAATAAAAAGAATGTAAAAAGACTTGTAATTTAAAAAATAGAAACATAAAGAATGTAAAAAAAAAAAGGAATTTCATAATGTAAATATAAAGGCTGTATAAAAGAAATTATAATTTAAAAAAAGATAAATATAAGAAATGTAGAAAATGTCAAATGTAAATGTAAAGAATGTAAAAAAGCTATTTCAATTATAAACAATGTAAAAAAAACAGAATTTCTAAATTTAAACGCAAAGAACGTAAAAAAAACTAAACTTGTTTTTTAAAGAATAAATTATCAGTAATTAGTCAAAAAGCCTATTAAACAACTTATATACAGCGTAATCTCAGAAGCCTACAGCCTTACAGAAGCCTAATCTCACACTGAAAATTGTAGAAAAATCTAACCTTTAACTCAAGTAAATATTAAAAAGTACAAAAATCCATGACTAAAAAATAATAGTTTTTTTTTTATACAAAAATCACCAGTTCCACAATTATTGGAACGCCTTACAATTCCAAACAAATAAATGTAATTGAAGCATTTTTGTAATTTTTAATGTAGTTTTTAAACTTGATCAAAGTATCTAGAACCCTTTAATTAATAATTCATGACTTCCTGTTTGCCTGTGGTATAAATATGATGTGACACAGAGGCCTATTTCTCTTATCCACTCTTCAACAGAGAACACCCCATTCAAGTAAGGCAGATGGGTGTCGACCTTCATAAGTCAGGTAATGGCTACAAGAAAATAGCCACTCGCCTACACTTGCCCAAATATATAGTCAGAGGATTCATTAAGAAGTTTAAAACAACTGGAACACTGATAAACAAGGCTGGACGAGGAACCAAGTTTATCTTGCCACCCCGCACAGTAAGAAGGATGGTAAGAAAAGCAAAAAAAAAATCTCCAAAGCTCACTGTTAGAGAACTGCATCAAAAAAAGCATCTTGGAGTCAAAAAGTCTCCATAACAACCATCAGAAGCTATCTACTGTACATGCCAACAAGCTGTTTGGGGAGGCATGCAAGGAAGAAGCCTTTTCTCACATACAATCACAAACATAAACATCTGGAGTTAGCGGTACTAGGACTTCAACTGGGACAATGTGCTGTGGTCAGATGAGACTGAGATGAGCTTTTTGGCAACAAACACTCTGGGGTAAAACAAAAGATGAGTATGCGGAAAAGCACCCCATGCCAACCGTGAGGGATGGTGGAGGATCTGTGATGCTGTGGGCCTGTTTCTCTTCCAAAGGCCCAGAAAACCTTATTAGGGTGCATGGCATCATTAACTCTCTGAAATACCAGGACATTTTAAATCAAAACCTGATGGAAAGCTGAAGATGGGTCATCATTGGGTCTTTCAGCAAAATAATGAACCAAAACATGTGGCGAGATCTACACAGAAATGGTTCAGCAAACACAAAATCAAGCTCCTCTCATGGCCATCTCAGTCCCCAGACCTCAACACAATTGAAAACCTGTTGGGTGAACTGAAGAGGAGAGTGCATAAGAGAGGACCCAGAACTCTGGTTGATTTAGAAAGAGGAATGGTCTAAGATCCCTCTATCTGTATTCTCCAATCTTGTGAAATGTTATAGGAGGAGATTAAATGCTTACAGTAAGTGCTGTTTTGTTGGCAAAAGGACGTTTTTACGTAGTAACAGTAGGGGTGCCAATAATTGTGGCACACATGATTTCATGTGAAAAATACATATACTGTATATGTGGGATTTTTTTTCCACGGAATAATTTTCCACTGGATTTTTCACTTTTTTGCTTGCTTTTTTTTTCTCTTTTATTGGAATCCTAAGAACACATCTTAACCAGGGGTGCCAATAATTGTAGAGAGTGCTGTAAGTTGCTAAGTGGCTAAGCAGAGCAGTTGTATGACAAGCATGCAACCAAAAAAAAAAAAAAGAAAAAAAAAAGCGCACACATACACACACACGAATGATCAAGATGGCGCCAGTGAGAATGGCTGCCGTCGCTCAGTGTCATCCTCAGCTTTGCGTTTTTCTTATGTTTGCCGTGTTATTTTTTAGTTTTTTTGCAACCTGCAATGCTCTCATTTCCTATGACAGACAAACTCTCCTGGACATTCGACAAAATTCGCAATCTGGACCT
>JAQQZS010000020.1:10913229-10932799 GCA_030068045.1 Platyallabes tihoni | reverse complement strand
ATAGTTCTTGCAAGAACAGTATTGTCAAGTGCATTTGCAAAATCCGTCAAGCACCATAATGAAACTGGCTCTCATGACACATCTCACCATTAACTGTTCAAAGGAGATTAATGCATTTTTTGGATGCCTTCAGCATTCCTTTACAATGTAGAAAGAAAGAAAAATCAGGAACCATCATGGAGTTAGAAAGTGACCCCAAACTTTTGAACGGTAGTGTATATATAGTCTTTGGACTGTGGGAGGAAACCGGAGTACCCAGAGGAAACCCACCAAGCGCGGGGAGAACATGCACACAGAGGCGGGAATCGAACCCGGACAGGAACCGCACCCAAACCCTGGAGGTGCAAGGGGACAGTGTTAGCCACTAAGCCACCATGCGCCTGACAGATTTAAATAAAATAAAGTTAAATTTTTGACATTATGTGACGATTAGACATTTCTATATGTCGGTTTTGATTAGTTTTCAATTAATTGCCCAGCCTTACAGTAATATAGGGTGTCCATTAAAAAAAAAAAAAGTAAATAAATAAATAAGAGGAATCAAGTAAACACATATTTTATGTTTACGTGTCAAAATTTTAGAGGCAGCAATAAAACGTGGGTATGTCCAGGTCTCTTAATCTCACACATGCGCGGCATTTAAACATGAAGGCCGAAAGAGCCGAGCAAATCCACAGCAGAGAAGCTGAGTGATTAAGTGGGCCACTGAGAAGCTCTTTGTTTGCAGATTCCATCAGTGCTGCAGCGTGTTTTTCAATGAGTCCTTTTAACCAGGACACACAGCAGGAGCTGGCTCAATAATAGCCAGCAGACTAGGCCTGCACAGGTTGCACAGCAGCACTGCTGATCTACAGCATGCAGCTTAGCACTGCACGTACAGTACATACGTGCACAAGGGAAACGTAATTAATAAGGGAAGGTAAAGGGATGAATGCTAATTATGGGGGTAAAGAGCCTGTCATGCTCTACTTGTACGCCAACATAATAGTTTTTTATATAAACATTTTTGACATCTATACTGTAGGTAGCCTCATAGTTCAACTAAATCAGCATTTTAGTTTAATGGACGATCACCGCTCTGCAACTTAATCACAATCCTGACACCCACACACATCCTGAACTAGGTTGAACTGGGCGAGTTAAAGAAAAGAAAATTGGTGAAATTGGCCAAATAAAGTATAGTGCTACTCAGGACTGAAGAAAAGCTATTCCGGATCAAGATTGCGGTTTAATGGGTAATCTGCATCAATCCAAAGGCCATGAATTGAAAATAAGTGCATCCTTAGTGCCAGACCCTCAGTGCAGCTTAGGAAGAGATCTTCTATAGAATCTGACTGTTGAAGGAGGGTTTAGTGCTTTGCTCAGTGCACAAAAGTGCCCATTTCATTGTGGTGGGGAAATGAACTCAACATCCCAATGATGAGCACAGTACCTTGAGCTACAGTACAATAGTGCAAGTGATTTGCTGTAAGCTCTTGGAAAGAGCAATTAGAGCCTGGAACCCCCATATGGATCTTGATAGAACACACACATATATATGGGCTTTCAAATATATATATACACACCACATTTAGACAACGCCTTAAAACCATAGCTGAATTTATATACAGTACTCTAGGCAAATCTGATACCTGAGCCAGTCCTGTTATCTACTGTATCACACACTATCACTAAAACATTGCTATGCGACATTAGTGTGATAGCACATGAATTTGCATGATTCCGATTTAAACACCACGTAGCCAAGTCAATATGAGGCTGCTAATGACACACCAATAAGGCAGGCATCCTTGAAATGTGAAAATGTGAAAATCAATCATGGATGACAGCTCATTTAATTAGCTGAGGGAAGGAAAGCTAAAATTTCAATTACTGAGTAAACAACCATTGCCTCGCTTAGATATATTTAACCCCTACAGTCGTGCTTGACACTGATTCTGATTTTTTTTTATTTATTTATTAATTTTTTTTAATGAGCTAAGCCTCTGCTGGACAGAGTGTCATACTCAATGCTAGAATGATACAATTTTAGGAATTTTTATTAAATCTACTGCTCACATTACTACCGTTTTTAATCTGGAATATTATTTGGCCAACAACTGATAAATAAATTGCTGGTAAAATAATAAATCCACCACATCTTTCTCAAACATGCCTAATTGCCTAGCGTACAAAATAAAGCATAATACATTCTGCAAATACTCTACCGACCATGTGGTTCTGTGGGATATTTTATGGTGCATAATCACAGGGGGACTATTACAGAAATAAATGTCCTTAGACAATCGAAATGATATTTATATGACACAACATACATAGAAAAAACCACGTGTTCTTGCCATTGCTATTGTGCCCCCATCTCCATTAGGCAACACTAAAAGTAATAATTAAAAATAATTACAGAGGCCTAAGGAACTCGGTGAAGTGGCAAAAAGTTTAATAATAATTGGGCCTGTGCAAATGCAGGCATTACAAGTCTCAATTAATTCTGGCACCTTAGAGGGAAACCAAGGCATTAGTCATACAAATATGGTTAGGTCCACTTCCAACTCCAATCCACTTAATTCAATTAATGTAGCTCAGTAGTGTTTTAAACCAGATGTAGAACCGTGCAGCTTGAACTCTATTGTATTCCTTTTTTAAATATCTGCAAGAAATAAGTGGACAAATACGAATCAACTGTGCACAAACTATGAGTTTACCTTATTTCAGGCAACACTCCAATTGAGATATGCACAAAAACCTGACCTTGGGACATTGTGGCTTGAAACAGACAAAAATAGAAATGTTTTCCATCATGGTTGTTGGGTGGTTTGTGTTGCCATAGTTACAGATTAGATGCCACTGAAAATCATGATATGGTTTCAGAAACACACACACACACACACACACTCACACAACTGTGCAAAGGTCTTGGAGCATCTCTTATTTCTTCATATTAAAAAAAAAAGTTGAAGGATATGCAGGACCAGTCAGAAGTTTGGACACAATTTGGATTTATTTCCTACATTCAATAACAACACTGAAGGTTTCGAAATGATGAAATAAGGAATTATGTAATAGTTGTTATTTTAAGACACAAAGGTCAGCTGTTCTGGAATAGTTCTTGCAAGGACAGTATTGTCAAGTCCATTTGCAAAACCCATCATGATGAAACTGGCTCTCATGAAGACCTTCCTAGGAAATCAAGACCAAAACCTATGCTGCAGAGGAGAAGTTCATTTAGAGTTACCAGCCATCAGAAATCAAGAATTAACAACCAGCACCTCGGATTAGAGCCATTATGAAGGCTTTACAGATCAAGAGTAGCAGACACATCTTAATATCTGTTTAAATGAGATTATTGCATATTTTGGACATCTTCGGCATTGTTTACAGTGTAGAAAGAAATAAAAATCAGGAAAGATTAGAAGATGTGTTCAAACTTTTGACTGGTAGTGTACAATGTTTTACTGTGACAGACTGCAAACTGCCTTAAGATACAATTTAAAAGTTGGCCGTTTGCTATATGTAACAACCTCAGCAGCAACCTCATTTCCCCGCTCATCTATTCCAAGCACTCAGCATTCATAATCACCAGCATACCAATCACCAGTCTGATCATCAGTCATCATCTGCATCATGCCTTAAGTTAGATTTTTAAAAATTTTTTTAAATTCATAGGTTATTGTGAGGCTTAACAAATCTGAATCTGCTCAGGTTCAGTGACCGGACTGAAAATGAGAGACGAAACAGTCCTTCAGGAAGCCTGGGGAACTATTTCTCAAGACTTCATTTAAAATAACAGAAATCTGGATCTTTGAAAATGGAAGAAATTTTGAATCTTTTTATTCAAAACATGAAGAAATGAGGTGCGACTCAAGCCTTTTGCGCAGTACTGTATTAAATAAAAAGACGAAGGAGATGATTCACGCTCATTGGTCTCGCTTTTTCCACAATGACAGTAAAGTTCTCAAATGAATCGCTGCTTATTCATATTTATTTTCAATGCTTGATCATCTAAATTAGATCAAATAAATAAGATTTTTCCAAAAATTTGATAGAGAGAGTGAGAGCATAAGTAGACTTAAGATGTACACCCTTTAGGAAGGAGGAAGTGTAATCAAAACTGAGATGAAAAGAGATTTCACTTTCCTCAGCTCATTCCATGGTCATTTACAAAGGAAGTGGAAAATGAATTCTAAGGAGGGTCCTTAGCCGACACACATTTTCGTAATAAATGTGGGAAATGTACCGTCAGGGTGGGCTGGGAATCAATCATCTCTGCTTTCTTCACCATGTCCCGGGGGAATCACACACCTATTTACAGACCACACGAACCAGAAAATCAGTCCATTTGCTCTCTCAAACTCAAAAGAGAATGATACCACCAGGCAGGTAGTGAAGATGCTCTATATCAGGACAATTTCGTCTTGGCCAATATAATAACGTTTTTTTTTTCTTTTTGGTTATATATAAGATAATGGAAATATTGTGATTTATAACAGAGGTACAGGAACTGTTCTCAGAATGTGATGTGCAAAAAGGCACCTTGGGGAATTTTATGATCCATGACAAGACATCTAAGATCATTTCAGATGTATGCATGTGTCACTGCATATTAACAATAGCCTCAGTCCAATGAAGACACCAGTACTCCTATCAGGAAGGATAATTCAATCTTCTCCCTGCTGGGGCTCCCTCTGGTGCAGTATCCGCCAATACTAAATAGAGAATTACTCTGAAAGGCATGGTAGAGCACACACAACTTTGTGGATAGTTGTGGCAATGAGTAATGTGGGTACAGTCACTGGTCTTTTATAAATTTATTGTCAGCAGAAATATAAAATAAAATAAACTGTATTGTTTCTTGTCTCTGGGTCGGTTCCTTTAACCTACTGTAACGATGTGTTAAATTAACATATGGTGATCGGAAATACGTATCTGCAGTCGGGTACAAAATTTCCAGTCCGTATATTTACTTATAATAATATAAATTACACCCAAAAAATAGATCAAGAAAAAGTAATTAAACAACACTCGAGTGGAAAAAGCAACACAGCCAATGTCAACACCTTTGACATTCCTGCCAGTACAAATGGTTTAACACTATGCAGATGGAACGTCCATGGAACCACTACTTGTACTGTACATGGTGCGATATGCAAGCTTTCACAACACACTCACAGACTCTCAGATAACGGAGGTGAGAAAGAAGCTACTGTAGGAGTCACTCAAAATTAGTTGACCTAAAAGCAGCAGGATCAACAGAGAAAAATAAGCAACAAACTGCACTTTTACACTCCATGCACAGAGATGTGTGTCTAAAAGCATTTTTTTACCCACATGCCTAGGCACATCAGACAGACATCAATCATTTCAGTGGCATTTTCTTATCGGGTTGCCAGCTCGATGTCCGATTATATCTGAGCGGTTGAAGGTGAAGGCCTCTGCTCAAGGGCTCCAGAGTGGCAAGCTTTCAATTCTGGGGCTCAAACAGGGGGCCTTCTGATCAGCAGGCTAACTAACCACTATGCTACCCCTGCCCCCTAAAAGCATTTTTGACATTACAATCTTTTAAAATAAAAGATGAAGGTATAGTGGCTCAGTAGTAGGGGTTCCCAAATTGCCCATCGTGTGTGACTGAGTGTGTGTGTGTGTGTGTGTGTGTGTGTGTGTGTGTGTGTGTGTGTGTGTGTGAGTGTGTGTATGTGTGTGTGGCCTCAGTCAGTTGGATTGGCACCCTGTTCTGAGTGTACCCCGCCTCGTCTCCTGGGACAGGCTCCAGGAGCCCCCCCACCCCACCCCACCCCCCCCCGCAACCCTGTATACAGGATAAAGCGGTATATACGATGAGACGACAATAAACTAAAAGATGAAACAAATATAAAACCCACTGGCAAGAGTTTAATTCATCATTTTTAGATAGAGTGGCACATATGTACCCTGGGACACCATACAAACAGTGAAGGATGGGGATGGTATGATATGTTATTTTTTTCCCTGTAAACAGTACTGGGACATTACACACCACCAAAGGAAATATGAAGGGAGTGATATACCGGGACATATTAGAAAGGAATTTAATTTCATTGGCGAGAAGAATGACTATGAGGAGAAGATTGAGGTTTCAACAAAACAATAACCCCAAACATACAGACAGAATAAGGTGAAAAACATCTTGCATGATCATGCCAATCTCCTGACTTAAATCACATTGAAGATTTATGAATGTGACTCGATCACAGGAAGCTTCATAACTCAGTGGTATTATAGATAATTTGGCAAGAGTGGAACTAAACCACAATGCAGTAAAAACCTAATTACATATTGTTGATGTCTCCAAGCTGTTACTGCTAAGAGTTTTTTTTTTATTTTATTTTTTTAAAGTACTAACGTTTCTTTGTTTAAGCTTAAGAATGTCTACTTTCTGGTTTAGATTTATAAATACAAAGTCACAAGAGATTATACTATATGTGTAAATTTATACACAGCACTATTCCAATTAACACTGCTGTCCAAGGTGCTGAAAATGCATTGCGTTTAGAAGATCCTCGGTTTTGATTGACATCCAGGTTGCACACTGCAGTGTTTAGGAAACAAGTCAGGTTCATTGTTAGCCTGGACAGCAAGAGACACACTTTCAAATTAATCTAGCTACAAGAAGTTGACAAGGTGATCTAATGTTGAGGACATTGCTCATGATTCTCATGACTCACGCTCTCTTTCGCTCGATCCTATTTCATAGAAATTGCAGCAATAATAGCTTGTATGAGCAACTGTGGGTTGGAAAGTACAAGGTGATTTAATGTACAGCGCCATTCCTGATATTTTCACATCAACAGCGGCAATTTACATGTGGAATAAAGAGTATGTGACAAGAGTGCTAATATTGCTTTATATCTAAATAGACTAAAATCTTTACAGAGCTTTATAGATCAAGCAAAACAACACTATAACATCACTGCGAGGTGAACTGAAGAGCATTAATTATCAATTACTTACTAGTAGACTGGTGACAAGATCATGGGCAACCAAGGCTCATATATGCCTGTGCGAACCAAAGACTAGTGTCCTTTTTTTCCCCAAGAGGAAAGGCAGTGCTGCACAAACTGCTGAAAAACATAAGTGCTGGCCATGATAGAAAAGTATCAGAACATCCAACATGGTATGCTGTGGAAAAACAAGTCCGATCCATGGAAGCTCATACCACAGCATGCAAAGGATCTGTAGCCAACATCCTGGTGTCAGACACCAGTGCACTCCGTGTTTAATGAAGAATAAGGGGAAGCTACACAATTTTAGGCATAATATTCTGGGTTTTATTGTTATGGCTGATTGGTGAATAATACATCTTGTATGTTTGTGGCAAAAAGTTGCCTGACCATAACACTCGTGTTTTTTTAAACATCTCATTGCAGCCTTAGTCCCCCTTTGCTGTTATAATAATCTGCAATCTTTTGGGAAAAAAGCCCGTGTTGTGGCTGTGAGGATTTGCTTATTCAACCACAAGAGCATTAATGATGTCGGGGCCTAAGATGTGGGATGCAGTCAGCATTTCAATTCATCCCAAAAGATGTCAGAGGGGTTGAGGTTAGGGCGCTGTGTGGGCAACTCAAGTTCTTTCACCCCAACCTTGACAAATCATTTCTTTATAGACCTGACTTATAGACTGCATAGGAGCATTGACATGCTGGAACGGAATTGGGTCTTAGTACCAGTGAACTGGGAAATTGTAATGCTATAGCATACAGAAACATTTGTGGGCATTCAAACTTATATCTACTGTATAGTGTATGCATTACATTGTAAATATCTTCTGATAGCTACTGTATATGTATAGGTAGATATATATATATAGATAGATAGATAGATAGATAGATAGATATCAGCAACTAAATGCATTTATACATGTAGGCATGGTCAAGAAGATCTGCTGGAGTTCAAACCGAGAATCATGACCACGAGTTCCAACCATGTCGCTGACCATGTCCAACCCTTTATGACCACAGTGTTCCCATCTTCTGATAGCTACAGTACTTACTGTACAGCAAGATAATGCGACATGTCACAAATCTAAAATCATCTCAAATTGGGTTCTTGAACATGACAATGAGTTCACTGGGCTCAAATGGCCTCCAGAGGAACGCCTTTGGGCTGTGATGGAACAGGAGATTCACATCATGGACGTGCAGCCATCATGTCAATATGGACCAAAAAATCTCAAAGGAATGTTTCCCACACACACACTATACACAGATTATACAGTACATCTGAGAGACCAAAAGTGGAAACTTGGTCATAGCGGGGTTTGAACCTGGGAACTTACAATCAATAGGGGTTGAGGTTTACAGCCTTAACCCCTATTGACGGTATACAGCCTTAATCTCAGAGCTACCCCTGCTATCATAAAAATATAATAGCAAATTATTTGTTTAGGAAAAAATAACATTCCCAGCTCTCCAAGAAAGAATTAATCTAATGTGATCTAATCAAATGATTGATAAATAGTCAATAATTTTCACAATTATAAATACATAAGGCATAATAGAAAGTGCAGGGCCAGTGGTTACACACAGGTTGTGCTGATCAAACCCCAGTCAGTAGTTAAGTGTCTCCGTAGGACAAAAGTAGAAAGTAAGGAAGTAGGAAGTAGCCTGTTTTTTAACAAAGACAGCAAGTTAACAGCTTCTGGAGCTAATGTAAAAGTATAGAACTGTCTATGTCCTTTGTTGTTCTGTGCAGGAGCACTGTCTTTGTTTAATACACTCCCTTTTCTGAGCTCCTCCATGTGGAAGAAATAAGGAAAGTCTTTGTGTAGACAACTGTTGTTTGTTTTTTTCCTTCTATTCAGTTGCCACTTTACCCTGGTTAGGTGGGTCCTGAGCCAAACCTGAGAACATGTGCATGAGGCAGGATTATAGCCTGGATGGAATGCCAGTTCACAAACATTCAGACACACACACACACACACACACACACACATTCATAGCATAGAAAGTTAACCTACTAACATATTTTTGTAGTTGGGAAAACATGAAGGAAATCTATACAGACATGAAGAACATGTGAAATGCTGAACAATATATACAGTATATAGAGACAGTGACTATTATATTGCTTTTAGTATTATACTCCTACTTCTATAATATATAATTACATTGCACATAAAGCAGTGTGAGGACTGAATATTGATGCACAGTATCAATCGATCGTTTTCCTCACGTCACACTCTGAGGACGTGAAAGTTAAATATTTTCTAAAATATACAGTATGTGATGACACAAAAAAACTTTTGTCACAATCACCTTGGATTCTGTTGACGATGTTGATCCAGTACAATTTAAAAAGGTTCATAAAATGCAGTGTGCATGCTGTATGGAAATCCCTGATACTCTCAGGAAGCAGCGAGTCCTTGGAGTGCAATGAAGGTTAAACCCCCTTTTATTTTTTTTCACTCCACTATAAGATAATTTTATCGCTCGCTTTTATCCCTCCAAGGAACGGCCATAGATCTGCAAACACCACGGAGCTATCCCCTGCAGGGCGTTGGCGGAAAAATGTAATGGGTGATTTGAGCCGGAGTGAGTCACAACACCAAGGACTAATAGCTGACTATGAACTCCATTATGTTTGTTTGACTTCTGTCCACTGTACCGTCTAGCCTTCTGTGGCCTGGCTGCTCTGGATGAGTGTTAGACCAGCTGCAGTAAACAACATGCTCGGTTGTGATATTTTAAATGAAGTGAGCATCCTCCATGTTAACCCCGGGCATATGAAACTGACAGAGCAGGGGAAGGGAGTGGTGTTGAGAATCCCAGCGCTTTCCCACCCACACACTTATGTTTGAATGATACGTGTGACGGTATGAATCCAAGCTACCGTCTCAGGTTAATTCAAAAAAATCAACACCTCTTCAATTTCACCCACCGTTCGACCTTGCAAGTGACTAATCTCACCCAAAACGAGGCTATAGCACATTTCCTCTACGTTACGCAATCAACAAGAGCATACAGATGAAAGGAAGGAGAAAAGGTAGAGGGTGGAAGTTGCAAACTAAAGAATATGCTGGTGATAAAAAAAATTAAAAAAACATTAGGCAGCCAGGTGTGGAAGAGAGCCAGCGTTTCTCTCTCTTTCATTCTCTCCCACTGCATGCTGGGAAGAATATGGCTGAGACAGACTAACAGTGAGCACAGGGAGAAACACTTTCCTAGGCCAGACTGGAGGTAGAGGGGGGTCTTTCTGGAGCACACAGCTATAAAAAGCAAACAGTAATCATGCCAAGCACTGATCAAAGAAACCACCCCCCCCCCCCCCCACACACACACACACACAAACAGCACAAACGAGTACTCTCACATATCCAATGAGACAAGCTCAGAAGGGTACAACCTTTTTTTCTTATGCTTGTTAGTCATTCATAATTAAAGTAATTCGTATGAAACAGGGAAGAAGCGCAGTGAAGCGTACACATCACTAGTACAATGAATTGAGGATTAACGCCAGATAGTGCACGGCGCAATGCAGAACCTTCCATCTACAGTACACATGCAGAATGCTGCCAAATGTGAGAGCCAAAATTTAAGCCTGGTTGTGCATAAGGTCCTGGATGAATATTTTTAATTACTTTTAATCTACATTATTAGAAAATGATTAAAGATGCATAATAAGCATGCATATACATATACATATGCATATAAGTTCCACTGCTGTAAAACTTTAATATCGTAAACCTGCATTCATTTCAAACCTGGCTGGAGGTAAACTCCTTTTTTGTTTTTTTGTTTGATTATTCAGAATGAAGGCCCACTGAAGATTTTCCAGCCTTTTTATTACTGCTATTCCCTACCTATGCCGCCCTAAAATTTCCTGTGTTCCTTCCGCGGTAATGGCAAGGTACCTTCAGGTCCAATCCATTTACCAGCAGGAGCATTTTCATATTTGTGAGTTAAAAGAATGTCTGTCTGTTAGTTTGTTCTCTCCATGGAGACAGATGGGGATTAAAATCAGAGTTTGCCTAGGGCTACGAGGGATTTTGGGACAGCACACACATCTAATTATTATAACAGCAGCACAAAAGAGAGAGAGAGAGAGAGAGAGAGAGCGTATGAAGAATGGCAAGTAAAGTGTATTGGTATGCATGCCGCATCCATTCTAACTAGATACTGTAAGTATTTTAAAAAATGTTACAGTATATACTGATCAGCCATACCACTAATATAATCACCACCAGGTGAACTGGATAACACTGGCTATCAATTATATACACGCAAACCGGTGACAGGATCAGGGACACCCAGGGTTCATTGGGACCGAAGCTCAATCAGTCTGTTCTGATCCCACAGAAAAGCCAATGCTGAAAAACCGTTGAAAAAATTCCAATGCTGGGTATGATAGAAAGGTATCAGAACATCCAGTGCATCACAGCCTGCTGTGTACGGGGCTCAGTAGGGAAAGAGTTCAAGGTCATTGACCCTGCCTCCAAATTTCCCAGATCCAAATCCAATTAACCAACGGTGGGACGCGCCGGACAAGCACGCCCGCTCCACAGAGGATCCACATCCCGGACACAGCACCCAAAGGAGTCGCTGCCAATGTCCGGTTGCCAGACATCACCGCACACACACAGATGGCACAGCCATGCCCCGAGAAGGGGAACCTAAAATCTAGATAGTTTTAATGTTAATGGTTTGTACTGTATGTATACAGTATGTCATGGCTGATATATGGTACATAAGCATGCTTTTCTAATACGAAAAACATTTCCAAATAGATCTGTGTATAAAAAGGAGCCCGAGGATTTTGCAGGTATTAGTCTGTAATGCCTCTCGTTCCAATTATACACTGAATATGTTCTTATTTTCCAAGCGATAATCCATCAGATATTTTTAGCCACAAAGACAACTCTATGTTTAATTCAGCAGCCGCTTGTGGCCATAGAGTTCAATGTGGCAAGACGACATTAACTAGCACATAGCCGCAAAACAAATAGCCCCAAAAAGCTGAGAGCTTATAATACTCATATGCTATATGCACCACTCATATGCAGTCACCCAGCATACTGTACAGTCAAGTAGCTTATTTCGAGTGGTGTTTATACCCTATTCCTGCTGGATTGTTTTGGTACATGCTTATGACAGAATGTGAAATAAAGATTGAATCGTCCTCATGGATAAAGAATACATGACTAGACATGACTATTACAATAAACAAATTTAATTTGTTCTTGTTTTATTATTTAAAAAAAATTTTGGAATCAGTAGATTGGCACATTATCCTATATAACTGCCAAAATTTACACTTAGCACTTTCCGCAAGAGAACACATCTGATTACGTTATGTCACCTTAATCAGCACATTCCTTCCTTTGTAATTGCATCAAAGCAATTTGTAACACGAGCTACAATGCTAATTTGTGTAATCTTCTAACACAAGGCTGAATCCCAAATCTCTCTCTAACCTCTGATCGAGGGCACTACTTAGGGTGTGGAACAAGAGAATCTACACCTTGCATAGCACACTAGCTTTCCATTTTATGGTATATGGGATTCAAGCACAGGACAGTTAGTTAGCTAAGATTATTCTAAAACCGAATAAGTGGAAATATAAAGAGGAACTTTTTAGGAAGATGTATAGGACTGTCCATCACCTCCATTTTTTATTCTCTTAATCTTTTGCATACATATTACTGGTAAGAATTTAAAACTACTTTTACCCCTTAATAGGATACTCTACTATACTTTATTACTGAATGAACACTACTTTTACTTGAGTGTGATTTTTCAGTAATCTTTCCACCTGATCAGGCTTGTTGTTGTTAGTCTTTCGACTGCTTCCAGCAAGTGGTCGGCACAGCGGACCATCCAGTCCGCACATACCAGTTTATCACAGGTTTTACACCGGATGCCCTTCCAGACACAACCCTTTTATTTTATCCGTGCTTGGGACCGGCACTGCATCCAATGGCTGGGGTTTGGCCACTGGCTGGGAGTCGAACCTGGGCCTTCCGCATGGCAGGCAGGAAACCACTGAGCCACCCAGTTGTGTATATTTTGATTATTAGATTTTTATTGAATGAATGAATGAATGAATGACATGTTCTGAGTAGGTTTTTTCTGTACTGCCCTTGTATCATGTACTTCTAATGTCATAATGCATAATGGTGGCTTAATAATGCCAAGCTTGTAAAGCTAGCAAAGTAAGCATCTTTGGGCATAATAAGGTTAAAAGGTGTGTCAGATACTACAATGACATACTGTAGTTATGTTAGGTATATAGGTAGGTTGTTTTTGACATTTCTACATAGGACGCTACAAACTAAATCTTTGAAAAAATCAGTTATGATTGATCAAGTAATCAAAACAAAAAGGAATATTACTCATCAGTAATGAACAATAATTGCGTAACATTATACAGTTCTATAATTTGTTGTTTAACATATCTATTTTAATCAGTAAAGCTGAGTCAGTCTGTCACACTCTCAGACGGCATGACATCGCACACACAGTCCAGAAATCTAGCACCACATGGACTATTCTCTCTCTGCAGCAATCCCCTCATCAACTGCTGCTAAAAAGAACTTTCTGTTCTTTTTCCACTTCCACAATGCTTTCTCATATAACTGCAGTACAGGTGTATAAAAGAATGGCTTGGGACACAGGTTTTACAAAATTATAACTGCTTTTGACTTAAGTTTTATTCTAAAATGACTCACCACAGGGCACTCTCACATTCTACCATGAATGTAAAATCTTAAAAAAATTTAAATGTTCGTGCATGACAGTGGTTTAGTGGTTATGTCATGTTAAAACCAATTAATAAAATAAAATAGAATTTGTAAGTAAATCAAATAAATCAAAATGGAAACACACACATTGGCATAATCACTGAAGTAACACTGAATCCAAAATTGAAATTAGTAGCACTACTTTTATTATTATTATGATTACTATTATATTTATTAGAATAATTATTATAATTATTCAAAAGTTGATAAATACAATAAACAAGTAAGAAACTAAACAGCTCCATCCAGAGCATATTCCTGGCCTGCACTCAGTGTTCCTGGGATAAACTGCAGATTCACCATCACCCTGTATAAAGGACTTAGTATGGATTAATAAAGCAATTGTATTATGAAACCATGAGATAGATCCAAGTAGTGCTGACTAATTCAATTCAATTTAATTCAATTTGTATAGCATATTTAACAATAGACATTGGGACAAAGCAGCTTTACAGAAAAAATATATTATATTATATATTATATGAAAAAATATAAGGGAAAATGATAATTCTAATGAAATTAGGTATAAATGAAAATTATATTCTGAATGGAGCACCTACTGTATGTCACGCATTTTTCCAAAAACATGCACATAAATGTTAATAAACAGTTATTAACTGATCAATCATAACACTAATACCACCACCAGGTGAACTGAACAACACTGATCACCAACTATATTCCAGCAAATTAGTGACTGGATCAAGTATGCAATGTTCACTCATGCCTGGGCCAGCATGCTCAATCTGATCACACATCAAAACATTAGCACAAATGGCGAAAAAAGAAGTCAATGCTGACCATAAAAAGGTACCATTCCCCTACAGCCCGCTATGCAGAGGACCCAGTAAGCAAAAAGCTCAAGGCCATCGCTCCGGCTCCCAAACTCCCCTGATCCCAATCCAATCAAGGACACACAGGACAAACAAGTCTAATCTATGGAAAACGCCACCATGCAACCCACACCACCCAAAGGACCTGCTGCTTAACATCCCTCTGCCAGACACCACAGTACACCATCAGAGGCCCTGTGGAGCCACGCCCTGTGGGGCCAGACCCACCCTGGTGGAACAAGGGGAACCCAAAACCTTTTTAATGGTTTTAATGTTTATGTTTTAATGTTATAGTTGATCAGTTTCAAACTCTACTGTTGTTACGTAAAACAAAAATAGTAGTGCTCCAAAGTAGTGCATAATTAGACACTGTTGCATTCTTTATCCTCGCGCTTTGTGTGTCTTGCCAGTCAGAGTCTAATTAGCATGTGTAGTTTGTAGGCAAATTACATCAGGTGTCAGTGTTGAGCTATTTACATCCAGCATCAGACATATTAGACATTATTGAATTGAACAGCTTACCATTAAAAGGGTATCAATACTTTATACAGCTCTACTCATGTCTGTTGGATTAAGCCTTAATAATAATAATAATAATAATAATAATAATAAAAGGGAATAGATAGAAAAAAAAAGTAATTTATTCTTGTGCACTTTTCTAATATATTCTAATATTATACATCTCTCATTTTCCCCCAAGTCCCTAGATAGTGGGACTTAGTCCACACAAAATGCAAAGCTCTGACCTGGTTTATCACTTTGCATCTGCTCAGAGGACGTGTGCATTTGTCTTACAGCGGTGTGAAACATAAACAATAAGGGCGTTTCAGTATTCACAATACATCACAAGCAGTTTATTGTATCATTACCGATGGATGCCGGCTGACTCCAAAGTGATAAACTGTATCTTTACATGAGCACCAACAGCTTGGTATGAATATTCAAATGTATTGAAAGCACACAGTTAAAGATTTCCATCTTTATAATTTACCAAACAATAGTATAACTGTGGCACTTTGTGCAATCTAAATAATGACAGCCATATTTAAAACACATGAGAATAAAAGACATTTCACATTCGGTTTGTTCGTTCATTTTTTCAAAACTTTTCGCATGCTACGCATGGGAGGATTTAGAGTACTGAAGCTTGGTAATTAGTTGCAAAATAATAGAAATAGCAATATGGCTTTGGCAATTATTTTGTCTCAACAGAATGCAGTTTGTTTTTAGGGAATATAGCGTTTGTTAAAAATGTAAGTATTTGTATATAAAAAATGTTTATATTAAATATAATACTGGCAGACATCATCTTAATTAGATCATTTGTGCCTTTATTTGGCATTACAGTAGATAAGTACTATATATAAATACAGATGATATATTGCAAACATAAGCATCTGAGCGACTCTGACAAGGGTCAAATTGTCAGGGCTAGGCAGGTCTTTAAAATGAAAGATCCTGTGGATTAACTAGTAAAATTACTCAAAAGGAAGAACAACCTCCGAACCTGAAATAGGCTCATGTGCACCCAAAACTCAACGTTATGTGTGGGGAGATAAGACTAGCCCATTAAGTCTAATCCCAGAGAAGAGCTACCAAACCACAAATTTCTAAAAAAAAGTAAATACTGCCTATGATAGAAAAGCGTCAGGACACACAATGCACTGCAGCTTGCAAACAAGTCCAATCCATGGAGGTCCTACCTTGCAGTCCAGGACCTAAAGGATCTGGTGTTAGCGTCTAGGTGCCAGACACTACAGCACACAGGTACTGAAATCTGTATGCCTTAACGAGCTGTTTTGGTGGCACCAATGGGAACTACCCAGTATAAAGTGGTTTAATGATATGTCTGATACAGTAGGTATAAAATTTAAAAAGTATCATTAGTTGCACACTGTATAACGATCCACACTATATAACGATCAGTTCTCCCTGTTAGTGTTAATCATAATATAGTTAGGCTATGTTAGGAAGCAATAACTGGGTTTTGACAGTCATGGTCAGTAGGAATTGAATAGTATTTTACTTCCAAAATACTGTAGATTTCATCAGGAGCTACTGAAGTTTGATTCATTAAAAACCAACAATTCGCAAAAAAAAAAAAAACACGGGGTCCAATTTAGATTGTTGTGAATGACTTTCTCAGTTCTGAATAACTTTCTCAGTCCTAGCATCCAATATCCACAACCATTGTTTGTTTGATGGTTTATTGACTAATAGTTACTTTATATTAACTGGCCCACTTCACTACTTCTATACAACTGTTTCTTCATAATTGGTAAATTACTCCCTTGAGGAAAAGTGCCAGCCCAGTGACCCAGTGAAAGTGACATCTTCTTACTGAATACTGTATTTTATATATTTGTCATTGGTGCATGACAGATAAAATATATATATTTGCGGCAGCATGGTCTGTATGTGGAAGTCCAATACAAACTGTAGCTGATTATTTTCTTGAAAGAGTGAATTTTGTATAAATGTACTGCAATTTGCCATTATCTACAATTTTGTATTTATTTAAGAAAGGCATCTAACATTTGATGTCGCGGAATATTTCTGAAACAGCTCGGTTCCTGATATCATAGACTGTACATTATAATGTACATTAAGTCGCCTTAAGTAGTGCTTTCCTACCTTTTTTCCTCTCCTTTGTCAATAACACTGTATATATTTGAGATGGGGAAAAAATTGATTGAGTAATGAATCGTGATTCTTTTGTGTGCCGAGTCATGTCTCGCCTCATTGACTCCAAAATCAATTGTTTGTTAGTTTTTACATTTAGATGTACTGTATGATAGAGATGTACCGGTCGACCAGCTGGTGACCAGAACTGGCCGGTTTTCAGCTTGATCAGCCATGACCGATCAGACAAGGATATAAGCGATTCTGTGCTGAATGCATGAGCTTCCAAATAGAGCAAACAGAAACAGGTTTTTCCCTAACAAGTGTTACATTATCAAAACATTTTGCATGTTCAAAAGCCTCAGATCCCCTTTTTTTCAAACTATGCAAATAAATTAGTCTTAAATCCACTCATTACACATGCACACACTAGTCTCTAAACGCAACGAGCACTATTTAGTCTTGAAATGCACGTTAGATATTGCGTGCTCCACCCGTTTGCTTTTGGAGCATTTGGAGGTATTTGAGGCAGTAAAATGTGGCCGTTCTTTTATAATCCTACAGGTACTTAACATGTGTATGTGAAAACTAAGAAAGTAAGAAAACTAATATAAGGAATGGTCTACATTTAATTACTCATGTTCAAATTAGTTATCAAGCTGGTGAATAAAGCTAAGACATAAAAATTTTGAATGAATAAAAGATTCCAGGTCTCAAAATTTTGTAACAAAATTGGAAAAATTTAATATCTGATATAGATATTTATAAAATCATGATACAGAATATAATATACAATATTAATCAAGTCTGCACCTATGTTTTGTTATAATATCATTTTGGATGGTCACTGGTGATTCCCATCCCTATTCTATAAATGCAGCGAGTCTCAAATGGGATAAAGCAGAACTGCTGGACTGCAAACATCACGCTGAAATGAACAGTTTTAACTCAGTATTGGGGCTCTAGTCTCTTTTCAAAAATGGTTTATAAGCATTCTCTTTACAGCAAGCTTCACTATAGTGACAGTTATATGGACACAAGATGGCCAAAGGGTTGTGAACACCTGACCTATACACTTATACTCTACATCCCATTCCAGTGTCAGTCCCTCTTCTGGGAAGGTTATCCACTACATTGTAGAGCATGGCTGTGGTCAGTTGTGGCCATTCAGTCCTAACAGCATTAGTGAGGCCAGGTGCTAATGTCAGGTGAGGAGGCTTATGGCACACTCAGCATTCCAGGTCATCCCAGTGGTGTTCAGAGGGCTTGAGGTCAGGACTGTAAGCAGGACACTAGTGGTTCTTCCACTCCAAACCATTTCTTCATGGAAGTCGCTGTGTGCACAGGGCATCGTCATGCTGAAACATATTTGTTTGTCACTTAGTTCCAGTGAAGAGAAATTCCAATGCTTCAGTACACCCAGACATTCTATACACTATATTCTATGTGTTTCCAGCTCGGAAGCAACAGTTTGGCTTAAATTGCATTAGACAGACTTAGACAAGACTTAGATTATGTCAGTGTCCATCAAGTCATATCTTTGTGAGTTTGTCACTATAGAAACAATTCTGTAGGAGAAAAAGTGCTTTAACATGAACTTGTGAATTTGACTTTCAGCCATTACTACTGTGAGTTATGCTGTTATACGAAACTAATCAGCACCTTCTGAGAAATACTCTTCTGTGGGAGCCCTGTGAAATAAATGTCATTATTAATAATTCCTACTAGGAAAGTTATTTCAGTTCTATATATATTATTGCATTCAATTACTTTAATTACAATGTAAAAGGTCAGTGGTGAAACCCTGAATGTATAGTCTGACTGATCTGTATTATACCTTTATTATATCTTATTTATATTCAGGAACCGCATGAAATAAGCAACAGTTTCTTTTTCTTGTTAAAACTGTTCAGATTTTAACGGTCCAGGATGTTAACGGTTCAGGGCACAGAATGTTATACTACTACATTATACTATCTACCAACCAAATATAGAAAAACCTGTGTGCTGTTTATTATGCAGCAACTGCAATGTTACAACAAAACACTTGTAAAGTTTGCAATCTCCTTCCAGACAGGTGCTAGTTTAGTAAAATTCATCTCCAAGAAAGGGATCAGGGAATTTTGCATCATTATAAGTCATATGGCTTGTTGAGGGGGTAACACTATGCAGGCAATGGGGATATGATGCAAAACTCCAAGCAGAGCTCAGAGCGTAATAAACCAGCACTAGCTGCTGTGCCATTATGACAGCACTAGGCTTTTGTGTAGTTATACAGTGGTGTGAAAAACTATTTGCCCCCCTCCTGATTTCTTATTCTTTTGCATGTTTGTCACACAAAATGTTT
>JAQQZS010000020.1:10726731-10738167 GCA_030068045.1 Platyallabes tihoni | reverse complement strand
TCATAGGTTAATGATTTACAGATTACATGAGACAATAAAATAAAATAAGCAATATAGAAATATGCATTTTGTATATGAAAAAATAGAAATATTAATATTTTTCCATATACATGTATACCTTTATATTGTTTATTTTATAATAAAATTAGTTTTGTCTAATTTTTCCTCATAAACAATATTTATTATTATATATAAATGTTAGTTTGCATATTCATGACAAACCCCCGATATAAAAATAAATGTGCCACAAAATAAACATTATTAAACATATGTTCATTGTATTAATGGTCTTGATGGCGGTCACGTGCCTAGGCTTCATTATAATAGTAATATATTTTATAATAATAAACCTATGAATTTATGTTCTAATATAATATTTGATAGCGATTATGTGGGGGCGGGGGCAATCCATGGCAGGGGGGCATTTTAGCGCATAACAACGGCACAGGGAACGCGCATTTAGGAGAAGGCTCGCTCGTGAAGGGTTGCATGCGTACCACTGAAGTTCTACGGAGCGCAGCAATGGCCAAAAATGACATTGTTAGCGTTCTAGCCGTCAGGATGTGTTTGCCTTGCTATCATGGACATATTTAGAATGGTGAACCTCGGCTGAGTCACCTGTAGGCTGTAAACATGTCAGTATTTTGTCTAATATTTCTTCTCAAACATGTCTTTTTAGCAAAACCATACTGCCAGAATAGACACCCGTCAAGACATTAATAATAATAATAGTAATAATAATAATGCGAGATAATTAGCATTTTATCCACGTGATGTCAAATCACTAGGTCATAGCTATCTAAGTAAACCCAAACTGCATATGTAAGGAATCAGCACTGGTAGTGGTCCATTTAAAAAAAAAAAAAAATATATATATATATATATATATATATATATATATAAAAGAAAAATCAAATAATAATAATATTATTATTCATAAGATTATTCACAGATTTAGCAAAAAAAGAAAAAAGACATTAGTGTCTTTGCCTTTTGATATTATAAATGTGTTATTGTTACGAATATGATATCACAATTATAGCATTTTATATTATCATTCGAAAAGAGTAATTAAAATAAGGTAAATGTACATTATGTGAATTACATAAATAATTGATATATTTTTATATTCTTTTTATTATTTTTTCCATATATTAACATAGATGCCTGAGAAAGCTGCACAACCCATGATGGAAGAGGAAGTGGAGACTTTTGCCTTTCAGGCAGAAATTGCTCAGCTGATGTCTCTGATCATCAACACTTTCTATTCTAACAAGGAAATATTCCTCAGAGAACTTATCTCTAACTCTTCTGATGTAAGTTGACACTCATATTAAATTTAAGGAGGACAAAAGAGTTAGTAAAAGAAACACATGGTTGTCTAAATTGATAATAATTTTGGTTTATGTCATATTTGCAGGCTTTGGACAAGATCAGATATGAGAGTTTAACAGATCCAAGCAAACTTGATTCCTGCAAGGATCTAAAGATTGACATCATTCCCGACCTGAAGGATCGCACACTGACCATCATCGACACTGGAATTGGCATGACAAAAGCTGATCTCATCAATAACTTAGGAACCATCGCCAAATCTGGAACCAAGGCATTCATGGAGGCTCTGCAGGCTGGAGCTGACATTTCTATGATTGGTCAGTTTGGCGTCGGTTTCTACTCTGCCTACCTGGTAGCTGAGAAAGTCACTGTTATTACCAAACACAACGATGATGAGCAGTATATTTGGGAGTCAGCTGCAGGGGGCTCCTTTACAGTGAAGCCTGATAATGGTAAGATTTCTTTAAATATGATCTATGCATATATCTATCTAAAATGGCCCCTTATTTTATTTATGACTTTTTTCTTATTTGCAGGCGCACCACTTGGCCGTGGCACAAAGGTGATTCTTCATCTGAAAGAGGACCAGTCAGAATATACAGAGGAGAAACGTATCAAGGAGGTTGTGAAGAAGCACTCTCAGTTCATCGGCTACCCAATCACTCTGTTTGTAAGTATACTATAATGCTAAAATGCTCTTTATTTCTTTCCCCCTCTTTAAATTTAACAGGGATTTAATATTGATTGCTCTAATCATCTTTCCATAGATTGAGAAACAGAGAGAAAAGGAAGTTGATCTGGAAGAAGGAGAGCAGGAGGAGGAAGTTCCAACTGGTGATGACAAGGATAAACCAAATATTGAGGATGTAGGAGCTGATGAGGATGAGGACAGCAAAGATGGCAAAAACAAAAGGAAGAAAAAGATCAAGGAAAAGTACACTGATGCTCAGGAGCTAAACAAGACCAAACCTATCTGGACCCGTAATCCTGATGACATCACCAATGAGGAATATGGAGAGTTCTACAAGAGCCTTACTAATGACTGGGAAGATCACCTTGCAGTCAAGGTTAGTTAATATTAATAAATAAAAACAGAATTAAAAAATTATATGTTCAATATATTTAACCAATTTTTATATATAAATATGTATATAGCACTTCTCAGTAGAGGGCCAACTGGAGTTCCGTGCTTTGCTGTTTGTCCCAAGAAGAGCAGCTTTTGACCTCTTTGAGAATAAGAAGAAAAGAAACAACATCAAGCTCTATGTGCGCAGAGTCTTTATTATGGATAACTGTGAAGAGCTAATACCTGAGTATCTCAGTAAGTGTGCCAAAATATCACTTGATTTTTGTCACAATTAGATCTTAATAGAAAAATTCAGTAAGATGGTAGCATGGCATATTTAATAACATACTTTTTATTAGATTTGATTTTGAGAAGGGTGTGTTTATCTAATGAATTGTAGTACAAACATACTATTAAATGTTTTGAAGGCACCCTATACAAGTATGAATTACAGATATTATGAATTATAGATATGCACTTTACATTGCTTTACATTTTTAACTTGTATCTTTACAAATGTTCTATTTAGACTTCATCAGGGGTGTGGTAGACTCTGAGGATTTGCCCCTAAACATTTCCAGAGAGATGCTGCAACAGAGCAAAATACTGAAAGTCATCCGAAAGAACCTGGTCAAGAAGTGCCTTGACCTCTTCACCGAAATCTCTGAGGACAAGGACAACTACAAGAAGTTCTATGAGCAGTTTTCCAAAAATATCAAGGTTAATTTACATTACTTCTAAGTAAATGTATTTTTATTACCATATATATTACATTTACAAAATGAAAACTTTTCTGTTCTGTTCACATTTTTAGCTTGGTATCCATGAAGACTCTCAGAATCGCAAGAAGCTCTCAGAGCTTTTGCGCTACTATACTTCTAACTCTGCAGATGAGATGGTGTCTCTCAAGGACTATGCCTCTCGCATGAAGGAGAACCAGACGCACATCTATTACATCACTGGTTAGTACCAGACTGTAATTTGGGTATATAACACATTAACACTGTCTTAAATGTAACTTAATTAAAGCATCTTTTCCCACTTCCCAAAGGTGAGACAAAGGAACAAGTGGCCAACTCAGCCTTTGTCGAACGGTTGCGCAAAGCTGGCCTAGAGGTGATCTATATGATTGAGCCCATTGATGAGTACTGTGTTCAGCAGCTAAAAGAATATGATGGCAAAACCTTGGTGTCAGTGACCAAGGAGGGCCTGGAGCTGCCTGAGGATGAAGAAGAAAAGAAAAAGCAGGAAGAGCTTAAATCCAAATTTGAGAACCTTTGCAAGATCATGAAGGACATTTTAGATAAAAAGATTGAAAAGGTAAAAACAGAACACTGTGATTATAAAGGATATTCAAATAT
Organism: Platyallabes tihoni; assembly: GCA_030068045.1. Taxonomy (NCBI): domain Eukaryota; kingdom Metazoa; phylum Chordata; class Actinopteri; order Siluriformes; family Clariidae; genus Platyallabes; species Platyallabes tihoni. The sequence goes on along the minus strand of JAQQZS010000020.1, from coordinate 10,734,405 downwards.
AGTGCTCGTTATTCAACATTTTTAATCATGCATCCTTATCCCTCCTAACAAGGTTGTTGTGTCCAACCGCCTGGTTGCCTCCCCCTGCTGCATTGTGACCAGTACATATGGCTGGACAGCCAACATGGAGAGGATCATGAAGTCTCAGGCCTTGAGGGATAATTCTACTATGGGTTACATGACGGCCAAGAAGCACCTGGAGATCAATCCTTTGCACCCGATTATCGAGACTCTAAGAGAGAAGGCAGAGGCTGACAAGAATGACAAAGCTGTGAAAGACCTTGTGATACTGCTGTTTGAGACTGCTTTGCTGTCTTCCGGATTCACCCTGGAGGACCCACAGACACATGCTAACCGTATCTACAGGATGATCAAACTTGGTCTAGGTGAGTTATTATACTTGATTAATGCATAGAAATGTAAAATAATAGGTAGATTTTCTAATACGCATCTTTCGCTCTATCGCAGGCATTGATGATGATGATTCGGCGGTGGAGGACATAGTTCTGCCTAGTGAGGAAGATATGCCAGTTCTGGAGGGTGATGACGACACGTCACGGATGGAGGAAGTTGACTAAGGTTTCAAGCTTATATGTAGTCTAGGAAAATAAAATGTAAATGCATTTATCTGGAAATACATTCTTATGTCAGTTTTTTTTGCAACTTTGTAGCAAGTAACTTTGTAGCAAGTAAAGGCTTTATGGAGGATCAGTTTGTAACTAGCCTAATTAATTATTTTCTTCCTTTTAAATGTATTTAAATGTTGTTTTTTTTTGGCTTTTTGATTTAGTCATGAGAAATGTTTTTAAGTTTAAAAGTTTTTTTAATGAAAGAAATATGAAACTTAATATTTCTAATAAAATATTTATAAAGCAATGAAATTGCTGTCCGGAGTGATGTTGTTCCCCGTGGAAAATGAAAGTACTCAGATTTCCAAACTTAGCCTTTCGTTATTATTCCCAAACTATACATCAATTAAGATGTATAAACTACTCCAATTTAGATTTCCAGAATCTCTGCTGATGACTGACGGGTTAGTAAGACCCGCCTAGCGCGCAACAAAGCGCGCGCCGCGAAGATTCGAGATGTTTCTCGAGCAGGCCCGTTTCTCGAACACTCGGTGGAAGCGCTCTATATAAAGCCGCGCGCGCTGCTCCTCCTTAGTGCACACTCATCCTTTCAGACAGGCTTTGGAAGCAGTTGCGATAAAAGTCCTCAGCGTTCCACATTAAGGGATCCCTAACGGTTAAGGTAAGGCGCTGAGCACCTGTACGGCATATATAGTATTAATTCGGTTAACTTTAACACATCAATGTCATAACCAGGTCGTAGCGTAAAAATGTGCTCGTGAGTTCGAGACAACATTTTATACGTGATTAAAATAGAATCAGTTTAACGTTTAAGCAATGTCCTGAGGTGGAGAGGTTTTCATAGCTTGCTAGTTAGCTAGCCGGTCTGACAGATGGTTTGATAGCTTGGGAGAGGAATTCCTTTTACCATAGGGATATGAAACACAACTCTCTCCATTAGGGTGGAAAACAAGGTGAAGGTAAACAAAATCTTGAGCTTTTTATTTTCTTTGTGTCAAAACAAAGCTGTCCATTTGTAATCGGGAAACAATTCTCCGTCTGTCTGTTAATATTTATTCTGTGTCGTATTTAAAAGTTACTTTTAATAGTTTTTAACATGACTACTAACCTAGTTCACCTACATAACGAAAATCGAGTGCTTAAGTAACTTAACTATTGACAGAATACACTTAACTTCAAAATTGTGTAATTTAACCTGATAAGTCTAACTAAGGCTTCACCGGGCGTATAACTCAAGTTAGTCCCCTCGGATGAAATAACCGACGAATTAATTATGTTCCATGTATTCCGTGTTGAAAGATGTGCTCCATGTGCCCTGTGCGGCTCATGGCGTGAGACTGTGGAGCTTTCTAGAAGGATGTAGTTAATCGCGGCAGCCGGTAGGGGGCGCGTGCGTACCGCTTCACCAGGCGGACATGTGGTCGTGGATTGTTCTGGAAATGAATATATACACATGAGAACCTAACACCTCCAGCTTTATAGGATATTATAACCGTTTGACTGTCTTTTTTTCGAATAAAAAGCAACCAGTAGGGTTCAGGATTTCTCCATAGTACATGGAGCCAAATGATTAAACTGATGATTAGGTAATAGGATTCATGGCTTTTGTTGAAGCACAAATACAACACTTACCCCAACATGTAACATGCACAAACAGTGCATTTTGGTTTCTAGTAACATAATTGATATTTTGGCATGTTATTTTTATGGTCTTAGCTTAAATCTTCTATATAAAATGCAGAAAATCAGTTTCTCTGGCCGGTGGTTTGTCACTGCCATTTGTCACAGGCATTTACCGAATGTAACAGTAGGTAGCCTTGTGAGCATGTCACAGGCTTTCCTCGCCATATGTAACAGTAAGCAGCATCGTCATCAACTTTTGTCATACAGTGAGGTAATTATATATGTTCATTTGATTACCAGATCATCATTAGGTGTATGGTGAAGCTTTCGGTTAAACATCTAGTTGTGTCATTAAAAAACAGAATGGTTTTACTTCCTGTTGGGCAGTTGCTCAAACACTTCCAGTGACCCTTGGATTTGAGTTTAGTGTTGTATAACATCTCGGTGATCTTCCTGTCTCATACAGATGCCCGAAGCACACGATCAGCCAATGGAGGAGGAGGCAGAGACCTTTGCATTCCAGGCAGAAATTGCCCAGCTCATGTCACTGATCATCAACACATTCTACTCAAACAAAGAAATCTTCCTCAGGGAGTTGATCTCCAACTCCTCCGATGTAAGCAATGGTCCAGATATCATGATGTATAAGAAATACAAAGTTGCATGAAAACAAACACTCTACAGTCTTGAAACCAAATGAAAACAAAAGTATAGACATAATTTTGTATGAAAATGTTCTCGCTGTTTTATGTTAATTTAGGCATTGGACAAAATCCGATATGAGAGTCTGACAGATCCAAGTAAGCTTGATTCTGGAAAAGACCTGAAGATCGAAATCATTCCCAACAAAGAGGATCGCACACTGACCATCATTGACACTGGTATTGGGATGACTAAAGCTGACCTTATCAACAACTTGGGGACCATTGCCAAATCTGGAACCAAGGCATTCATGGAGGCTCTGCAGGCTGGAGCTGACATCTCTATGATTGGTCAGTTTGGCGTGGGTTTCTACTCTGCCTACCTGGTAGCTGAGAAAGTCACCGTTATCACCAAACACAACGATGATGAGCAGTATGCATGGGAATCATCTGCTGGCGGCTCATTCACTGTGAAGGTGGACAACTGTAAGTAACACTGTACTTCAATTATACAATTTGTTTTAACTGTTAAAATTTAGTTCTATAACAAAACAGAAAACAACATTGCTGAGTGTTTGTCATGCACTAGAAACTTTTATTTTTAGTATTTAAGGAATGATTGATATGTTTAGCATTTTATGTTGTAACAAAAATGAAAGATTATAAGTGTGATAAAGCTGTCATATAAATATTATTACTGTCTTAGATTTTTGTGCAATTATTAAATGAATATTCATGTTTCTATAGCTGAACCAATTAAGCGTGGTACAAAGGTAATTCTGCATTTGAAGGAGGATCAGACAGAATACATTGAGGAGAGGCGTATTAAGGAGATCGTAAAGAAGCACTCTCAGTTCATTGGCTATCCCATCACATTATATGTAAGTAGCTATTGTAATTAAAATTAATATTTATCCTATATTTAATATATTGGCTTTTGTGGCTTGTTGTGTAAATCTATTAAGTTTTCTTATGGTTCACCTTAATTTGATTTTGTAATGTGCAGGTGGAGAAAGAACGTGACAAGGAGGTGAGTGATGATGAGGCTGAGGAAGAGAAAGAAAAGGATAAAAATGAGGAGGAAGGAGAGAAGGATGAGGATAAGCCAGAGATTGAAGATGTTGGTTCAGATGATGAGGACCATGACAAAAGTACTGATAAGAAGAAGAAGAAGAAAATAAAGGAGAAGTATATTGATCAGGAAGAGCTCAATAAGACAAAACCTTTGTGGACCCGCAACCCTGATGACATCACTAATGAAGAGTATGGAGAATTCTACAAGAGCCTCACAAATGATTGGGAGGATCATCTTGCTGTTAAGGTAAGTTCTTAAACCATCTCTGTGCCATGGGATGAGTGTGATAATCATCTACTTGATGAGAACTACTAATTTATAAACTCATCACATCTCTGCACTAACTTCTGCTTGTTCTTGTAGCATTTTTCAGTGGAAGGGCAGCTGGAGTTCCGTGCCCTACTCTTTGTACCTCGCAGAGCTCCTTTTGATCTTTTTGAGAACAAGAAAAAGAAGAACAACATTAAGCTCTATGTGCGCAGAGTCTTCATCATGGACAACTGTGATGAACTCATTCCAGAGTATCTCAGTAAGTTAATGGGTGATATCTAACAAATTGTACACATATTCTATTAAATACCTCTAATACAGCCTATAAAAGTAGGAATTATAGATATTAACACATTTATTGCTTTATGTTTTTATTTAATATTCTCTTTAGACTTCATCAAGGGTGTAGTAGACTCTGAGGACTTGCCTCTAAACATCTCCAGAGAGATGCTGCAACAGAGTAAGATTCTTAAAGTAATTCGAAAGAACCTCGTAAAGAAGTGCCTTGAGCTCTTCACAGAACTTTCTGAAGACAAGGACAACTACAAAAAGTATTATGAACAGTTCTCCAAGAATATCAAGGTGTGTTTCTGGAGTTAAGCAATTCAGTTTCTTTTTCAAGCATTAAATGATACCATATTCAATTGTTGTAAATAGCTGCTTTGTGACAGTCACCATTTGTTGAAGGGCTTTATAAATAAAAATTTAAGTGAATAAATAGTTGCCACTTTTAAGGTCATTTAGGCCCATAGTAACAATTGCATGAAACTTTTAAGGTAAACTCCTTTTAAAAGTTAGTAAACTCCTGTGTTAAAGGACTTCAGGACTGTTATTTTTAATTGTGAAATTCCAGTTTCAGAGCATCAACACAGGAAATTTTTCATTAGGTCTGAAGGTGATTGGGAAAAAACACTGCTCGTATTCTTTAGAACTGTAATTGGAGAAGGAAGGCTACCATATGCCCCATTCATTGCATGTCATCTGATTGCCATCTGTTTCCTGGTTTGATCCTGTAAACCTGCCCAAAGCTGATTAGCGCTCATGCAGGCTTCTAATACACTGCAAACTGTCATTTTTTTTGTTTTTAAAATTTTTTAACCATTTTTGTGTATCTACTATCTAACAGCTTGGTATTCATGAGGACTCTCAGAATAGAAAGAAACTGTCTGAGTTGCTGCGCTACTACACCTCTGCCTCCGGGGAAGAGATGGTGTCCCTTAAAGATTACGTCACCCGCATGAAGGACACCCAGAAGCATATCTACTACATTACTGGTAAGGACTCTAGCAGGAACACTAAATATAATTTAGTTTTGAATCAGGAATGTATGTTTCCAATGTTTAGAGCTTTGTTTTAAAGTGCATTGTTAAATGTTTGCAGGTGAGACCAAAGAACAGGTGGCCAACTCTGCTTTTGTGGAACGCTTGCGCAAAGCTGGCCTTGAGGTGATCTACATGATTGAGCCCATAGACGAATACTGTGTTCAGCAGCTAAAGGAATTTGAGGGCAAGAACCTGGTGTCAGTTACCAAGGAAGGTCTGGAACTGCCTGAGGATGAGGAGGAGAAGAAAAAGCAGGAGGAGAAGAAGGCGCAGTTTGAGAATCTGTGCAAGATCATGAAGGACATCCTTGAAAAGAAGGTCGAGAAGGTAAAAAAAAAATGCTGATTTGTCCAGTTCAGTGATGCATTCCCCTTCCCACAGCATTTGAATTAGTAGATCTCTTTTAATGGATTAATTTATTTCTCTTCTTCCAGGTTACTGTCTCCAACCGCCTGGTAGCCTCCCCTTGCTGTATTGTGACTAGTACATATGGTTGGACGGCCAACATGGAGAGGATCATGAAAGCCCAGGCGCTGAGAGACAACTCCACCATGGGCTACATGGCTGCCAAAAAGCATCTAGAGATCAACCCAGATCACCCAATCATTGAAACCTTGCGGCTAAAAGCAGAGGCTGACAAGAATGACAAGTCTGTAAAGGATCTGGTCATCTTGCTATTCGAGACTGCACTGCTCTCATCAGGCTTCACTCTTGATGATCCTCAAACACACTCAAACCGCATCTATAGGATGATCAAGCTGGGCTTGGGTAAGAGTACAGCATGTCAAATACACAAGCTAGTGGTCCAGCAAACTTTACCCAACCAAGCTCATTTAAAGATGAGGAACATATAATGTATGTGTATTTAAGTATCCGGATGTTTCTGTTTTCCTTCTGTTTTAGGAATTGATGAGGATGACCTGTCAACCGAAGAGCCTAGCTCTGCTCCGATTGAGGACATGCCGCCCTTGGAAGGGGACGATGACGCATCTCGCATGGAGGAGGTTGATTAAAACTGCTTTCAGTTCATAGTCCTGTATAAATTGTACAGGTTGAAATGGGTGGGTTTGACATTGCACCAGGGCGGCTGCAGTTGTATAATTTATGACAGTTAATAGAAATGTGACTGCATGAGTTCCCATGTGTTAAAAGATGCATGTATTCATCAGTAAGACTGTATCTAAAAGTAAGGGCATAGTTTTCCAGAATGATTGTCTAAATGTATTAACTGTTAGACCCAACCTGTGCCTGAAAATGTAGATCAGTGTATAAAGAATGAGTGAATGATGGTCACATGGAACACTCAAATACGTGAAACAGTTATGTTGGAGACTGCTACTTAATTGTGCAGCTGTACCTGGCCAGGTGCCTGGGTGCTAATTAAGCCCACTTTAGATCGATTCTGAATTTTGTTCCTGATGTTTTTGCCCTTTTCCTGACTGTTCTGTTATCAGGATTGTTGATTAGGTGCACCTGTTCTGTTTTTTTCCCCGTTTTGCTTTTATTTGTAATAGGTTGTATGCATTTTTATATTTATTTACATTCCACAGTCTTTTTTTTTGGCAAGTGTAATAAAGTGTCTCTAACACTGTAACTTTATTGTTAAAAGTCCAAAATAAATTTAATTTAAAATAAGCGATTGACTTTGTCTTTCATTTAAAATACTGCAGACAGCTGCCTTGACTAATGAAATTACGAACTGCATTACGGGTATATAAACGCAGCTTATTATGGCAATGCCATGTTTTATTGCTGTGATAACTGGTCCAATGATGGTCAATTTCCATTAATAGATTATGGGGTGGAGTGGGATTTGGTCTTAAGCCATGCTGGAGGTGAGATGTGTTGTGCTGTGGGCAGAGCATCTGAGGCTAAGACTGGAGGGGGGGTGACACATGCTGTCTAACAGATGGGTTATGTAGAGTTCATTCTACATGACAAAGTCTGCTTATGTAGAAAATAAGTCTGATAATCAACTGAGAGATGCAAGTATAATCGTCATAAATATAAACTAAAACTAACACGTGAGTACATGCCACATCAAACCATAAATAAAGATGGGCAATATCCTTGTCAGATTCCCATCTCTGTGTGCATGGAGTTTGCATGTTCTCCCCGTGCTTGGTGGGTTTTCTCCGGGTACTCCGGTTTCC
>JAQQZS010000020.1:10703735-10714961 GCA_030068045.1 Platyallabes tihoni | reverse complement strand
CAGAAACATTTTGTGTGACAAACATGCAAAAGAATAAGAAATCAGGAGGGGGGCAAATAGTTTTTCACACCACCGTACCTGTACTGATGACAGACTGACTTCATGCCATTACCCGCTTTGGCACTTACTGATAGTCATTATATATATGTATATCTGCAGTGTGCTTAAATTTCTTTTTAGACTTTTAAAAAAAAAATTATCTTTACCAATTAAAATAGAATTTAAAGAATATTTTTAGTATTTTTTTTTAAAGATTTATTTATTTTTGTTCATATTTCATAACTTATGGTATGTTACGTCACAGATACATTTGCAGTAAACCCATGTTCCTCAGCTGTAAGATGAAGTCTTGTTTCCCTCGGTGATGACGATTGGGTGTGTTCCTTTTGTACCGGATCATCTGTGTCTGTTCAGCTGAAGACTCGCTGCAGCAAGTGTGCTGCTGCTGATGCGGTTTCCTGTCAGCACTTTGCTGCTTCTGTGTGGTCGCTTGTTTATCGTACATGAGAGAAATGTTTCAGCGTTGCACCCAGAGAGAAATCATTTGTTTCATTTCACAGTCACCAGTAAAAGTGTTTGGGCTAATTTTGGCATATATGTAAGTGCCTTCCGTCTAGTCACGGCTGACTCTGGCTTATGTAACTACACATTACAGAGCTACAGGTAAACTGTGAGAGGATTAAAAGTGATCTATAATGGGCAGTGTCGCCTGGGTCATGTTCTCCGTTATATCATGAATGAGCTGAGAAAATCGACATGTGATGTTGCTTTATTTAATCACAGTAGCAGCGATTAATAAAATCCCTCGCCTTGTTTATTTTACATTTCCCCTCAGATGCTTATTTTAGCTGTTCATTATCCCGCTGCATTAGCTGGAGAACTTTTGCAACTTTTGCATTTGTATTTTCTGTTGAAATCTGAACGTCTTCTCTGTATTGTCAATATCCCGCCCTCCTTTAAACCTAGCAGCCAATCAGAGACCTCCTCAGCTTGCAGTCGTGAGGTCCGGTCATGTGAATCAGGCCAGCCAATGGCAAGTGGCTCTTTGTGGATGACATCACTAGCGAGCTGTTTCCCTCCAGCTTGCGGTGGAGCTTCATTTTCTGCTGAGAGTGCTGGTGCTGAAATGGAGGCTAGCTCGAATCGCTGTAGGTGATCCGCCTTCTCCCTCCTACCCTTCACAACTCCCTCCCTCTTGGACGGACAGATAGGTGTTGACATGCTCTAAGGAGGGGAGCAAGATGGTTTTGGACACACCGAGCTCAAATGGGCCTTTTCAGCCTTTGGCCTTCACGTATTTCAGAGGTGAGCCGTTTCGCTTCATTGTCTTTGGATGGGGGTAGGGATGAGACTCTGCCGCTTAAAAACGCAGTGCCTGTGTTTGCTGTAATGAAAATGAGATTTCGGTTTAAGGATTAAATATATATATATATTTGATTGTTGTAAGGGATAGTTTACCTTGTTGCATCTTTTTTTTGCCTGTGCGTGCGTATGTAGGAAAAAAAAAAAAAAAAAGACAGGGAGTGTGCTGCATGTTGCAAATAAACAGATAGAAAAGGCTCGCTTGTAATGTTAAGTGTCAGCAAGGAGATACTAAGAAGAGAAGGGGGTTGAAGCAGTTTTACTGTCTTCTGCGTCTCCCATCCCCCACCGAGACTCTGATGTCAAAGGAAGTGAGGTCACAGCTCGGGGAAGTGTGTGTGTTGAAGAGAGGGGCTGGATCTGTAATGCAATAGGATTTTGCGTAGACTCTGTTGTTTGTGTTATGGAGGAAAGAGGAATGTGCTCCCCCAATCCCCCCCCCTTGTGTCAACACCTTCTCCAGGTCACCAAGCATTCATTAATGAAATTTCCTGTTCCTTTATTATCGAGGGTTTATTTGTTTAACATTACATTTGTTTTGGTATATATTTTTATTGTGTGACACTGCTCGGTAAGGTTAGCATGTCATCCGGGTAGAAATGTTATTTCTATTAAGCCTGGAATCCTTAGTGTTTCAGTTGTTACTTGAAACATGAGGTCAGACGTAAAACTACAGCATCCCATGTGTTTAAAACAAGAGTCCTGCTATATTTATCTATTTACTGTGTCATTTCGCAGTGTTGTAGTTTAGCTTGTCAGTTCATATGGTTAATTTCAGTATTGTGCACAATGTACATTAAATCTGTTAAAGGTAAACGGCACCGGAACAACATTTAGGCATGTCAATTTATGCGGCCGTTCTAGTGTCTCGTGGTTTAAAGTTTTCAGTCGTCCCTGCAAATGTGGAGCCAAACCGAGAGCATTCCTTTCACTGAAAAAATCTCAGCCTTGTAAACTGTGTGAGCCGTTCTAATCAGAAAGGGTAAATCTTTCTTTTTCTACACCTGCATACCTGCTAATCCCTTATACGAATGGTCCTTATCATGAAGTTGGAGATTGTTTCAAGGGCTACGCTGTGTTCTTATTGTGGCAAGACTGCATACGTTAGTCAACTGTAACTAGCCACACAATCGAATGTTACTGACTTCATGTGAATAGTTTTATCATAGTGAGGATATTGCACGACAGTAGTATAGAATAAGGTGAGACCATAGACATAGTTAGGACGGCATTAAGCAACATCGGCAAGGATTTGTTTTTAGTTAATATATACATGTACTGAGAAAATTAAACTGTATTCTAAACTGAATACAGTTTCTGAGGAAAAGTTTCAGTGCATACAGAGGTCATGCGCATGAAAGCATAGAATATTCAGCTTTAAAAACGTAGCTTAGGCTCTCATTTCTGCCTGAAACTTTTACCGTGTTTTTGCTGTTTGAAAATGAAATTGTTTTCTGACTTTTTTATTTATTTATTTATTTTTTTGTGTCACCTGGGTCTTGTTCTCCGTTATATCATGAATGAGCTGAGAAAATCGACATGTGATGTTGCTTTATTTAATCGCAAATGTTAGCTAGAAACCCAGCTATGTTCAGTGTGCTCCTGATGATGATTGGAACTTTAGGCACCTGCAAAATTGTTTATATATTTCAATTTCAACGGTTTATGCAAATGTTTTTTTATCCTCGCTAGCAGGAAAAAAGTGGCTTCTGTGCTCTTTAGCAGAACAGCACCAACAGACAGAAGGGACTTAATGGGCGTTTATTTTCAAAAAGTAAATCCATAGTTTATTTCGTTGTCACCAAAGGACTAAGCATGACTTATGGATCAGACGCGGTAGGTAGATTGCATCAGGAGCAGAACTCGCGCACGCGCACGCACACACACACACACACACACACACACACACACACACACACACACACACACACACCCCAATTTCTGCCCCCTCCTGATGTTACACGTGATATATGATGGGGGTTGGGTGGGGTGTGAGCAATCTTGTAAAGAGGAGTACTACCAGGAATGCTATTTGCTTCATTTTGGCTGTTGAGTCAGTAACATGAAAATAATTGCAAACTAACTTTAACAGATTTCAGTGTCAAATTTGTTGAATGGTTGAATGTGAGTTTTTCAGCATCATATTTGCACTAACTGACTGAGTGTCATACTACACTAATAATACCTTTCGTACCAGTTAATGCGCTTTGTGTAAATTTGGCAAGACTCAGGACGTAAATCCAATTGAACTGCATCAGGAAATCTAAATCACTTGGTTTGGTTCTAGGTTTGAGCTCCTGGACTGCAGTGTCTCAGCAGAAAGGACACCTTGCTTATTAATTTGTTTAAAATCCAGACACTACTTTAGGTGACCGTGGTATATTTATGATGGTGTAAAGTGGCCTTTAAATGTCTGCTTCACCTGGCTAGCTCACCCACATGATTGTATCAGTATGTGCACTCATCACTCTGGAAGACAATGAAATGTTGAGGCTAGTCATTCAGCTAATACAACCACTAGTGTTTTTAATGGTCTGGGTGCTAACCTCATCACCAACTTCAAATCACTAATTGAAATAGATTTCCATCTGTTACTGTCTACAGGTTTTTTTTTTTTTTTTTTTAAATAAACCCGAGGTTCCTTAATGAAGCAGTACTCATCATCTTTGTCTGCATATGACTCCCCAAAAACTTTGCTACTCCTTCTCTCAGTATTTTCCCCTAAATCATACTACAGCAGCTTCGGATTTTCTTCACAGGAAATGCAAACAATATGAAAATCCTTTGGCTGTGTAATTTGTTACGTTTCCTGATTTCTGTTTTTCTCACAATGAGCTTCAGGGCTCGAGCGTGGTTAAACTTTCTGCCACTCCAGAGTAATTCCCATATTTACAGCTTTTTTTTACTTTAAAAAGATAAATCTGTAGAGCCAGGCGAAGTGTGCGCGTTGTAATTAACAGCCTCGCTTCCAACAACCCCAGAAAAGTGGGTTATTAGAGCAAAAGTAGAGATGACAAGAAGAGAGAGGGCATTTTTTTTTTTTATTTTTATTTTTTTTTTTTTTGTAAACTGTGAATTGCTACTACACAGGAATTTTTAATACAGCATACCTAAACCTGTTATCTACGGCTGTTGCATTGCTGCTACTTCTACAACTACAATATTTATTCTAAAATTGATTAAACATGCTAACAAAGGCACCAAAGATTATGGCAAACCGTAACTAAATGAAACATCTGTCTAAAGCTCTTCTCAGACACGGGGTTTATAACTTTGCTTTCTTCATCAATCGAACAAAGGTCACTTTTTTTTGAAAAAAAAAAAAAATCCTCACACTTTCAAAGATACACATTGTTCATTTGATATTTGTGACGTACAATATGTGAGACCAGAGGTATCTTAATACAACATGGTGTGGTTCTTTATACTGAGAGAGTTTGCAAAAGATTTGGGCCTTGCATTTCTGCACACCTCCTTTCTGCAGGATGGTGGTCATGTCACACATGACACACGTCACACCTTTTACTGTACAGTTCAGCTGTCAAAACCTCGCCCCTCAGTGCAAAGAAAAGGCAGCTCCCTGCTCTCGTTGTCTGACCAATTTATAGAAGTTGTTTCCTTTTGCTCAAGTCCAACAAATTTCTTTTGTTGCAGTGACACCATCAGGTTTTGTTTTGGATTATGACTGTTGTAATTGATAGGCCCGTATGTCGTAATCTTGTGCATTATTAGACTATCCATTAATGTGACTGCAGGCAATTTGTGTAGTGTCGAAACCTTTTACTAATTCCGACCATATAAGAATGTAAGGGTGCTCATTCAGACATGTTTGAAACACAACAGATGTGAATGGAAAATAGTTCCAAACATTCAGACAAGCAGACTGCTTTTTACCCAACATTTAAAACTCATCTTTACCTCTCTGCCTTTCTGTTGGTGAAGATGTGCCCCCAGCGGAGCAGGAGAATCTGTTTGTGCAGAAGCTGCGCCAGTGCTGCGTACTCTTTGACTTTGTATCTGACCCTCTGAGTGACCTGAAATGGAAGGAGGTAAAGCGGGCGGCGCTCAGCGAGATGGTTGAATACATCACGCACAACAGGAATGTCATCACAGAACCCATCTACCCAGAGGTGGTGCACATGGTGAGTTTATTGCCATCATTTACATCTTTGATCAATGACTGTATGAACCAGATTTAAAAGGATTTCTTTATCACTGTTGAAGTAAAAAATCGCTTTTGATAAATAACATGGTAAATATTGTCTAAACAAGCATTGTTGTAATCCAAAGATTATCTTTATTTTCCTGCAGTACTAGCCCCAGGTATTTATTCTATAACGGAGTACATAGAACGGGTTCTCTGAATATCATGAACATGTATTAGGTTCCAGAGATGTGTAGTCTTTAACAGTTAGACTTGTTTCAGATGACTATCCGGCTTTCGCCCACTCGGTTATGTCAAACTGTTTTTATAACACGCTAGCTGACAGGAAGTGACTTGTTGTAACTTCGGATTTTCAACGGGAGCAGATCTATGAGTGCGATTTGTAGCAAGGGTTTCTGTCACCTTAGCGCGAGGCTTCATGTCCCATTGGGAGCATTTTCAGCCACTGAGCGGCTCACCTTCACAATTGGCCTGGTACAACTTTTCATGAGGCGAGAGCTCCCCGGTTGGTGGGCTGTTGCTTTTCAGTTAAAAATAGAATTAGGCACATATCTTTAGCGAAGAAGCTGTGCAGAAAACCGCTTCTGAAACTCGCCACACCTGGTGAAAACATGAGCATTGACTAGAGTGGCAGCAGTAACTTCAAACGACTGTGTCGCAGCCAGAAAACAACGCAGCTGTACTTCACAATTCATGATTCAATTTGATTGTCAGTATTTTAAACAAAAAATAATAACTGGAAAACCCTTTTGCTTTTATGAATGGGGTAAATTAGTGTGTTTTTGTCCGTATAATATCTATAATATAAAAATAACACAATTTTTAAACTGCTTGTTCACTCTTGTTTCCCACAAGATTGATAAATATAAAGGATGTGAGCTGGGAAAATACTGTATTGAAACATAATACGGTTCTGCAGCAGCAGACACAGTCTCGTCCTTAGGTGGTGGTGACTGATCTCACAGCTGGTGTTTTAACTGTTAACATGGTTGTGTAAATGTATAAGCCACAATGCATGTCGGATCTATCGGTTCTTGTACCCTTTTATATATTTTTTTGGATTGTGCAGTTTGGGACCTCTGGTGTTCAAACAGTGCAGTTGCATTAAATGCAAGCTTATTAGAATGAGAGATGCACATTATGACTGCACAGTCCCACATTACAAAACTTGAGATGACTGACATAATTATAAAGGTCAAAGTTTGCACCATGTTACATTCTCGTGATGTGCCATAATCGATTGTTATTGGTGGAAATATTTAATTACAAGAGAAGCAGCCAGGAAAAAAAAAAATACAGAATTATTAGTTTCCTCTCTAAGCCTTCAAAAATTTGCAATTCAATTATATTTGAGAACAATTCAGGATTACAACTTGTGTAGTAAGGTTGTAAGGCTGTCTCATTTTGATCCCTTTAATAAATAGATAGACAAACAGGCACATCATAATTACAAGTACTCATGTGTTTGACTTTCCCCAGTTAGTTGTAATTTGAACAGATGGACAACAAAGCCCTTTTTTAGTTAATTACTACCTCTCAGCATGGATTCATTGAGTGGAAGATTACAACTGCCACTTAAAACAATATATTATTCATGTACCCTCACTAACTGCTTGTGCTTATGAGAACTTCTGGTGTGAAAGAAGCTTCAACCATGCTGATAAAAAGGGGAATGAGAGGTGTCGAGTCATTGTTTACATTTTAAGGTTTGTAAGGCAGAGTTAGTAGCCAACATCATATGGTGTCTTAATAATTATCTGAGCAATTTGGGTTTAACACTAATTTGATTCCTTTGATTGTAGCCCAGTTGAAATAATTAAAACATAGGCTTAACATGGGATTTTTTTTTTAGAGGTGACTAAAATGTTGTGTATAGTTACTACAGAAGAAGTAATATTATTAAAATAAATACTAAAGTAAAGAGCAAAATGGTTCACCAGATATCCTCACACCAAAATCCTCACTCCCAGTCCTCCCACAAGCATTAATGGGAGTTATGGGTATCACTGGTCTGATGTATTTAGAAAATGGTTTGACATGTGGTGGCCAAATGTATCGAGACAAATGAGAAGAATTATTTATTTTATGCAGTGAAATTGCTATACAACTACTTTTTAATTATAAGAGACTTCTTGCTTGTGAGAATTGGGGCATGTACAATGTTTAGTATGAAGTCCTTTTATTTTTCAAAACCTGCTGGATCCTGGTACTGTAGGCATAGAGTCAAAAAGACGTCTTTCATACTCTGGTGTCACTCGCTCAATCCATGCCTGCTTGATTGCATATTTCTATACATGATCTTCAAAAAGCAGAGAGGTTTACAATTCGCTTAAGAATTCTTTATTTTTAGGCCTTTTTGTGCAGAGGTGAACACCCAGAAAGTAAAAGACACATGATTCTAATTAGCAAAGCTCTTCAGAACTAATTAGTGACATACGTCACCTTTTTTGTGCACAGTGACAACTATATTACAAGAAATATTCATACCACTTAATGACCACTATTGTACATTTTTTTGTCTTTTTTTTTTTTTTTTAAAAGATCTAGACAGTGTGCTTGCTTGTTTAATATTGTTTTAATCAGGGTGCTTATTGGAGGTCTTGCTCTACTGCTCCAGGGCTTGTTTAAAAACTTTATGATGTTAGAGCTTTAGTGAGAATAAAATCGGAAGATCTTAAGAAGTATTTTTTGGTCAGGAACTGTTAGTTCAGCTGGAGTGCTTCAGGTGACCTAGCCACAGCTCTCTGGTGCCAGCATTAGCTATTTCTGTGCTGAATAAGATGCCTTTGATATTTATCAAACACTGGCCTACATGTTAAGCAGGAAACCACTTTTAATCGAAGTGCAAATTGAATCATTCTTCTTATTCTGCCCCCGTTTAATCCGTGTAGCATAAAAACACTGTAAAGCTTCCAATATCAGCATGATAATATACTTGTGCATTAGAGTTCCCGTGTCCCATCTCTTTTAGGACATGGAGACTTTGAAGTTCTTTGCTTTTATCATCAAAGTATAAAGATGAGCCTGAACCCCGGAGTGCGCAAATCTTATGTTTATCATCTTCGTGGGTAGACTGTGTTGCCTTTGTCAGACCAGATAGTAATTAGGGCTCAGTTTAATGGAAAAGAAGCTGTTTATTAAGCACAAGGTCATTAGACTTGTTTCCCTTTCTTGTGCATAGTAAGATTGCATATTACGAGAAATTATGCTATAGGCAAGCGTTTGTAATGGAAAACCTATAGAAAAAAAAAACATCAGGTGCTGTGGTTTCACATAACTCCACTTTTCTGCTGACAGAAAGCTAGAATAATGTAAGTGCTGCTAAGAAATGCTTTTCAGATTGAGAAAAATGCTCAGTTTCTTATCACACACTTTTATGCAGGCTCTAAACTAGGAGTGAGGACTATAACAAAAAGATCATCACAATTCTGCATAATTGGTTTTGAAGTAATTATAATTTACATTTAAATGCAACACTACCATAAATTGTTTGTTTGCTATTAAGGAAATTAATGATGACATTTTTTTGTTTAAACTATAAAGTTTTTATGTATAAGGTAAATATTAAATTAAAACATAAATAATTTAAATGAAATAATAATTAAAAAAATTTTAAGACGCATATAAAGTTCTACTTTAAATTGTACAGTCATAGATATTCCTGTAGTTATAATGGATTTCGTGCAGTTTCCGTATTATAAAATAGTTTTAACAGTATAAAAAAAAAAAGTTTGACTTTACCCATTTGCCTTTTATGGCTTTTTGATTTACGTGTTTTTAGATTTTAGAGAAGCAGTTAGGGGGCATGTACAATATTTCCCATCAACTTAAGCTTTGGTAAAAACACAGTAGTGACGCACTGACACCATCTCCTCTCCCAGTCAATCTTGGTGTTTTTCCCAAGTGAACTCTAGCACAGTTCGATAGCAGTGAGAAAGACTTTCGGCTCTGAATGAACATGATCCAAACATGTTCTTTTTGTGTGTTTGTGTGTTTTAATAAAGTTATATGGTTCTTGGACTGTTCCACTGCATGCACAGCACAATGAACTGTTATTATATGCATGTATCTAATGTTGTCAACTATGTTTATGCTGAAGAATTTTGGACTTTTGGACTGAGAAATATTTTTTCAAGTAATTATTTAAAACTTTAGTTAAGGAGATAGAAAAGCAGTGTAGAGTGACATATCTGTAAACTTATCTCCCATTATAAAATACACACTTAAGGTAATGAGTAGCAGCACAGACTTCGCTGCCTGAACCTTTGCTATGTTGTGTTTTTAAGAACTCAGAATGCAGTATTCTAAAGGTCATGTATTGTTTCTGTGGTTGTGGCTTTGACGTTGATGACACAAGAACTACAGAATGCACAAGGAACTATAGGTGCCCTGTTCCAGTTCCCGGCTAAAGTTTTATAGAGGAAGATGATGAATGCATACTTGTGAACTGTATATGACCAGCTTAGTTTAATCTCTTAGCATGAGATTAAAATCATTTATTATTAAAATGTAGGTTTCAACATTGCAATGTTTAAAACATTTGCAGTTTCCAACTTTGTTTACCAATGAACAGGCGTAAGTAAAAATCAAGTTTTTATTCAAATATCTCCTGTAGTAAGTATAAATATTTAGTTTAGTGTCGTATTTAGTTTTAGAACTAGCTGTGCATTCTCATATTCAGTAACCTTGACAATTTTTCTTTTTACTCAAATTTTGATAAATATTCAAATCAGAATAATACTATTCAAATTGTAAAGAATAGAATGCTAAAGTGTATCCGATACACAAAAACCTATTCTCCCAAACTGATTTCTGGATGTAGTTCCCTTATAAGAAAAACATTAAGTTAAAACCTGAACACATTCACTCTATTAGTTTCTCAGGACTTACCAAATATAATGATTTTTTTTTCTTTTTTTTTCTTTTTCATAATCAAGAGGTTTATTATAATCAAGCATCCCGGGCAGCCCTAGAGGAATCCCTTGCAACACAATGAAAAGGGGAAATAAAACTGCATGCTTTTAACTACAGTATGAGTGCAGTGAATACATGACGTGTTATCTGATTGATCAATGGTCTGTATAGCTTTGTTAAATCTGGTTTATGACGCTAGATTTGGTGCTTATATGACAGTACTTGTGCAATGAGTACCAGTTGTATATCTGTATGATAGTGATTGTTTGATATAAGATCAACTAATTAGATGTGTAGGAGACCATTTATTAGTTTTTAACTGCATATTTAACTGTATTCTTAATCAACTGTCCTCTTTTCAGTTTGCAATCAACATGTTCAGGACATTACCGCCCTCATCCAACCCAACTGGGGCAGAATTTGACCCAGAGGAGGATGAGCCCACATTAGAGGCTGCCTGGCCACACTTGCAGGTATACACACGCACACACACTCGCACACACACACACTCGCGCGCACACACACACTCGCGCACACACTCACTCGCGCACACACACACTCACTCGCGCACACACACACTCACTCGCGGACACACACACTCACTCGCGCACTCACTCGCGCACACACTCACTCACTCGCGCACACACTCACTCACTCGCGCTCACTCACTCGCGCGCGCACACACACTCGCGCACACACACTCGCGCACACACACACACTCGCGCACACACACACACTCGCGCACACACACGCGCGCACACACACTCGCGCCCACACACACACTC
>JAQQZS010000020.1:10647214-10659111 GCA_030068045.1 Platyallabes tihoni | reverse complement strand
GCTGTCTTCCAAACTGTGAGTACTCACCAATTTTGGGTTGTTGCTTTCTGCTGTTGTGTGTGCATTTATAGGACGCGAGTTAAATTTGTGTTTTTCCCTTGCTCACCCTTTGTGAGAGTCCTTATACTAAATCGCGTGGATATCCTGTCTACTCGCTTCTCTCCGCGTTTGGGTTCACCATCCACGCTACATTGGGCTAACCGCTAAAGCTATGTCTTCTGGTCCTCGAGGTTAGTACATCCGTGACAGAAATAACAAAAACTCTTGTTGACATCCCATTTATTTCCTAGAAATCTTTTTTCTATGGTATATTTGACAGCTTCATAATACGTGTTTGTTTATATAGTACATGACACCATGGTCCATACTTTGGGACAACATTATATGTAGTATAGTATCCCATGTACTATTATGGTGCTATGAAAAACCTACTATTTGTACAGTATGTACTATTGTATGAATATGACATTGAATTAATATCATAGTGTATGTTGAAACTCTTAATATTACATATAATAATATGGCACTGCCTGTAATAATACATACTTGTAGTACATACTAACATATTTACTATGGTACAGTAGAGTACAGTTAGATACCTGGTGAACTTTCATAACCACTGTTGGTATACAATAAGTACGATGGTATTAGCCAAAATATTATACTCTGAAATGCAACAGTTCCTTTTTAAAAAGATGCTACTTTCTAAAGTCCTATGGTGCCTATCATGGTAAAGTCGTACGCACCATGGTAATACTATGGTATATTATGGTAAAGTGGTACTATAGTAATACCATAGTAAAATTTCTTATGGTTTGGATACTTTATACAAAACTGTTTACTATTAATCATGCATCGATTGTGTATAATTTTTTTCTCACCTCAACCTTGTGTGAATTTATAAGAGATACTCTCATTTATAGGTCGATTCATTCGGTTTAAATCACTGCCCAGACTTTCAGGGCCAGAGCAGCCTGTACTTTTAAAAGATTTAATATTTGTCAGTTGAAATCTTTGCTAGCACCAGTAAAAGACTAGTGTAATGAAAAAAGAAACCACATAGCAACCTCTCTTTGGCGTTAACTTGTTTCTACTTGTGTTTTCACTGACATTGCCGTTCAATGTTTATATTGCCTTTTGCCTGTTTTTCATACGAAGGATTACACTAAAAGCACCCAGTGCCTGTCACCATACTGAAATTCACAGTAAATTATTACAGAAGCACACACCTTCTGATCCCTTCTGTTGCCCTTTACAGATTAATGTTTCCTAATTAACCATGGCACCCTTAAGTACTCACCGCATAATTACTTTTGTCACTGATTAGTAGAAATATATTAAATATTTGAATATGGTGAAGTTCAAAGTCAATCACAAAAAATATGTTTGACTGCAGGAAGGATTTATAGGCCACTTGTATATCTATTAATAGAATTCCAGTATTAAAGAGAGAAAATGAAATGATGGCGAGATTACAGATTTTGTTATTATTAATGTTGTTTATACTTTTCTGCATTATGTCATCCTCTGATATTTGAAGCTAGAATTTAATCCCTGTGGTGACAAGATGAAGATCCCACACCATTCCACACCAAGAAATCTATGAATTCCTAAAACATTGGACTATTTGGGAAAGATTGTAACCAAGACTTAGATGATTTCTTGATAAAGTGCCCATGTTTAAGTTTCAGCTAGGTGAGTGTTGTCATAGACGTCCCTCTAGATCAACTGTCCATGTCTTGAATTTGTACTAGGGATGCCAGTGGTTGCATCTTTAGGTAGTGAAGTTTGTCACATAATAAACACTAGAAAAATAGGCTGTCTGAATGATGGAAAAATCACTTTTAATGTGAATGGCTTACAAGAAGAAAGCCGTGATGGACTCAGAGCATTAGCACATGGTCGATTCCCCGTGCACTGTGGGGTGAGTGCCTTATCTACAGTAAAAGCACAAACCTCCCTCTGAACCACTAACATTTGAGGGAAGTGTGTCCGATGTGCATAGGTTCTGGGTGCAGCAACAGACGATGTAAAAGTGTCTGACTGTCTTCTCTCACATAAATGTTTAAGTGATTCTTGAAGTCTGAAAGAGTATCACGTGTGGATAATGTCTGATGTAGTTTGCCAGATCTGCTCATTGATGAACGAAGCTTTATGTCAGACACAAACATGAGTGGATGTTTGTTATAAAACCTCTATATTTGAGAGTAGAAATCACTCAATGCTGAAAACAACCTAGTGTAGAGAGTGACAGAATTGCAAAGCAGAGTTACATCAGGATAGCACACACAGAGGGGAAAAGAAAGGCTCAGTAACATCACCAGTAAATCAATACAGTGATATCTTGCAATGCTGGAGTGAAAGCCTGTGTTATTTATGGAGAGTATGTCAATGTGAACAGGTGAGATTAATTAGAAATCTGGTACTAGTTATGTGATGACAGGTGATATGGTTCAGATTGTAATTTATTGTTGGATTGGGAATCATGGGAAATGAAATGTGTGTTTTAGATGGATACATATGGAGCTGTGACAGACATACAAACAAAGGGCTATGCAAATAATAAATTTATATTTTCAGTTACTGACTCCATTTCATATTGAATTTATTATTCTTATTATAATGTTTTTATTAGTCTTTTTTTCTGTTAGCTAAATCTAGTTTTTATACCCTCTCAATTTCATCTGGTAAGATACTGTGGATAAACTGTATTACAAAGGAAGCAAGGGGTAGTGGATTTCATCTAAAAGCAGCCTTCCTGGCTACAACCCAAATGAATAGCAGCTCAAGCAGTGAGGATTGAGATTTGGGCAAAGAAGGGGTCAAACAAGGCCAGCCTAGTATTTTGAAGTCTGGGTAAGAAGACTGTGGGAAGAGTGTATGTGCATGCTTGGATTCAGAGATGCAGCAGAGTGAGGTACTATACAATGAGATGGTATGCTTCCTACATATAATTTACATTTTCACCATATTCAAAAGCAGATGGTGACCTGATTTTTACTCTACTTCAAAAATTCATCACACATGTTGAAACACAGATGATAAATATTAGCTAGTGAATCCAGATCTTTTACTCCAGTTCTTTCTCTTGCTATTAAACCAGTGTTTCCAACAGAGATAAATAATATTGTCTTCATTAATCATTATGATTAAAGATGATCACATAATCTATGACTTAACCAGATTTTCTGATAGTTTAGACGGCACAATAAATAAGGACGTGACAGCTTTTGTGATTGTGATGGAGACTGAAAATTCTTAGGACAGGATTCTAATAGTGGTTATTTAAAGAAAGATCAAATAGAAAATTATATGGACAGTTAAGTATCCTAATATGAGATATTTTATTATACTATAAAGTTTTTAGATCTCAAAATAAAAAATATATATACAATATACGAAAAATCTGCCATATTTATGGTTTTGTCTAAAAAACCAATAGGTCTTTGTCTTAAAACTAACCAAAACCAGATTTCTGTCTTGAAATGTTTAGCCCGGCATCAGGCTGGTCAACAATATCATGATGTTGATTTTATTTTGACAAGCCTCTATGACATCACATCAAAAGCCGTACAATAAAATGATATCCATCTTGCATGCAGTGCTCTCTAGCCACAGATTTTTTGATTTGTGTAGGTCGAGGAACTATGAGAGTCATGCCAAATGTTTAACTTGAGGCCCTTGAGTTAGTGCATTGTGAATTTTGAGGTGTGTTTTGGATTTTTATCCGGTTGTAGAGGCCAACTCCTTTTCATCTTTAGCGTTTTTTTTTTTTATTTTTTTTTTTTTACACAGTGTGATGTTTGCTTCCACAATGTGCATACTGTCATATGGTAAAAAAAAATTACACTTTTATTAAAAAAATAATAATAATAATAAAAAAATTAAACTGAGAAGTACAATTAAACTAAAGATAAAATCTATGTACAATATATCACACTTACACTAGAAATAATATTTATATTTAAAATAAATTTTTTATTCCCCTTTGAGAAAAAATGGAAAAGTATAAAACCAATAAAAACAGTTGACCAACTGTTTTTCAAGTTTGAATTTCATGAACTTCTTCTTATCTTTTTTCTCCATATATCTTTGGTCATTGTTGTCAAAAAGGTCAAATTTTTCCTTCAGTAGTCCACAGGACTGGTTTGTAAAATGCATCAGGGTTGTTTAGATGCTCATCTGCCAATATTTGGTGAGGACACAGGGAAGTTTTTTCCCCCTTGATAACTCTTCCATGAAGGTGATATCTATGAAGGTAAAGCAGAGCACCACCAATGAAGAGTCTGCTAAATATTCTAGAAGGTGTTTTGCAGTCTTACAGGGCTTGTGATTTGTCTTTCTAGCAATCCCCGTTCTCCCTGACAGCCCTCTTGTCCTTCCAAACTTCAACTTGACCACCACCCTTACTGTTCAATGTTATTCATTGATTACATTGCGAACTGATGATACAGTTATAGTGATTAAATGCTTTCTGGTCTGCTTATGGTGCTTTATTGTACTTTGTGAGGATAAAATATTTTTTTATGCAGCAATTGTGCAACACAGTTTGAGAAGTCAGAGTGTTTTTAAATCTTTATAATTTGCATGACCTGACCTGATGATGATGACAGTGAACAAGTCATAACCCTAACAAGCAAATTAAGGTCTAAGGCAGCTGTAAACTTTATCTGAAAGTTGACATCTTTGGGGCCTAAACTTTTGCATGATTTTTCCCCTTTTATCTTCAGTTTTAAATTGTAGAAAACAGAAATAATGCTTTAATCTTGCTTACAAAAAGGAGAATGTCTCATTTTTAACCTTATGCCTTTTGAATATAATTTTTAAACCTCTTATTCACTTGATTATTTACAGTATCAGAAATTTTTCTTTGGTATCCTCAGGTGGGTGTAAGCATAGCCACTAGACTAAGGGTTTAGAGATTTACTTTTGGAGTTTTTACCTGGGGACAATAGAGTTACCTTTATAGAGTTTCAAGACAGGAAACTTTGTTGTTTGTGCATATGCACCAAATAGCACTTTGGAGAAGGCAGGTATAGCAAGAGCTTAAAGACTTCCCTCCTACTCACTCCATTTTGCTCCTGTTGGACAGCTTATTCTTACTGCTTAAGTTGTGCATAATAAGGATACTTGGAGGGGCATGATTCAAAATAACATTTCAATGCAGAGGATGTTAATTACAGGGAAATGTCAAGCCACCATTTCAATGTTGTTGATGTTCAAAAATGCTTTCCTTATTCAAATTATGTGGTGTTGCATGTGTAGCTTGGATGGGCTTTTGTGAGGACATTGGAAGAAACTTACTAGTGGTCTCAAACATGTTCTGGTAAAGGTTTGGTGCCTCATGAAGGGGAATGAGACCATGTATAAGACCTAATAAGCAAGAGTGACAAAGTATTGATCTCTACTGGGTGTATTGGTAAGAAATCTTTCCCTCCCTCAAAAAACAGTGACATCTCTGTTATTTTACACTCTATCTCTGTGCCTGAGGTTATTATGATGGTTCTAAACCATCATGGTGGCACGGCTACAATAGCGAATGAGATTTACCTGAAGACATCAAAGGCACTGGACACGGTTGTAGGTTGTTATGTTTCATATAGATGCACGGCAGAACCTTGGGCTTGCCAAAGTAGGATGGTGGTGTTTATTTTTTTAATGGAGGTGGATAAATTAGAGGTAAAACACATTCCTCATCCTTCTTGGAAAAGTTTATATGAGGGGTCTGGAGAATAATCTTCATCTCATACTTGAGGGATTATGATTTTAAAAAAGTTGTGCATTGGCTGTGAAATAGTTTACCAGCCCTTTACCTGTCCACAGCATTCTGAAAGGTCATGGCATCTTGCTAATCCATCCTACATGTGTGTTGTGGATTTGGTGAAAGCTTTTGATTGTGTGCCTGGTAATGTTATTATGAGCAAGTGACTGGAAGGCTACAGGGTATACGGGTTGCTCATTTGTTGGATCTGGTAGTTGTATGAGCACAGGGAGAGTTTTCTCCACATTCTTGGCGGTATGTTGAAATCTGTCATAAGGTGGGGGTCAGATTCTGTCAAGGGTATACCTTATCTCCACTCCTGTCTAAAATGATATTAAGATGCAGCAAGAGCTTGACGTAAAAACTTACTTATTTGATAATGTTGCTCTCTTTGCATTGCCTGATCTGGACCTCCGACATGTACTTGAACATTTAGCTACAGATTGTGAAGAGCCTGGGATCAATGCTTACAAGGCTGGGGGTCTGACACCATGGATCTCTGCCAGGAAAGATGGATGCTCCCCACATGTAAAATTTCCTTCAGGGAACCTTTCCCCTAGTCAAGGAGTTTATGTGTCCTGTTATTTTATTAATGAGTTCTGGAAAAAAAGAGAATGTGAAACTGAATAACACATCAGACCAATGGAAACATTGTTACAGTTACTGTAACAGTTATGGTATGAGTCTTGAAGTAGGGCTGCTGAACATGCAAATTGAGGTGGTTTGGGACAATACAATAATAACCCATAGTAGAGTCGTACTAGATCTAAATCAGAAATGTCTCATTGAAAACATGACCTGTGACAGTCTCAATACCAACTAGGTGAGAGTATATGACACAGTTGGCTTGGGAGCGAAGATATGTGGCTAGACTGAACTTCAAAGCCTGTTGTCACTGCCATTCCCACCAGAATAAGCATGTATGATACAATATATGTATAAATCATTGAATACTTGGGTGTTTAATGGACAGTTTTTTTGTAATGTCCATAGTCACAGCAGTGCTTCTCTACAATGCGCAAGATCTTATATCTTAGTCTTTTTATGGGGTAGCTACCAACTTAAACATTTATTGAATTACAATAATATTCTGGACGCACACATATTCTGTATTTGCTTTCACTATTAACAAGGCGATCATTCAATGCATACTGAGTAACTTGGCCACAGGCCAAATCAAGCTTCAGAAGAGACCATGTGAATGTCTCATTGGTATGCATATGCTTTAGCTGAAGAAGACTAGATATGAGAGTTGTATATGTTAAAATTAATATTTATCAAAAATGGCCTCTGGCTAATGATATTAAATCAAACATATGTGTATTTGGTGTGTTGATTATTCATTTTGAAGAGGTTGCAGCAAACATGATCACGAAAAAAAAGAATAATTTTGATTCAAAGAATGATCATGTTATCTGCTTGATATAGCTGCATGACCTATTGGCAAATATGAATAGAAAAAAAATTATATACCTCTTCTTTATCAGATGCTGTTCTTCCACTGCAGTGAGAGGGTTATAATTTCCCTTAAGGGCACAGTGCCCAAAGATGCCACAGGAATTCCCTCTTGAGGCAAAGCCAAATGTCACTTATAGTGGAGGGGTGACACCCTCCCCAGCCTCCCCCTTGTTTTCAAACCTAAGAGCATGTAAGGCCAAATGTGGACTAAGGACAAGCAAACTGTTTGTGCTTGATAACTAGGACATTCCAGGTCACCATTTATTGAACTGAAGTGGTACACCTGCTTACAGTATATGGGGGTAGTAACAGTGGATTTATATGTGTTCATTCAGTGGTGAAATGTTACATTTAATTTTTTATGTTGCATTCATGTTATTGTAAGATTAGAAACATAGCTGAGTGTAAAACTGAGTTTGGCAATACATGTTTTTGTTGTTATTTCACAGTACTTTTGGCAGGGTCTCTGTGCATATTGACACAGCTTGAATCCTTGCCATGTTTTTAACTTCTGAGAGCAAACCATTTGTGTTTAATCATTAAGCAGCACACGTACACACTGAGTGACATCTACGTACATTACGTCATGTCAAGAGTAAAAGAACATGTAATTGAGCCTATTTGGTGAACTGTGGAGTAGAATTGGGTTTAATAAAATGTCATATATTTTCATTACTTACCTTTCTTGAATACATAGAAAACAGAATCGAATAAAATCGAATTTTTGAAATCTGTGTAAAAAATGCAAGGCGGAAAACAAAAATGGTTTGCTTAGTTAAGGCAAAGTCCATTAAGACCTTAGTATCTGTGGTGAAATGTGGGTTCAGGGGCCAATCTGGGGCAATGAACAAGCCCACACAGAACATTCACACACGAATGTACAAGCTTAAAAGATAACCACATTTACTCTCACAATCATTAAAAGCTTGCTTTTCCAACTCTGGTGTTGGCATTACACAGAGCTTTCTGCTCCAAACATGACACTTTATCTCAAAGTAGATCTTAAAGCATGTTATTATCATGACCCTTAAACTCATGACCCTGAAGTAGTTTGAAGAAAAGTGCTTATCTTACTGTATGTGCTATATTTCATCACAAACAACTTCAGCGATAAGAGAGCACTAATGAGGACAACTAGATTATAAAAATGTTTCTGTCTAAAAAACAAACAAAAAAAACATTTTAGG
The DNA here is from genome assembly GCA_030068045.1 of Platyallabes tihoni. Taxonomy (NCBI): domain Eukaryota; kingdom Metazoa; phylum Chordata; class Actinopteri; order Siluriformes; family Clariidae; genus Platyallabes; species Platyallabes tihoni. The sequence continues at coordinate 10,650,705 of JAQQZS010000020.1, read as the reverse complement.
TGGAACTTTTTTCAAACGCATAGATTGACTTTTGGTTGACTTTTAGAGTTGTGATGTGTCGCATGGTGAATAAATAGGTGTTGAGATTAAAGACAGTATATCTAACGTTACCCATGCTAATTTTATGTGATTAGAAAAATATTTTGACCTTGTCACTACACTTTTTACAGTATCTATGTAAAAAAAAGAAAAAGAAAAAACTTTATCAGATGGTTTACACAGTGTGAGCTGACAAAGTTTTGATGGTCGGGGCTGCTCTAGGGAGGCCTCTGACAGGCTCGTTCCATGGCTCTTGAGCAGCAGTCCAGCATCCTCTCCATTTAAGGATGGTTACATAATATCCCTGGCATGTATTCTGTAGTTGTATTACAGGAATTTGCTTCACCACAACCAGCCACTACAAGTAACCTAGAGTGGCACCGAATGAGGTTAGCATTACTGTATGATTACAGAGGCATATTAGAACATATAACATAAAAAATAATAATAATGTTAAACTTTCAGAATACAAAGTTAAAACATGCCACACCGTCTTGCACTATTAACCACAACATAATACCACAACACTTATTCTGCAGCTGTAATAGTTTGTGCTGAATTAGAATCCATGCATACTGCAATATACTTATTTTCTTTGTAGTAACACATAAAAAGTAATTGTTGCGCTAGAATGTCAGCGACCCAAAAGGAAATAGCTATGAAACTGATATATCACCAGTTGGGAAACTGATTTATCACCAAAATATACCCACCACCACCAGGTTTAGAGCCACAGGATGACTGAGAGCAGAGGGGACAATAAATCTAAAAGTATGGTCTTAGATGTTATATGATGTATGTCTGGAATGTGGCCTTGTGCTCTTGAAAACTCATAAAGAGCAGAAAATTGAAAGAGAAGTCAACACCAGCACAATAAAATCAGTGGTAAACTGGTAGAAGACTTAACGTGGCATTAGTTTCACATAAACTATAGAAATTCAACACTGCTGAGTTGACCTTTTGTATATGGATGTCAGTGCATGAAAGCTAATGTCTGGCATTCCAATCCTAAGGATCAAGCATAATAGGTAGGGGGGAGGGGCGGGGGGAAGCAAGCACAGGTTTATATGTAGAGAAACTAAAAAGCAAAATGCTTTTTAATAGTAACTTGCTCAATGGTAACAGGAGTGTAATTGCCAACACAGAAAAATAGAGGGCTATAAATTTAAACTAAAAGCTCAGTGTAAAAAAAAAAATTGGATACTATGGGAAAGGTGTAAATTAATTTCAGCATTTCCAAACAGCACAAATTTAAACTAGTGAACTTGTTCAAAATAACATCTGCAGAAGCACATTACTCTACTCAGACACGTGTGATTGTGAAATACATGTATTGTCCGGTCCTGCACTTTGTTTTATCCGCTTAAATCTGGCTTTCTTAATACTTTCACAAAGTCTGCTGTGTGGGGCTGGACGCCAGGCAGCAGGATCCCAAATTGCATATTTCTATTTTGACTGACTTCCCAGAGCTCCCCGTGGTTTTATTGCTTTGTGTTTTCTTTCTAGGAATGGAGTCCATGTACTGGAAATTTTGTTCAACCACATATATTTATCAGTGATGATGACGAAATATTACTTAATACTCAAATTTTTGATAGATTTCAGCTTATTCATCTGTGATACTATATTATAAGAGTAGTTTATAAAATATATACATACTGGATATAAATGTATAAAATAAAAATCTAAGGAATGCTGATGAATGCTTTTATGCAGATGTTTATTTGCTAAATCTTTTTATTTAAAGTTGCACAGTAAAAGTTTAGAGATCAACAAAAAAAAAAGAAATTATATTTATAAGAAGCACAGAGCCAGAGGGGGAAAAAAGATTTCATTTTATGACTGTTTAACAACTTAGTATAGCCAGTTGTTGTAATGTAGAGATATAGTGTTATTATCCCTGCATTGCTTAATATATGATTTCGGTCAATTATTAATGTGATCTTTATCTCCTCAGTGACACTTAATTAAAACCATACACAAATTGCTTGCTTTAATCTATTGCCATTATGGAAAAAAAAAAATTCCATAAAGTAGCCCTTTGGGTACTACTATAAGGTCATGCAGGATTACCCCTGTCTGCAAAGTGCATTAAATTGTAACTCATTTCAAAACAACACATTCCATGTGGTGTGCACTTGAATTTCACATGCATGTAACATTTAATTTGCTGTTTGTTTAACCCTATGTTACACTTAAAAAAAAACCCTTGACAACAGTAAAATGCTATTTACTGTAAGTAATCAATTTAATTACTTAGTCATTAAAGTTAAAATACATAATTGTTGTAATTTCAAAATCAAACCTGTGTGTGGTATAACATACACCAGGATAACAAAACACAAATAAATTATTCTGGCTGAACAGTTAATGTACACTGTGTTGTGTCAGGGGCTAGGTTGTGGGGTTGTGGGGCCTGTCTAAACAGAGATGCCCAGACCTCCCTTATTCTATTCCCACCCCCCCACTCCTGCTGCTCCACAGGGATATCCTGGCGCCTTTCAGACCAGAAGAGAGATAACATCTCCCCATTTAGTCCTTGGTCTGCCCTGGGGTCTTTTCTCCATTTGAAATACCCAAAACACTTCCCCAGAGCTCCTTACATCCTCATCTTTAGAGCAATGCTCAGCCATCCAACAAAAGAAGCTCATCTTCACTGTTTGAATCCACAACGTTGTTCTTATAGTCACTACCCAAACCCCATGGCCATAGGTCAGGTTTGGTACTTAGATTGATGAGTAAACTGATACCTTTCCCTTTTGGCGCATCTCTTTACCACAACAGACTGGTACAATATCTGCATGACAGCTGACACTGCACCAACAGGCCCGCCAATAATTGTGAACAAGATCCCGAGCTATGTACACTCCTCTGCGTAAGCCAGTATCTCATTTTCAACTTGAATTGAACAACCTGCTCCTGCTCTAGTTTGTGGCCTCAGATTTGAGATGCTCACTCTCATCTCAGCCACTTCAGACTCAGACATGCAAACCAGACATGCAAACCACCCCAGAGCACACTTGAGTTCACTACTTGATGAAGACAACAGGACCACGTCATTGAATAAGAAAAAAGCAATCCTAAGGTCAATTATTTGGATATCCTCTGCCCCTTGACTGGAGTTAAAAATTCTGTCCATAAAATTCAGAACAAATCCAACGCACAGCAGGAATAAGTCGTATGTGATGTTATTTATGTGGACCAGATTCTCACTTATTTTACAGTAGTGTTCAAAATGTAGTGCCCCATCTTTTACTTTTATGTGATTTTTTATGTGTAAAAACATTTAAAAAAATCATCTGAATGCAACATGTCTAAGTATTTGGCAAATATTTCCACAGACAAACCACAAATAACCTTTTTCACTGTGCCATGATTTTCATTCATTCATTCATTCATCTTCTATACCGCTTTATCCTCTATTCAGGGTCGCGGGGACCTGGAGCCTATCC
>JAQQZS010000020.1:10596351-10614393 GCA_030068045.1 Platyallabes tihoni | reverse complement strand
ACTTGTCGGGCTCGGGCCGAAATCTGTCGGGCTCGGGCCCTGTCGGGCCTAACTTTTAAGGCCCGATTACAGCTCTAAATCTTTGTCTGCTTTGTAATACGGAATTAACAAACATTAGTCAGCAGCAAGAAATTCTCCCTCAGGCTTTTAATGAGCATTGAATTTATGGGTGGTTCTGTCTTTACAGTTAGTATGTATGTATATGTGTTAAAGTTAAACATTTTCTCAGTTTAAATAATTTATTACAATAAAATATATTAAAAGGCTAACTTAATGTAAATAACTACTATGTCTTAAGAAAATATTTTGTGCACCAATTGCCCTAAGGCTAAACACACTTAAAAATGTTTTTTTTTTGTAGTACTTCTATAGCACTGTGTTTTGTTTTTCACAGGTCAGGCTTCAAGTGCAAAATGCCAGCAAGCCTCTGTACAGGGGAACCTTTCACTGTTTCCAGTCCATCATACGGCAAGAATCAGTCAGTACCGTTTTCTTTGTTCGCGTAATTAAAATCAGCAGCATCAAAGAATTTTTTTGGTCATTCAGAACCTGATAAACTATTTTGCTGATAGGAAATGCCTGCCTTGATGTTATTTATAATAATGTATCTAGTTTTATATCACAATAGCTTAGGATAGTACCAATGCCATGATGATGATATTATGCCATAACTGCTATTTTTTCCTTACAGATTTTGGGTCTGTATAAAGGCATTGGTTCTCCTATGATGGGCCTGACTTTCATCAATGCCATCGTATTCGGTGTGCAAGGCAACACAATGCGTCTGCTGGAAAAAGACACTCCAACAAACCAGTTTCTAGCAGGATCAGCCGCTGGAGCTATCCAGTGTGTTATTTGCTGTCCAATGGAACTGGCGAAGACACGCATGCAGATGCAAGGTACTGGTGAAAAGAAGTCCACTTGTAAGATGTACAAAAACTCGTTAGACTGTCTGGTCCGGATATACCAGTGCGAGGGCCTGCGAGGCGTCAACAGGGGAATGGTGACCACCTTCATCCGCGAGACTCCAGCCTTCGGTGTATACTTCCTGGTCTATGATGTACTAACACGCACACTTGGCTGTGAGCCTAATGACAGATACATGATCCCTAAACTGATGTTTGCTGGTGGTATGTCAGGCATTGCCTCATGGCTTTCTACATATCCAGTGGATGTGATTAAGTCCCGACTGCAGGCAGACGGCGTTGGAGGCAAGTTCCAGTACAGTGGAATTATGGATTGTACACGCAAAAGCTTAAAACAAGAGGGCTGGCGTGTGTTTACAAGAGGCCTGACGTCTACTCTGCTCCGAGCCTTTCCTGTCAATGCAGCTATTTTCGCTACCGTAACACTCTTCCTCATGAATGTACGGCGAGAGGAAGCGCCGCAAGATTGTGAAGCTGACCCACAGCACCATGCTGCATTACAGCAGCAAGCACAGCCTACCAGCTTGTAACAGTCTATAGTTTATGCTAAGGCTGAGCAGCGCCTGCCCTCTGTTGGTGGATTATCCCACCCAGTCTGAAAATCTGTAGAAAGAAAGAATGAATGCATTTGCATATATTTTTTTATTTTATGATGTGAAGTAGAACGGTTCGTAACAAAGAGATTTTGATTGTAAGTAGCTGTTGAAATAGTTTTCTTCCTTTTACAAAATACCAGTCGGCAGGAATCTGACTTTTAATACTGCTGTCTAGATCTCCTGTCTTTTTTTGCACTGCGTAAGTATGAGTACTGCTGCTGATGCTGATATTGCACAAAGCAAGAAAGGGGCAACTGCTGTAGTGAAAGGAATCCACCATATCCTGTTACTGAATTCATGGCTGTAAATGATCATGAATTAATATGTAAAAACTACGTTTTGAGGTAAAGTAGTCCATAAACAAATGTGAAATACAGACGATATAGTGCACTTTAGGGTATGTCCTTAGTTGTGAAAGCTGCAGAGACACTTTTTTAAGTGACTATAGAACATAGGCTTGTAAAAATAGCAATGTCTTTCATTTCTGTTGTTGTTGTTGGTCTTTCGGCTGCTCCCGGCAAGGGGTCGCCGCAGCGGAATATCCAGTCCGCACAACAACTTGGCACAGGTTTTATGCCGGATGCCCTTCCTGACGCAACCCTCCCATTTTATCCGGGCTTGGGACCGGCACTGTATCCAGTGGCTGGGGGGTTTGGGCACTGGCTGGGAAACGAACCCGGGCCTTCCACATGGCAGCGAAACACCTACCACTGCTAACACATTTTGTCAATTTTCCAAAGCAAGATTCTATGTACTGTATTTACTCTAGCAATCTAGTGCTATTTTTTTAGCGTTAATACTGATAATAATAACAAAATAATGTTAGATTAGTTTCTCGTGCTGGTTTCCTAGAATTCGGGTAGCTTATAGTAAGTAATTAAGCTGTAGAAAATGTAAATCTCACCATAATACCATACGTTCTGTGATCTAATGCATGTGAAAGAACAGGATTTCTAAAGAAACTGGAAATTTAATAATTCATGTCTTTTTCATGCAACAAATTTCACAGACTGTCTTTACCATTCAAAATGGATGCAGTATTTTGTATAGTCTGTATTATTTGTACTTGAGACTTCTGATCTCGTTAGATAACCATGGTTACTGTGGTAACAGCACGTTTCTTTTTGTTGTTGTTTTTTTCCCTTTTAAATCAGTACAACATTGTTATGCTCTGTGTAAGAAGAAAATATTGGGTGTGGTCTAACTGAAGCCTGTTTTAAGCCTCAGTTCCACTGTACAAAAAGATTTTATTTCTTATACTGTATGTACATGACAAAGCTTATCCAAAGCCTGTTGGAGCTGTATGTGTGTGTCAGTGAGATTGGAGATTGTTATAGGCAAATTTTGACATTATGTTGACAATGTTGGCACCTGTACTTAAGAAACCCATTTATTGCTGTAAGTCTGCTATTGTGTGCAAACTCATTCAGTTTGTCATTTCATGTATATTGTTTGCAAAATCATTCAGTTTGTCATTACTTGTATGTTGTACTTTATGTACAATTGTTACATTCCATTAAAACTTGAGCTTTAAAATTTGAAATCAGTCTGATTTTTTTTTTTTGCATGAAGGAATATTAAAAATAAGGAGTCAAGAGTCAAATCTGCAACCAAATCTAAAACCAAGTAGTTGGTTTTAGATTTAATTTTACACATTTATGAAATTACCCACTTTTTTGCACAAGTTGCTGCAAAAATGAGATTTCGGTTGATGTTTTTAGAACCAGGTTGCTTACATGATTAATATAATGTTTAAGTAGAATTAATATGTCATTTGATTAAGTGTTTTTTGCTGAGCATTATTGAATGGCAGAGAAGTTGTAGATAGTGTAGAGTTTCATTCAGGAGGGAAGTAAGTTCGTTTTATGCTGATTCATCAACAAAAAAAGAAAAAAAAACAAAACAAAGGATAACCATACAGAGTGACACTAAAATGGGTCAATTTCATGTTTACTTCCATAAAACTAATGAAGTACAAGTGGTAGAATTTTTATGACATGAATTGCAAATTTCCATTTATTTTTTTAAATTTAAGTGAGGAAAAAAAGATCAATAGCTCATTGCTTGGTTATAATTAAAATGTGGTTGAATGTAAAATGCATTCAATTCAGTTTCAGAAAAGCATAAATTTAAAACCTTTTTTTTTTTCTTTTTTAAATCAGGAATAATTTCACATGATGTAGTCTAAACTAATCTCAGGTAGCGATACATTGAGCGATACTCATATTGTATGTTGGATCTTGCTTGCTGCTACTCATCCTGGGATTTTTTACCAGGCACACCATCCCTAGTTTTTGCACGTAGCTTGTTCACCTGGGATTCGGCAATATCCGCACGCTCCTCTGCCTCTTCAAGCTCATGCTGTAGTTTCCTCAACTTGGCCAAGTTGGAATTTGCTTGTTCTTCTGCCTCTTCAGCTGAACGCTTGTAGGACTTCACTTTAAGCTGTAGCTTGTCAACCAAATCTTGAAGTCTTGCCATATTCTTGCGATCTTCTTCAGTCTGGTAGGTGAGTTCCTTAATGCGGCGCTCATACTTGCGAATCCCTTTAATAGATTCTGTACCTCGTCTTTGCTCTGCCTCCAATTCATTCTCAAGATCACGGATGCGAGCTTCTAGTTTCTGAACCTGTTTCTTTCCACCCTTCATAGCTATTTGTTCTGCTTCATCGAGCCGGTGCTGCAAGTCTTTAATCGTTTGCTCCATGTTTTTCTTCATTCTCTCAAGATGAGCACTGGTATCTTGCTCTTTCTTTAGCTCCTCTGCCATCATAGCTGCATCAGTTATTGCCTTTTTTGCTTTCTCCTCTGCATTTCTGTTCTCTTGTACCAGCTCTTCCATCTCACCCTGTAGCTGTAGTAAATCAGCCTCATGCTTCTTCTTTTGGTTGATCAGACTAGTGTTTTGAGAATGCAGTAGCTGCATCCTCTCCGTTGCATCTATAAGTTCCTGCTCAGCCAGCTTGCGCCCCCTCTCAGTTTGCTCCAGTATTGCCCTTAGCTCTTCGAGCTCTGCTTGAAGGAGGTTATTTCTTCGTTCTACCAGAGCCACATTCTCTTTGAGATCTTCATTACTATGAGCAGAATCATCCAATTGAAGCTGAGTATCCTTCAAATATGCCTGGACAATCTTCAGTTGTTTCTGTGCATCAGCTGCTTGTCTGTTGGCTTGATTTAGCTGGATTTCCATCTCATTTAAGTCTCCCTCCATCTTTTTCTTAACCCTTAATGCTTCATTGCGGCTTCTTGTTTCTGCCTCAAGAGAACTTTGTAAATTTTCCACCATTCTTTGGTAGTTCCTCTTTGCCTGCTCCATCTCCTCATCCTTTTCTGCCACCTTTCTTTCCATGTCTGCTTTTACCTGATTGAACTCAAGTTGGGCACGAAGGATCTTGCTTTCCTCATGCTCTACAGAGGCCTCAGCTTCCTCTAATGCAGATTGCAGCTCTGATTTCTCTTGCTCTAGTTGTTTCCGAAGTTTCTCCAGCTCATGAACACTCTTACCCCCTTCACCAAGCTGATCTGTTAGGTCTGATATTTCTTCTTGCAGATTCTTGTTCTCCCTTTTGATAGTCTCAAGTTGATCAAGAGATTCTTCATAAGCATTTTTAAGTTTGAACAGTTCAGTACTTAGGTTTCGTGCTTCCTTCTGTGATGCTTCCAGCTCACACTGTGACTCTTCATACTTCTGCTTCCACTCTGCTATGACTTTATCGAAGGTTCGTTGTTTCTTGTCCAGTGCAGCGGACACAGCATTTGAGCGCTCAAGATCAAGCATAAGATCTTCTATCTCATTTTGCAGACGGTGTTTAGTTTTTTCAAGAGAGGAGCACTTTGCATTAACTGCTTCCACTGCTTCTTCTGCCTCTTGGAGCCTTTGAACAAGTTTTTTCTTGGCCTCTTCCAATTCCTCTGTCCTCTGAATGCCATCTGTCTCATATTTAGCTCTCCATGTTGCAACTTCAGTATTTGCCTTGGAAAGTGCTCGCTGAAGCTCTGCTTTAGCCTCCTGCTCCTCCTCAAACTGCTCTCGCAGCAAATCACAGTCATGACGAGAAGACTGCACTGCATGAGCAAGTGCATTTTTTGCTTTGACTTCTTCTTCAAGTTGCCTTCTCATGTCATCTAACTGTTGGGAGTAGGAACTTTTTCCTCTTGTGAGTTGAGAGATCAGACATTCTTTTTCCTCCAGTTGCCGTCCAAGTTCCCCATTTTCAGTTAGCAACTTGGCTCTTTGTGTTGAGAAGTCATGAAGAGCCCTCTGAGCCTCTTCAGCCTTGGACTTATGTTCATGCATCTGATCCTCCAAGGAACGGGATGTCTTTTCAAGATTTACCTTGGCTTTCACAATGCTCTCCATGTTTGAGGCCAAGTCATCCATTTCCAACTTCAGCTCTGTCTTCTCTTTTTCTAATTTTTGCTTTACTCGTTGTAGATTGTCAATTTGTTCACTGAGTTCAGCCACACTATCAGCATGCTTTTTTCTCAGAGCAGCAGAAGTGGCTTCATGCTGTAACGTAGATTCCTCAAGATCCCTGCGTAACTTCTGAAACTCAGCTTCTCTTTTCTTGTTTAGCTCCACTTGGACAGATGTGGCTCCACCTGCTTCCTCAAGTCGTTCACTAATGTCTTCTAACTCACGAGACAGATCACTTCGCTGTTTTTCCACCTTTGCTCGAGCTGCACGTTCTGCCTCTATCTCTTCCTCCAGCTCTTCTATACGAGCTTGATTTTCTTTTAACTTTTTTTGGAGTTGCACTCCTGCCATTTGCTCATCCTCAATCTTTGCATTCAGTTGGTTTATTTCAAAGTCTTTCTTCTTCAGTTTCTCCTCTTGCTGTTGCTTATCATTCTCCAAATCCATTATATTCTCTTGAACTAACTTGAGGTCTCCCTCCAATTTTCTCTTGGCACGTTCAAGATCCATCCTAATCTTTTTTTCTTGTTCTAGAGACCCTTCAAGGTCATCCACCTGCTGCTCCAGCTTAGCTTTAGCTTTTGTCAGTGTGTTTGCTTTATCTTCTTCACTCTGAAGGTCATCTAGCGTTTGCTGCTGAGCCTCCTGTAGAGCTTTTTTCTCTTTCGTGAGCTTCAATATGATCTCATCTTGGGAGGCCATTTCCTCAGTGAGGTTCTTCACTTTATTCTCAGTAGCATGTTTCTCTTTTTCAACCTTGGCTAGAGTTAGCTCAAGATCATCAATGTCTTTCTTTAGCTCAGAGCATTCATCTTCCAGCTTACGCTTTTTGGCTGTGAGCTCAGCATTCATCTCTTCTTCATCTTCAATCCGCTCAGTCATTTCTTTAAGTTTTGCTTCAAGTTGGATTTTGCACTTTATCAGCTGTTCACAGCGCTCTTCAGCATCTGTCAGTGTATCTTGTTCTGCCTGCACCTGGAGAAGCAAATCATTCTTTTCTTGAAGAAGTGCGACCATTTTCTCCTCTAACTCTTTTCTTCGGCAGTCAGATTTATCAAGAGCCTCTTTTATTTTGTTGAATTCATCTTTCATATTTGCCATCTCTTTTTCAGCCTCAGCACTCTTGAGAAGAGGCTTTATTTTAAAAAACAATTTCATCCAAGGCCAGTTTTTCACACTCAGGAAGGAGCGAAGGTTCCACTGAATTACCATTAGTGCATCTCTACGTTCTACTAATTTTTGATATTCTGCTCTCATTAACAAAGCACGGGCATTAGCTTGTATTCTGGTAATGATACGGGCAAGTTGTTCGTCTCTCATTTCTTCCAGTAAACCCAGCAGACCAGCTTTGAAAAAAACTTTTGTGTGACCAAACTTGTACTGTGTATGGTCAATGTCAAGTGATCCCAGGAGCTTCTCAGCACTCTTTTTGTTTTCAATGAACTGGCCTTCAGGGATAGCAGATGCATTCAAAATTCTGTACCTTTGTTTGAAATCACCGTAGAGGACCCTGTTTGGAAAACCTTTTCTGCAAATTCTGATACCCTCCAGGACACCATTACAGCGAAGCTGGTGCATCACAAGACAGTTGTCCATAATTCCAGGAGTCTTGCTCTCATTGGGAATCAAACAGCGAACAAAATGTGGATGAGTAGTTTTGAGATTGGTCATCAGTTTGTTAAGATTTTCTCTGTGCAGGGCAGACACAGTCTGAAAGGATGAACCTTTCTTTTTACCCCCTTTTCCTCCCGATTCAGCTGCACCTGCGTAGCTGGAAAAAAGTTGGCTTAGAAGCTTGAGAGATGATTTTTGATACAGCCCAACCACTGTTTCATTCAGTGGATCTTTGTTCTTAACAAGCCAGCCTCCAATATTGTAATCAACAGTGCCAGCATAGTGAACCAGTGCAAAGTGAGCATCTGCCTTGCCTTTGATAGCACGTGGCTTCTGGAACATGCTTGATTTGCCCAAATGATTATCATAAAGCTTTGCCTTGAATGTCTGGTCACTGGCCTTTGGAAACATGCACTCTTCTTCAAGGATAGACATTATCCCAAGAGGCTTCTCGATCAGATCAATGCAGGCTTGCAAGTCCATCCCAAAGTCAATGAACTCCCAGTCTATTCCTTCCTTTTTGTACTCCTCTTGCTCTAAGACAAACATGTGGTGGTTGAAAAACTGTTGCAGTTTTTCATTTGTGAAATTAATGCAGAGCTGCTCAAATGTGTTGAACTCAAAGATTTCAAATCCAGCTATATCCAACACACCGATGAAATATTGTCGATGCTGCTTTGTGTCTAAGGACTGGTTAATTCTCACAACCATCCAGTTAAACATCTTTTCATACACTGACTTTGCCAGTGCGCCAATTGAATAGTACACTTGATCAACACCTTGACCTTTTGTGACGTATTCATTTCCTACTTTAACCCTTGGATGGCAGAGTCCTTTTAGAAGATCAGCAGAGTTCAGCCCCATTAGGTAGGCTGACTTGTCAGCAGCTTCTGTACCATCTGGTTCTGCCTGTTCTTCACGCTGTTTTTGCTTGAATTTCATGTTGCCATAATGCATGATGGCTCCTATGAGTTTGTAGACTCCCATCTTTTCATCTGGGGTGAAGCCAAGCACATCAAAGGCATTATCAGTGGCCATTAACTCCTCGCTATCATTAATGGATGGAACAGTTACTTCTCCTTGGGAGATGTAAGAGTAATCATATGGATTGTTTGTAATCAGCAGCATATCCAGTAGCTCAGGCTTTGCATTAGTCAGTATCTGGTAAAAGATGTGATAGTTCCTTTCTGCCTTTAGCTGAAAGGTCACACGTGATTTTTCAAGCAGGTATGTTTCAATGTCAGCAGAGGAAAGTTTACCACTTGTTCCAAAATGAATGCGAATGAACTTTCCGAAGCGAGATGAATTGTCGTTTCTCAATGTTTTGGCATTGCCAAAAGCCTCTAGTGCAGGGTTGGCCTGGATGATTTGATCCTCCAGTGTCCCTTTGTTAGAGTCCTTCTTACCTCCACTTGCTCCACCAGCAGCTGCAATGCTTGCAAAATACTGGATTACTCTTTTGGTGTTAACAGTCTTCCCAGCACCAGATTCTCCAGTGATGAGGATGGACTGATTTTCCCTGTCCGTTAGCATGTATTGATAAGCATTATCTGATATTGAAAAGATATGTGGAGGAGCTTCAGATCTTTTCTTACCTCGGTAGGCCGCAACTACTTCTGCATCATAGACAGGTAGCCATTTATAAGGGTTGACTGTTACACAAAACAGTCCCGAGTAGGTATAAATCATCCATGCTGCATAGCGCTCTTTGAGGTTAAACAGCACTGCAGGCTCATGTAGGAAGGTGAACATTGCCATATCTTCGATTTTATCGAATTTAGGTGGGTTCTGGGGATGAACATCTGTTTCTTTAACAGTTACCGTCCTTCCATCTTCTGTCTTCACAGTTGCCTTTCCGTCCTCCTTGCTGATGATTTGTCCTTTGACATATTCCACTTTTTCATCCACTACAAAGCATTCCGTTTTGATGTCGAAAGGTCTAGTTTGAGCTTCAAGTCGTTCTTTATCTGACTTCCTCAAGAAAGGAGCTGCTTTCCCAAATTCTGCCATAATAGCATCACCCATTGTGAGCTCTTGATTTCCACAGACGCTATGAGAATTGGTGGACAGCGTTCAAAGCTTTGGTCGGGATCAGGAACTGTAGTACACTGGTTCTGCACTCTCTTTATAAATGATTACTAAATACCAAATAAGGACATGTCTGCAGGCATTGGAAAAAATAGGACAAGTTTATCAAGGCTTTAAGTGGTGTGAGGGGCAAGAAAAAGACCTTTAGGTGATACTGTCCTTATTAGGACAGCTCTCACCTCTTCCATAGTCTCATCTGGTCAATCAATTGTCAGCTCTACTGGTAGATCTATTAATCTTAATTTTTACAGTTTGCATTTTTTGTAAATTGATTATGTTTATAGCTCACTCATGTGCATGTATGTATATAATACTAAACATTGGTTGGGCATTTAGATGGCCAGGACTTAAGTACAGTTTAAAACAGATATTTGTGTAGTGTTTATCTTGACATGCCAGAAACCACTTAATTTATCAAAGGTTCCTCTGATGGATTCCACTGACACCCCTTACAGCTATCATGGTACAGACTGTCCTACCACATGCCTGAACACCCCTCTCAAAATAGCATATAACTGTCAGCCATGACTTCTTATTCCATAGTTCCTCTGGCATGAAAATCTCACACAAAAGCACTCACACATGCTGTGCTGATTTAAATGCATGAAACATTATAAATAAAAATGTCTAACAGCTTTTTAGCAGTATAGCGTGTGCTTTTATGATGGCAAATTGGCAGATTTGGTAATACACTTATATGGTATAAGTACAAACTTGTAACTGTATAACAAGTACAAACTTGTAACAAGTTGACATTATGTCTTCAGTATTGATTTAGTTAAAATATGCTGTAAAGAATCACATTTTAAATTTTAAAAAACTACTAATATTTCAACACAACTATGTAATTGTACAGGATATACAGAATCATGCTCTATTTCTATTGCTTTCCCCTTTACAAAGTTGAATAATTTAATGATTAACATACATACAGTATTATCTCGCAAAGTTTCCAAGAGGCCTTCTAAATATTCTGTACTAAATATCCAGGTCATGTTTCCTATCAATAATTAACTTATGCATGCACAGGACCACCATTTCATGTGTTTTAATAATATACCACTTTATGGAATGATGACTCCAGACTAACACTGTTAACAAGAACCATATACTGTACTGATTCAGCATGGAATGACGTAGAATTAACACTGAATTATTTCTTTAAATCTGAAAGAAAAAAAATATAATGTAGAATACATTTAACTTTGAAATTCAACTGAACATTTCCTTGCCATTTCAATTTACATAATATTTAAAACAATTTACAGTATATATTTAACAAGTATGCATTAACAATAGTGTTGTTGCCAAAATGTGTTGTTATAATAATAAGTGCTTTAATAAAAAAAATAATTAAAAAAAACAGTGAGCAGATGAACTTATATACCCATTACTAGGGCATGGTTTCAAAGAGACATATTATCATGTAAATTATGTATTCATTGTTTCAAAATTGTTTGTACTAATACATGCCATTTTTAGTTAGGACACCAGGTATCAAGGAAGCCCTGATGTAAGACATTAAGGGCATTAGTGGCTTGGCTTGGTTTCAAACCTGCTATGCCATGCTACGGGTTTGATTCCCCAAACATAGGCCCTAGATGCAGGGCATCCTTAGTGCCAGTCCCAAGCCTGGATAAAAATAAGAGGGTTGTGTGGGAAAGGCCATTAGTGTAAAAGTTAAATGTGCAGATGGTTTTTGTTACAATTAAACTTATTATTGTTTTTCCATGAGACAATTCCATGGCTCTAGTTGGCAAGTTTGAAAAATAAAAATAAAAATAATAAAAAAGTGAAAATGTTACACACACACACACACACACACAGATTCCATTTGAAAATACTGACCATGGAGGCCAGGACACTGACAAGCAGAAGGAATTCACATTCACGAAATGCATGTTCATAGTTGTTTTTTGTTTGTTTTGGTTCTTTTTTGTCTCATGTACTGTATGCAGTGCTATTGTGCTATTCAGCAGCGAGACATGCGTTTCCGGTACTGCTCCACAAGAGGCACTAGACACCGAGGGGAGCCACTTTGCAGCAGAAAAGGGTGCTTGAGCAGATCAGTGGCACTTGATCTCTCCAGAGGGTCCTTTGTCAACATGGATTCCAAAAAGTCCCTCAGTACTGGCGAGATCTGTCGAAGATTGGGAAAAGGTTCATAGTAATGAAATCCCTTGACAGCATTAAAAAAAAATAGCTTCCATTAGAGTAAATTGGAGTATCTTACAGTATGTGCTTTATCAATGGTTTAATAAGTGGATGGGGAAATATTACAACAACTTGTCAACGTGTCAACAACTTGTATTGTGAAGATTGAAGAGACCATTCTACTATAGTTTTATTTACTATATATTATAAATATTGTAAATGAAGGAAAATATTTTATATCACAAGTTATGTTCTTGCCTTGTGTGTGTTTCTCACAGAAGGTGCTGGTTCATCTCTCAGTCTCTTCATAGCAGCTATTGGTGTGTCACTGAAATATGGAGGCTCTCCATCCACCATCTCCACCACCATAATGCCCAGAGACCACACATCCACCTACATACACATATACACACACACACGTTTAATGCAGGATTTATTCCTTTTGCTCTAGCAAATTCTAGCAAATTCCAGCAACCAGTTCCTCTGTCCACACCCCCAAAACCTCAGCTCTTCATCCAAGAGAGTAGAAAATAACTCAGGAGATAAGAGATGGGTATTAGCTGTTAAAACATAGGTTCCAGACACTGGTTTAATAATAGTCACTGACAGACATGGTGCTGATACCATGACCAGATCACAGGGAAAAGTTGTTTCCTACATATTAGCATGAAAAGATAAACTGGAGGTGTATAATACTGCACAAATGAAGGAATCACTTTACCTTTTTTTTTCAACTTAAAAAAACAAAAACTAATTGGTTAGTACAATTTCTTTACCTCTGTGCCATATGGGGTTTTGGAGATGACCTCTGGAGCCATCCAGTATGGCGTTCCAACTAGGGACTTCCTCTTTGGAATATCTTTGCTGATCTGAGCACAGAATCCAAAGTCTGACAGCTTTATCTTGGGGAAAGGAAAAAAATATATATAACTTTGCTTGTTTATTCTTCTGATATTTTTTGATGGAAAAGAAACAGTGATATGCGCAGACATTTGTCAGCAACTTCTATTAAAAGCTACACTTACTCTCCCATCCAGTGTTAGTAATATGGAGTCACTCTTGATGTCTCGGTGGATGACTCCTTGTGCATGGAGATAGGCTAGAGCCTGTAGGACAGCGTCACACACTGTCGCTATCTGCTCCTCTGTCAACCTGATTGTACAAATGCGCGCACGTGCGCCCACAAACACACAAACAGTGACCGACAGATATATTAGCTAGGACAGGTACTGTAACTCCACTATAAAATACAAAACTTCTCCCTAATACTGTCTTCAGGGGAGTGTAAAGTAATGTGAAGATGAATGGGTGTGAGTAGCTAAGTTAATCTACTGTATGTACTGTTGTAATCTTGTTTTTCTGCTTAGTCCAGTTTGAGTAACAAGGGCTTCAAATTGCAGTCTTTTCAAAGCCAATAAGAATCAAGCCATGGAACTGATAAGGCATTACTATATATTTAAAATACCTTACATAGCCTTCAATACTACGAACAAATACTATCATTTTCTCTGAGCACAAATGTGATTAATTCTAGAGTACATTCAGTTCTAAAACATTTTTTTAAATAATGTCCTGGACTAGTAAACAGGTTTATTTGTATTCTACACCAAGCTGCACCTTAATACAGCAATTAAACCCAGTCTATTTTATTTATATCGGCTACTCGACTGGTGGTGCTCACTGCATATTTTATGAGCTACACATCCCACACAGGTGCAATTACTGACGGTAGTATTTCTGTTTCACTGCTGATCAGATATTATTCATCTGATGGACAGTTCTTAGAATAGCAGTGACACTGTCACTGTTTCAATGACACAATTATACTAAGTTGAGAAAAGTTCCTGGTATTATTTAAATACATTCACTAGGCTAATTTTCTCTGTAAATAATTTTGTGCATGCAAAAACAATTTCTGCACCAGTGTCAGTTTTAGATCTGTGGATACTGATTGCTGGATATTTTTTTCATGCTATGCACATATACAAGAAAGAAGCACACTATGACATCAATGTCACTGATTTGCTTGAAACGGTCAACAAACAATATTCATGCTTCTATATACAGTAGTAATACGACGGAGTGTTAGGGCCAAGATGGGATGAAAAAAAAAGACTTGGAAGGGGAGGGCAGGGGATTTCCGAGTTTAAAACCCGAAAGTTTCAAGATGAAAACTCGAAAATTTCGAGATGTAAACTCAGAGGTTTTGAGATGTAAACTCAAAAGTTTTGTGTTTCAAACTCGAAAATCTGTGGGGGGTTTTCTATCAAGGAAGGAAACCGCATATACACTTTACAAGGTTAGGCAGACATCACTTGTTTTGCATTATGCCTGAAGTGGAAGATCTAATCAAACTTTACTTTTCCCTTGGCTTAAGTAACACGGAAATACTTGTTATTTTAGGTCAGAATCACCAAATCATCATAAGCATCTGGACTTTGAAAAGACATTGCTGTAAGTTGAACCTATTTTGAAGAAAACACCATACTGACTTGGATGAGGTGATTGCCTTTGTTTATCAGGAACTACAAAGCAATGGACAGATGCAAGGTTATCGCTGGTTACATAAATGTTTTCTCCCGAAATTTTTTTTTTTTTTTTCTCGAAACTTTCAAGTTTTTTTCTTGAAATTTAAAGTTTTTTTTCTCGAAAATTTCGAGGTTTTTTTCTTGAAAAATAAAACTTTGGATCTCGAAACTTTAGATTTTTCAACTCGGAAATTCCCTGCCCCTACCCTTCCAAGTCTTTTTTTCTTACTATACTCCGTAATACTCCGTCGTAGGCATAATCTTATAGCAGGCATTTCTTCAGGTCTGTGTGGACCCAAAGCTCTTAAAATACAATCCATCATTTTATTTGTCTCTCACCTAGTTTCAGATACTATGTTAGTTAAAGCGCCACCCTGCAAGTACTCCATTATGACCCAAAGTTCCTCCTCCACTAGAGCACTCTTGTACATCTCAACCACATTCTTGTGCCTGTAGTCTCTCATGATAACCACCTAAAAAATACAATTTTCAACAAATATTAAAAGCTAATTCATGAAATGTAAAGTTATCATCTCTCAACATTTAACATTTCTCAACAAACAATTTCATTGCATTCACATCATGTTCACAGGACAAAGCCAGTTAGGACTGTAATTAAAAACATGACATAAAGAAGCATTTGTCACATTTTTCATACTAGAGTGAGGAAAGAATAATGACATACTTCATTAAAGAGGAGCTCTCTCCTTTGCTGTCTCCTCAGATCCATCATCTTCACTGCTACCTGTTTGCCGCTATGTTTTTCCCGTGCTATACAAACAACTCCGGTTGAGCCTTCACCGATTTTCACAAAGTTCTCCAAATAGGTGCGGGGATCCCCTTTGTCCACCACCATTTGCAGAGCAGCCTTGAACTGTGCATGAGTGACCGCAGGCTGCTCACAAATTATGGGTGATTGCTGTGCAGTCCTTAGAGTGGGAGAGCAAGCCCCAGGGACGTAAGTGGCCGGGGAGCCTGTAGGTGAGGGCCGAGGCTGGGAAGGACTGTCCTGTATAGAGGGGACTGGGGCATTAATTGAAGATATGACTGTTGTATTGCTGGAAGACTGTGGGTGAGAGTGGGTGTCATATGTGGATTTCGGACTGCTTGTCCCATTGGGTTTTGAGATTGCTGGAGAACCTCCAGAGTTTGTCTATAATGAAACAAGGGAGAAGTGATAGCTTCATATAACGCTCAAAAACCAACAACAAAGACTACTGCTACTTTAAATTTGGCATCAACTTACAATCTTACCTTCAAGTTAAAAGTCGAATTTGGCCTCCTAGGTGTCATCAGAGAATTTGTCCTTGGTTTGATCTTTGACTCTTGACTTATTGTAGGAGTATTGTAGAGGCAGGACATGGGTCTTTGGTTAGTCTTACTGACTCTCTGAGCCATGCTAGGATCATAAGGTCTCTCGCTGTGAGCATATTTGCCTTCTTCACCTACTCCTGTTAAACCTAAAATGTCCCTTGGCATGAGCTGTGGCCTCTCCGTAGATGCCAAACTGACTTCAATTATAGACCTGGCTCTTGGGGGCAGCCCATTAGGTTGGAAAGTGGCACTATTTTTGGCACCTGGTCGAGGACCTCCGCTCTCATTATAGACCTGTTGCCCCCAGTCCTTTACAGACTGGCTATTTTTCTGTCTATTATCATTAAGTTCCTGATATTGATATGTTTCCCCCTCAATGAGCTCACCAAGGCCTCCCAAGGACTTTGCTCGTTTCCGAAGTGATGGACTAGTCCTCCTGAGTGAGTTGGAGCTGGTAACAGAAAGCTTGGTCATTTCAGCGATTGCTGATGCAATGTAGTCACCATGTCCTATAAAACTGCCCCGCACAATTTCCTGTGTGAAGGGAGCAAAAAATATTATTATTAATTCTACTATAAACTGGAGAAGGCAGCAAAAGTTTTCCAAAACCACATAACTTCAGAATGAATATGTAAAAGCAATTTCACTTACTGCATACACCGATCAGCCATATATGTTACCAACAAGTAAACTACTATTCAGATACAAAAACAAAAGAAATGATTTGGCTAACATGATTTCTTTTAATCACTTTGTCTGATTGCCATAAATTGGGTTTTTTATTTTTTGAGTATATTCGATGTATATGTGTGAGTTTGGCAGATTCCAAATGGAAAATCATGCATAAAACATAAATGTTTAAATGTATATAAACTCCCTTTTCCTCAGTTCAGAAACTGGGATGGTAGCAAGTAAGTCAAGGTAGATTAATAACTTCATTTAAAAACTGCATTTCTTTAATACATAATTATGAGAAAGAAACACACATTTTAGTATATTCTCATTTTTAGTATATTCTCATATACATTGAATATACTAAAAAAATAAAAAACCCAATTTATGGCAAGCAGACAAAGTGATTAAAAGAAATCATGTTAGCCAAATCATTTCTTTTGTTTTTGTATCTGAATAGTAGTTTACTTGTTGGTAACATATACAGTACTGTAAGTGGCCAATGATATCATGACTACTTCAAGTAATTGCGATCATTGCTTCCTTTTTTTTGGTGTTTGAATTTTAAATTGCAGTTTTCTAGAGAGATACACGTTTATACACAGGTTTAACAAGAACTTTGTTTCTTGTGTCTTTTTGTATGTAGTCACCATATGAAGCCATTTAGGATGAGGAATCTTTTGGAAGAGGGCTTATAATATAAAAGAAGAGGAAGAAGAAGAAGAAAAGAAAAGGAAAGAACGAAAGAAAGCAGTCAACTGACTTCAAACTGACTCTATGACATTATTAAAATAACTTATTGTAATTCTGCCTTTTTTTTTTTTACCATT
This sequence comes from Platyallabes tihoni, assembly GCA_030068045.1. NCBI lineage: Eukaryota > Metazoa > Chordata > Actinopteri > Siluriformes > Clariidae > Platyallabes > Platyallabes tihoni. Next base: position 10,597,255 of record JAQQZS010000020.1, on the reverse strand, counting down.
TACCATTTATACAAATAAGAACTGTGCAAATGTTCACTTTGTTTGTGGTAGGATACAATTATATGCTCATTAGAACTCAAATGCATTCAAACACTAAAATTAAAATAAGTGTTCATTCTAGTGTACACAAAATTGCAGTAAGAAACTCTAAAGGGTGTTTAAAAGTGTGCTTTCGTTTAAACTTTATTTATAACACAGAAGAGTTACTCTTCATTTAAAGCACATTATCACAAGCATTTCAAGCTTTCTTCAAGCTGTGAGAGATAGCAATGTTTTTGCATCAAAGTGAGTTAAATTTAATTTCTTTTGTTTCGTTTTCACCTTTGTGTGTGTGATATAAGCTTGAGTACTTATGTTTAAATACTTTTAAAATACTTTTATGTTTTAATTATGATAAGCGGAATCAAGTTATTGTTATAGGAAGCTTTTGACAACTGTCTTTTGGACATAGGGATACCATTTAAATATCATAAAGGGTACTTTAAGTCCTGAAACATATACTGTATAACTGTATATGTATCTATGTGCACATAAAAAAACCCTACTAAGCAGATTGTATATTACAGTAGTATGGTTTAGTACTGTTATAATTTACTATCATGTAGCAATAAAAAAATCTATTTGTCATCCCACAGGGAAGTTGATTTACATAGCTCATTCTGTCTTTTTGCCATGGTTTTTTTTTCCTGCGTTAATTTTCAGCAACTTATCCCTGAGCTCATTTCTCACTCATTCACTCATCTTCTATACCGCTTTATCCTGTATTCAGTGACGCGAGGACCTGGAGCCTATCCCAGAGGCTTAGGGCATGGTGTGGTACGAGGTGTGGTACACCCTGGACAGGGTGCCAATCCATCGCAGGGCACACACACATACGCACATTCACACACTACGGTCAATTTGG
>JAQQZS010000020.1:10557327-10573036 GCA_030068045.1 Platyallabes tihoni | reverse complement strand
TCTAAATATGTCTGTGTAAAAGCAAGAAAAAATGTCTGCCTGTAATTGTGCTGAACCGATTCTTTTGAGTCATGAATCATTTAGTTCGATACACTACCTTCATTCAAATATTTTACTCTTTCATTTTTTATAATTTGTCTAATATGCCAAAATGTGGATATGGAATAAAGAATTTACACATTTTAAAAAATCTAGTTTGGATATGTATTACAAATATCCAGAATTTAATTCTTCCTAGTCAAAATGAAAGATTCATATATCCACAATATCATTCCTCATATCAACAATTGTCATTTCAGAAACTGGTCTACAGCATCCACAAGACTCTCCCTGGTGCCACCTACTGTACTGTATGCGTTGACAAAAGGAATGGGAAAACCTTCTTTTAAGTTACCCATGTACTGTACCTGACCAACTGAAGCAACACCAGATCATAACACTGCCTCCAGAGGCTTGTACAGTTGCCACTAAGGGTGCATCGCTTCATGTACTTTGCTTCTTACCTTGACAAACCCATCGCTCAGGAATATGGTCTGGATTCATCAGACCACATGACCTTTTTCCATTGCTTCAAAGTCCAATCGTACCCTAACAAATTTATACCTTTTTCAATTAGTTTACCTAGCAAGTGGTTATTTGCCACACAGCTGTTTAGACCCTATTCTTTTAATTCATTTCACATAGGCAGGAAGTCAACTGAAAAGGAACAGAAAATGCAGGTACAGTAAATCATTAAATACAGTAATTAAGTCATTGTGATTACTACAGTATATGGATACCTCTTCTGACACAGTAAGAAGCTACTTACATTATCATATGTTTAAAATAACCAGTTAAAGAGCCAATTAAAGGCTTACTTATTTGCTTATTTCAATCCAAATGGGCACTATTTTCTTTGGCTGGGTAGTGCTCATGTTTTTTCTGTCGCATAAAGTTTCCAGGCCTATCCGCAGTCACTGTTTTAATTTAATAACCATAAATACTATACTGTAGCTTCAGACAATCCCACTCACACATCATCAATACCACTTAATTCTGTACAGGGTAAGGGAGGAAACCCAACAAGCACATGGAGAACATGCAAATTCCATGCACACAAAGGCGGGAATTGAACCCGGACCCTGGAGGTGCAAGGTGACAGTGCGAACCACTAAGCCATCATGCTGCCCGCTTCAGACAATGTACAACAAAATTACAATCACTTTATGCTGTATTGTTTAAAAAACAATGGAATTCTAATATGACTGTATACTCAGCTCGAAGTTGAGATGATGAGGTGCTCAAAGTTGAGATGATGCGGTGCTAATTGTGAGGCCTTCATGTCTTGTTGATTTTACAAGTTGAAACCAAACATTTTATAAACTGTTTAAGTCCCATAAGTATAATTTTTGTTATCTTTAAAAAAATTAAGAAATAAATACCAACACACTTTGAATAATGAGCATTTTAGCCATTTTAATCATGTTCATAGTGTGGTAACTGTAAGGAACAAAAAATAAGCTGTAATAAAAAATATACAATAAAAATTAAATGTTGCATAGTTTTATTGCTTTTGGTTCACACAAAAAGAATAATGCGCTGGGGTGGTAATAATGTATGCAAGATAGTACTGGCTGCTTTCAATGCATGTTGAAATTATATTTATTTGTTTAGTCTCAACAGCAGTTGGTAGTGTTTCATGTGCTTGGTAAGTTGTATTTTTTTGTGACTACTTATAGAAAGGTAAAGAAATGTCCATTTTTAGCCTTCCATTTTGAACATTAACTAGGACTCCTGAAAATGCTGGAAAAACTTCATAGAGCTTATTTTGAAACTCCTTCACTATAATTAACATCAATTCCATGTAAATGTTAACTATTTCTTTTAAGGTATCGATGTTTAGCAATCTATTAACATCTACAACCAAGCTGTTAAGGCTTCTAATGGTATTAGTGTATAATGCGTTGATTACTGCAGCAACATCATCGAGGACATCAGATTGGATCGTGTCAATAAATCTCTGTGTTTTGTCAACAAACTTTTGGAGGATTTCATCCAGAGTCTCGGGAATCCCATCAAGGCACTCCAGCTGCTTAATCATATTCACACTGTGGATCAGGGAATTTTCCAAATAAGCAAAGTTCTCATCTCCAATTAAGGTTTTAACAGTTTGAATCACGTCTTCAAATGCTTCAGCAATGCGGCTTCTGATTTGCTTGCAGATCTCATGCACTGTAGCTTCCTTCATACCGGGCAGTTTAATCTGGGTCTCCCTTAGGAAGGTGACAGCAGAATGAAGTAGTTGCTGAATGGCTTTCTGGTGCTGACCAACAACATTTTTGAATAAAACAGAAAGCCGGCTAACATCGGGGGTGTGATTGTTTGAAACAGTGTAGGCTTCATTTAGGGCAGTGACAAGAGCTGTCTTCATTACATTATGGCTTCAAGAATACCAGACTTTTCTGCAAAATTGATAACAGTAGAGGCAATGAGAGTCAATCTCTGGTGCACGCCCAGGATCATCTCTCTGGGTGCTTCCAGGTTGCAGTCAGCTAGGAAATGTATTTTTCGATCTCCATTTGCAACAACATTTACACTCAGGATGTCAATTTCATTGTCAGGTGCAGACTGTAAAAGAAATCAACAATTAATAAAAAAAATAAAAATAAAAAAGCATGAATACATAAACAGTAGAAGGACGTAAAAGGTTACTAACTGCATAATGGCCATAGAAACGTGACATCAACTGAGATGGACTCTTGGCCTGAAGCTGAAAACCAAGGAAGCCGTCAGCTGGTGAGGAAATTGAGACATTCATGCCCTCTATCTGAGCAGCGTAGCGAAGGTTTACATCAGTGTAAGTTGGACTTGTGATGTCAACATTGACGATATGGCTGGGAACACTGAAATATTATTGAACATAATACATGTTATAATTACATAACCTCTTACTTGTGAATATAGAGTAGCAATTGAACACTTAGTTTTTAGACACTATTTTACCTTGGAGTAAAAACACTGTTAAAGTCTATCGTGAAAGCATCATGTTCAAGGAAAGCCTTAGCTCTTGCATTCAGGATTTCATTTTCCACTTCAGTCCTGACATAGCCTATTCCAGATCAAAGCACAAAATAGATATTAATTACATAAAAGTACTCCAAATATTTTCCTCTTTTTAAAAATTAATTTTTCTAAAAATGTTCAACATGTTATAATTTTGGAAATACTTTGATATGGAGTATTAAGCAATACCATGCAGCATATGAAATGCATTGTAATCATTAACAAATAGCAAAATACTTACTATCAAGATCATATTTCAGGAGTTCAACTGGAGATTTGGATGAGGACTTGAAAACAATTTTGAAGACTGGGGCGTCACCTTCCATCTCAATCACAGTATTTGTTGTATATACTGGAGAAACCATTTTTGTGCTATAGGAAATCTTCTGCTTGGAGAGAGTCACATCAACAACGGTCTTCTCTTGGATGGTGAAATCACCAAAAGAGGTTGGCTGAGACAGGTCAACTTCTACATCAGCAGAAAGGGAGCTCAGTGGAGATAAGTTAACAATGGCTTTGGTGGCATGTTTACCCTTTGTGTTAAAGGTGGCAATATTCACTCCATTGTTGGAAATTATATTCAAGACAGTGTATACACGGCTAGGTGCTGACTCCATGTCAAAGTCTTCACTGACATCAAACTCTACTTTGAAAGTGCCATGATTAACATTTATATTCCCAATAGTTTTCACTTTGGAACGCAGTCCTTCACCAGTCATGTATATGTTTGCCTCATTATCCAAACTGCCCTTCACAATGCCAGTTTCCATAAATGTCCCATCAATCATCCCCTTTGTGGTGGACTCGATAGAAATGAAGGGAACGTCTATTTTCAAAGTGTGTTCAGCAGCCCCACTACCTGCAGTCCTGATAATTGGAAGGTCAAATTTATGTTTGATCGTTAGTGTAGATATCGCATTTGGATGAACTTTGGTATCTACAAGCAGCTTATGGTTAACTTCAGTGGTAAGGATCGGCAGATTCACATTAGCAGCCGTGGTCACTGCAACCGTGGCGTCCAAATTTTCTGTATTCACTGTGAAAGTGCTGTTATGGGTTCCTTCAATGTAAACATTCTTCAGAGACAGTGCATTAGCAAGTTTCAGTCCTCTCTTTAAGGTGAGGCTGCTTGTACCCTCAAGTTTAGCCTTCAGTTCTTCAAACAGAGAGGTAGATGTAGCAGCAATGCGGATAACAAGATCTTTTTCTCCATATATTCCAGCATTGGTATTTAGGGTTAAAATAGAAGACTTAAAAGACATCTCAGAGATTAAGTTTCCTGCAGCAGGAACACTAATGAAACCAAGATCAAAGATTTGTGCCAACCTGTTCTTTTGGTAGACTATTTTGGCATTTACATCAATAGCTGGTTTAATGGTTTGCAGATACTTAAGGCAGCAAGTCTCATATAAGTTGAAGTCGTTGATCGCTGGGATTGTTAAATCAATGACTGGAATAAAAATTTCTGGAATGCTAATGGGAACATTGAGAAACTTCAGGTCAGTCTCACCATTTACCGCAGAATAAATTCCAGTCTCAGCATTATTGTTTTCAACTGTGAAGTTATAGCTGAATTTGTTCTGGCTTATGCGCAGAAGTGCTGCAGTCTTAACATGCTGCTTCTTGGAGTTGATAATTAAAGCATAATCATTCTGAAGATAAATTTTGGTGGAAAAGTACTCTTCGAGAATCACTTTGGTATTGCCCTTGTTCTGGATATCAACAATAATTTCAGTAGGACAAACCTTGATGCGAACTTCATTGGATAGAGTACCACTTACAGCTCCCATAAGTTCTGTCTCATGTGTTGCTTCCACTTCAACCTTCATGCTACCAAGCTGAGCTATTCCAGATGCCAACATTCTACTATTTTTAATGAATGGAGATTGAGTCTCAATTCTACCACTGAAGTTAATATGGCTAAGTGCAACTGCCTCAACATTCATTGTTTTTTTAATCTTTAGGCTGGCACAATCTGTGTCTCCAGTAAAGGTAAATTTAACATGTTCTAGTGCAAGAGAGCAGACCAGGTTACTCCTGTGGGTGAATTCATCAAGAACATATCCAGAAAGAACAAACGTGTCTGTGCCTGAATTTTCAACTGTTAGCTGAATGGTGCCATCCTTCTGCAAAATAACTGCTGACTGGGTCACAGCAGCCACACTTGTCAAGTCTAGGATGGGAATCATCAATCGATGCTTGTAGGTTGTATCAGAAGATGCTGTCATTCCACCTTCCACTGCAAAGAATGCTTTGTTTGCAATGTCTGCTGTGTAGACTGCGGTAGTCACCCTCAGAGTTGTTATGGCATTGCCCTGGGCAGAGAGGCCATATAATGTTACTGAGGCCTGGTGTTCAACATTAAGGGCACTATGTATGAACTTCAGAGTATCAGCTATAACCACACGGCTCATTTTTGGTAGACCAATGCGCAAAGTGCCATCTAGATTATAGTTTAGAATATCAAAGCTTGAAGATTGCCCCACAGAACTAATAAGTGCTATATAGTGATGCTTTTGCTCACTGTCAGTGGAATTTCGTACTTCAAAATCAGTGCTAAGTGTGTAAATGGGGCAGTTAACACTGATCTTGCCACGGAGCTTTCCAAATGCAGGCAAAATCAATGTATTGGGGATTTTTGGCAGCTTGATCTCAGGAATCTGAAGAGGGATGTTGAGAATATGCTTATTTAATTTAGGAATGGCAGGCAAGGAAATCTGTGGTAAAGTAATCACTGGAAGGCTGACAGCAGACAGGTCAGGCAGGTACATTGTGAGTTTTTCTATGGCATTACAATTATGAAATTTCTCAATATTATAGTTGACAATGAACTCAGCAAGGTCTGCGAGAAATTCCTTGATATCATCAAAAGTGATGGTCATTTCTGGGACAGTGTAAGATCCCAGAATGGTAAACCTTGGAATGTTAAACTGTACTGGGATCTCAGCCTCCAGAAGTTGCTGCAAACTGAATTTCAGGGAAGGAAGAACCAAGTCAGTAAATGGGACAGTGAAAGACGGTATCTCATATTCAGATGTCTTGAGGGCTTTCAAAACATTGTCACTGATTTGCTTCAGCTCAGCGACAATTGGTTGATCAAAGAGTTTTCTGGCCACCTCAAAATAGTCATTAAGTGAATTAGTGAGTATAGCCAAAACCTTGCTATAGATATCCTTCACTTGCTGTAAAGCTAGTGTCAGTTCTTTTCTAATATCCATTTGAATAATGTCCTGCTTGAACTTCGCAACAAATTTCTTAAGGTCATTAAGGACAACAGTGTCAGTGAGATCTTTCAATGTTTTTATGACATCTGAGATTTTGCCTGATCCTAGCTCTTTCACAAAATTAGACATGATTGACAGGGCATAATTAATTAAATCTCTGGTTGCCTCAAATTTCTGGGGAAGGTCAAGTGATAGAATAAGTTTGTTCAATTTTGCTGTATACTCATTAATCTTTTGATTAGCCTCATCTACAAATGTATTGTATTCGAATGACTTAAGTGATTTAACAAAACCCTCAAGTAACTGATTCAAATCATCAATCATCTGCTTTATGTCAGTTGTCTTCAAGTAGGTGAGGGTATTATCAAGCATGTGTGGGAAGGGAATCTGAATTGATTTCAGGGTGCTACCAAGGATTTGGATTGTTTCATCAATTTTGAACTGTTTGATGAGTTCCAGAAGCTTATCCAAAAATTCCCCAGCTCTCTTGTCAAGCTCATATTTTATGACAAATTCTCTGAAGGTGCTGTAGATAACTTTATACTCGCCAACAATGTCCAGTTCAGTGATTAGCTCCTTTAGTGCATTAGCAATCTTGCTGATTTCTTCCCTGGGAAATTTGGTGAGCAGATGTTGTGTGTACATCTCAGTAGTTTCAATGATGTTTTGCATTTGGTCCACAAACTGAGCCTTATCAAAATTTGTGACCATATTCTTCAGGTCTGTCACATACTGCTGCAGATGCAATTTAATGGCATTTAGTTTTTCAACATCATAGTATGCAGGAATGCTGCTGTGTTCCAGTTTAGTCATATCAATCTGTTCAATCACATTTTCAATGGCTTCAATGACAGCAAGGAGCATGCCCCTCATGTCATATTCTTCACTGAGTGAAGTTACCTTCTGCAAAATTGTGTCAGACAGGTCACCACTTACAATCAATTCCTGTATGTCACTGACACGAGTACTTAATTCAGCTACAGCCCTCTGTGCGATAGTCCTCAGTTTACGCACAACAGCCTCCAGTTCCTCTGGGGTAACTGAAAGCTTATGAGCATATGCAATCAGGCTATTTTTAAGCTTGTCAAATTTCTCTTCAAAATGAAACTCAGTTACAGAATCAGCAAAGTGCTGTAGAAGGGTCTGAATCTTGGCAATAAATTCGTCTCTTTTTATAAAATCCTGCAATGCCTCAATAAGAGTCACAGATGTGATTTTGATGTTCTCGATGACTGCTGGTAGACTTTCCAAAAGCGGCAAGTTGATAACATGACTCTCTGTGTTCTTGTCGTACTGCAGCAAAGCTGAGATAGAGAACTCTTGGCTTTCTTTGTAATTGACTGCTCCAGACACTTCCATTCCAATCCTCTCATGGTTGTTATAAGCTCTAAGTTCTTGGTTGAAGACATGGTTGTTTATTTTAGACTTTAGTGTTACTGATGCTGATTGCTCAGACAATGACAGTTGAGTGTCAACCTTCTTATCAACGTTGGCCTCAAAAATGACATTGTTGTCCAACTCATGTGTAGTTGAGAACCTACATTCATGAGAATGGGCAAGAGCAAGTGGCTCGGCCTTCAGGAGAACTTTGGTGTATACCTGTAAACTATGTTTTCCATACCAATAGAACTCCCCATCCCCATTGGCAAGGGCATGCAAATTAATGGTAAATGGAGCAGCAGTGGCTTGAATGGAAGTGGAGAAGCGAACAAGTTTGGAATTAAAGCGTGCATCATTGTTGATCCTTAGACCAAGTCCTACAATCTCTATTTCAGTGTTGTCACTTAGATGAGCTCCAACGAGTTTTCCAGATGTACTACACTTAGCATTTCCAGTCAGACCTGCAAGTTTGATTTCACAGGTGTTTTTCAGCTCTGTATCAAAATCAAGCTTTAAATGACTTGTCATGCCAGCAGTTGCAGTGTAAGGTTCTGCCTGAACCAAGATGTCATATATGTACCATATATTCTGGGCAAGGTCGACTCGAGATTTTGAAGTTAAATCTACGGAAAGCATTGTGGCAGATATTTCATTGGTGTTGTCAACAGCCACGCCATTACATTCTCCTTTTGTTTTGGTGGATAGTGAAAATTTTGAAGTATGAACTATACCACTAAATGTATTCATAAGCGTAAGCAGGCTGTTCACTGACGTGGTGCCACTAGTAACCAGGCCATTTTTATCCAGGGTCAGACTGGCTTTGTGAGTAGCTGTGTGTTCATATAGCTTCAAAGAAGCATTACTGTTTACAACCAGACCATTAACATTAACAGTTGCAATGAACAGGGAGTTCATATGGTTTTCAGATTGACTGCTTGTTGTTTCAAGTTTAATGCTGATGTCTTCACCACCAAAGTTTGCTTCCGCAGTGTTGTGGATGTTCAGCCCCAGATCCAATGACTTAGTGTCTGATTTAAAAGCATACTTCGATCTTGTCAGAGTAACTTCAGCTCTGTGTGTCAGCATATCCTCAAATACAGCTGAGTTTGATACAACTGATAGCTCTCCATCAACAAAGCTTGCTGCAAGTTTGTTTTGAGCCTGTAAAAGACGTGAATTAATTTCTAGCGTTGAATCGATTCTCGCCTCTGGCTTAAATGGAATGAGAGCAAGTGACTGTTTGAGGATGACATCACCATCAATAGGACCAGTCACAAAGGATCCTTGTAAGTTGTTATTTCCAAATAGCCCTACTGGTTTGACTTCCACTTGGCCTGAATGTTCCAGAGAAAGTTTTACATTGAATGGACTCGTGGCTTCAAGCTTGCTGGTTGATTTTATACTAATTTCCTTCATTAGTTGCATTTCTTCAGCAATGTTGATACTAGCATGAATGAGCTTGTGATTGACAGCAGTGCTCATCTCTACCCTTAGAGTATCAGTCATTGTGCCACTAACCAAGGTCGATCCTGTGCAGAAGCCAAATAATTAAATTAGTTATATTGCATTTTTTCCTAGACCACTTTTTATCAACCAATCTAGCTCATGTGTCAAATAGCCAATAGTGCCAACTAGAAGAAACTGTTATTTAGTACTTACCTTCAACTTTAAAGGAGAGGACATCTACAGGGCCAGATCCAGTTACAACAACTCTAGCAGAATACTTTCGATGTTCATCAGAATCTCTGCCAGCAGACACGTTTGTCTCCAAGTTATAGAGGTTGCTGCTTAGCTTACCAGCCACTTCGGCCTTTCCAATGGTGGGCAGAGTCAAAGTTAGGGTTTTAGGAATAAACAATTCAGGCAATGGAACTTTTATAGAAGCAATATTAAGACCAAGCTGAGGCAAATCCAGGTTTGGTGTGGTGAGAGTAGGAGGAAAGTTCAGATCCTTGGTTGACTTGCCACCAAGAGGTACCGGGATGCTGATGGTGTGATAATGCTTTCCAAAGTGGTACTTTGCATCTGCCTCACTAATGAATGAAAAATAATGAAAAAACAAAACAAAGCATGTAACAAATATTAGCATCTAACTTCTATTATTTTTATTTTGCACTGTTTTTGTGGGTTTTGTAATAAACACAAAAGACACTATAATATGTTTTTTAACAAATGTGGGGTTCACTCACGTATTTAAAAACAGTGTCTCAGGCAACTCAAACTCAGGGAGAGAAGGAACCCTTAGGTTTTCCAGATATGGGATCTTGGAAGCTTCAAGATATAAATTTGTGGTCTGTAAAAAGCAGAAAGAAATTAGGATTTTTTTCTTTAGATTTTAAGCAGCATTTATTCTCTGGGTTATTAAATTAATTTTACTCCAATTAAAATGTTATACATTTACAAACATAATTAGCACATAATCGACACTTTATAAATAGATCTAACTTTAACTCTGAAACCCACTAGGTTTCAGGTACTTAATTATTATTCAGTTATTTAATTAGGGCCCAAGCATTATGATATCATATTGTCATAGTGTTTGAGGGTACTCTTGTTCTTCTAAGGATTTTTTTCAGCCGCCAAGTGTCTTAATGGCATTAAATTTCAATCTGTGTGTTGATTTTTATGAAGTTTTGAGCATGTTAAGACCTCCAAAAAGCACCGGATGCTGGAAAAAAGATCCATAGGAGAAAAAGAGGGGCCCTCACACAAAATTTTGCTGCATAACTCATACAGACTTGCATCTCATTGAGCTGAACAACTTGCATGCATTTCATGTCATAGGTTCTACTCCACAGGAAGTCTAAGGGTATTTATATGATTGCCACCAAACTGGGCCTATGTGCTCTCAAGACATTGAGGATGCAAAATTACAGAGGGATTTTTGATATCTCAAACGAGTTGGCCATGACGATACCTTAAACTTATGCACAAAAAGTGTTTAATAACTTTCTGTGTGACATCACATTGAGTGACATCATATGGAGTGACTTAAATGCATGCACCCACTGTGCAACTGTCTTTCATGTGCCCCCGTGGGCGGGATGATGGCGCAAGCTGCTTGGGCCCGCTCATCGTTGCTTGTTGACTATATTTGTACTGAAAATACAACTGTTCTATCATGATGTATTTTATTCACAAGAAAGTAACTATAAATGACAGAAAGCTGAGAAATGTAGTCAAAGTAGTCTTCAGGACTATAAATGTGATTGTGATTTTTGGATTCAAGGTTCTAGTTATGAAAGAAATGCTGTTTCCCTCATTTAGATTGTAATAGTTTTTAGTATCTTACCGCAATTGACGAGGCCAATACGTCACAGACCTTTGTTTTAGTCTGTCCAATATGCTGATTCAGGAGTTCTCTGATATCTGCCTTGATGGCATGAAGTTTGGAAACGATATTCTGGGTTTTAGCACTGACATTTGACTTAATATGAGCTTCAACTTTCTCATCATCTAAAAAATAAAAATAGCAGGTTCATTAGCTCATCTCACATCAGATTTCCTGCAAGACTTTAGCAATAATATATAGAGTATACAGTATTATGATTAGCTAAATCATGATAATAATTCAGAGTTTGGGATATCATTGATATTTACTCCTATTATTTGTAGTATTAGTAGTAATAGAAGTAACAGTCGTAGTAGTACTGGTACTATTCTAGTTGTTTGTAAAAAACATACCATATTTTAGGACCAGTTTCTGCACAGATAATGTGTCAAGGAACTTGATGTCACTTTCAAGTTCCAATGTCATTTCCTCTACACGCTTCAGACTAGCTGTCACTTTTGCATCAGCCTCAAGAGATGGGACAAGCAACTGAACCTGCACCAGGACGTTTTTCATTGCCTCAATCCTGGAAGAGAGGATTTGAGATGATGCATGTTTTTCACAGTGTAAATATGTTTTAAGCAGTAATGACTGTAAGTTGCATACTTGTATATACAGTAGTTGTATAAATACATACTTTGCCAGGCCAACCAGAGATGCCTGAGGGATATTCTTGTTGATAAAGTCAATCTGGATGGAATGTGTGCCTTTGCTTGGGTCAGCAGCCCCAATTCGAACCCCAGCTTCAATATCATAGTCAGGGATTTGGAATTCAGCAGAAAGAGTATACTCCTTCCTATTGAACATGATTTTGGATGTAGCCTCAAAGGTTGTTCCTGGGATTAGTAGAGATGTTTCAATTAGAGATTGACGCTTACGTTCAGGCAGATTTAGACATATTCTTACTCATTCAAATAGATATTGTGACATACCTTCAGCTTTTACATCAAATGTGACTTTGTCAGTGTTCTCCACATGTGCGTAGTTAAGAGTGGCGGTGTACTCAGAGACATCAGCTGTTGGGTGCAGCTCGATAGCAAATCTAAAAACAGGAGGAACTAGTTGAGAGTTTACACATACACACTCAAAGAGAAGGTGAGAGATAAGTAGAGAGAGAGAGAGAGAGAGAGAGAGAGAGAGAGAGAGAGAGAGACATGGAGGAGGAGAGTTGCTTACTTGCTGTCACCAGTAAGTGGGAAGTATGGTGACGCATCGTTTAGCGTGGCATCTGAGTACTGACGAGCGTTGCACAATTTCACCCCAGAGAAGAGAGGTGTGCATTCATTCACATCAATATGGTCTGTTATAGCAGGAATGGGTTGTGCTTTATCACCAGCAACAGACACCATGGAATTGCTGTACGAATTACAAAACAAGTACTGTGTTATAAATAATAATAATAATAATAACAATAACAATAATAATAAGGAAATTCTATATTTAAAATACTGTACTTATAATACTGGAATTATACTATTATTCATGTTTAGTTTTATGCTTGGGATTTATTTCTATGTTTTATTACATTTATTCATATAGAGCTTAAATAGACAAGATTACAAGATACTTTTACATAAATCCAGATACAGATGCAAATGTCATGAAGAAATGTTTTACCTCACACTAAGAAGCTTAACTGGGCTTTCAGGAGTAGGGATGCTGAGCTTGATCTGATTGCGGGTCATGGCAATTTTAGCTCTCATGCCACTCTCATGATAGATGTTGGTATGCATCTCCAAGCCAGAGTGAACATAGTCCGGGAGGTGAGCACCGATTTCAGTCACAAATTCAATACCAGCAGATGGCATAAAGGCAATCTCGCTCTATGGATTACAACACAGGCAAGGTTTTAATTAATTGTTGCATCCTTGATATAACCTTAATGCTTCTGAAATGCACCCCCCCCCCCCCCTCAAAAAAAAAAAAAAAAGTAACAGATACCATATCTGGACTAATTCTGAGTCCTCCTTTAACACCAGGTGTAAAGATACCAGACAAAGCCACCCTTAGTGGAAGACCAGGACCAGTAGGCAGGTAAAACTCATTGTCCATGAAGATGTAATGAAGGAAGAGCTCATTGTCAGCACTGGAGAACAGGTTCTTAAACTAGATCACAAAAAAAAGATTAACAAAGGTTTTTTATCCATTAATTAATACAGCTTACTTCATACCATGTGTTGCATTATAAATAGGATGAGTAAAAAAATTATTAGATATCGCAATGTTGTGTTGTTTTTTTTTTTTGCATTAATGCTTTACAGTCATTTAGTAAATGAGTTGCTAAAGTTGTCTTTACCCCTTTATAAAATCAAGCTTGGGAAAACATTACTCACATCAATAGGGAACATCCTCAGAAGGTTTTGAGCCACACTTGTCACAGAGTTGGCCATTTCTTCCAAATCTTTGGTTTTAAGATAGCCAAGCTCAGCACCTAGCAACCTTAGGTAGATCATGGCTTCAGGTGCATCTTGGGTTTTCAGCTTCTTGATTAGCTTGTCAACATTTTTTCCAATTTCTCTCACGATATTTTTTGGTCCCTAAATAAAGAATTGTATACTAATTATAATTATAATATATGTCCCTAACATACCAATAGATCAAGAGTGGAGGAAGGAGATTTACAAGGTTTACAAGAATTTGATATTGCCCTAAAGCACATTATATCCAAATCCCATGTCTGACATACCTGTTTCTTTTTATTGTCATTCAAAGCTGGAATTATAGTTTTGAGGATCTCCTTAATTTGGGAAGGCATCTTATCAGAAGCATAGAAAATAGTCTTCATCGCAGTATCAGGGAAGAATCCATTAGTACCAAATAAAGCCTCAACAGTTGGGTCAAGTCCCTTACCCTCCATACCAACCTGGAAGTAAGAGAAAAAGATGACAAATAAAGTGAAAAATAAAGACGCTACTGTACATGTAACGGAGCTAGGACTTTTAATGTGTGTGTGTGTATACCTCAACCATGTCAATGTCATATCCAAAGGCATTAAGTGTCATTTCAAGCATGACTTCCGTAGGTAGTTTGTTTTCTTTGTCAAAGATCATGTTTCCCTCCAGAGATCCAATCTTGTAGTTACGAGAGAACGTAGACGCATCCAAGAGTGTTTCAACCTCATTGCTTTGAAGTGCATCAAGAATTTTCTGGCTTACTCTAAGAAAATCAATGGAACAAATAAGTTTTTATATTCCCAAATTTAATTGGAAAGATATGTCTGACACAAAATAACTCAGTGGTCTCAGTATTTAGGATTTGTGCAATGTGTTTTTCTCACTCTTCGGTCTCTTTTGATGTAGAGCTCAGAATGTTGGTAAGATGAGATATTACAAAGCTCTTGACCTGCAGGTTTTCGTCACTTGGTAGAGATGCAGCCAACTGTTCAAGTTCAGCAGACTGAGGATCCTTCATTAGGATGAGGTAAGCAGCTATACGTTTCTGCACCGGAGCTGCTCTGTCCAGGAGAACCTGCATTAGCACTGTTCTGCCCTGGAAAAACATAAATGAGTTTTACGTCAATCAAAAAGACACACAAGCTGTGTTGAGTGTTTTTTAGCTAGTGGGGAAGGCGGGATACCTCTTCAGGAACGGGGGTAAGCCTGAAGACCTGGATGGCTGCTTGCTGAACCTCGGTAGAGGCAGCAATTTGGTTAATGCACTGAATCACAGCTGACTTCAGGGCAGGACTGGCAGCACCAACAGCTTCAGCCATGTTTCCAGTTACCTTTACAGGAAGGTATTAGTGCATACGTTTATAAGAGGCTTGTCAAGGATTACACAAAAGGGTTGAATAGAAATACCATAGACCTACCCTAAGAGTCAAATAGATGTGTTCCTGGTCACCTGTGCAGTCTCCAATATTTTCAAGAACGTAATCTGCCATTTCCCCGATTTCAGGTGTGACTTTTCCTTCTGCCTTATACAGCCTGATATTATAACATGGAAAAAGTAATACATGTAAGTAACAAGCATTCAAGGTGTAATAAATGCTTATTCATCAGTGTTGGCATACATCACCTTCTAACAGCATTGCTGATAGCATAGTAAATGAGTTTGCTTGGCTTTAACTTGGCCATCTCTAGCATTTCCTTGACAAGCACTGGAGAGGGGTTGGGGATCATTCCCAGGGCATAGACCACAGCGTCAATTGTAGTTCCTGAACTTTTGAAGGTCTGGAGGATTTGCATGAAGGCAGTGCTGCACTCCGGGGTCCCACACTGGAACAGAGCCTGGTAGGTCAGGGAAGGAGAGATTTCCAATGCCTCTGGCAAAGCGCCAGACAATGTTCCAGCATTCATCTTGCGCATCACAGCTACAAGCTTGTAAGCCAGGTGAGCTCTCTTGTGTCCACTAGTGGTGTGGGAAAGGCCAGCCAACTCTCTCAGAACAGCAAGAATGGCATTTTTGTCTTGATTCGGGCTCATATCAACACTCTCATCAAGGTACAGCGCCTGCATGTTAGCCACTTCTATTAAACATCAAAAAAGGCTAAAGTCAGTACTTTTATGCTTTTCTTACATAATAAATATTTAATGCACTTTAAGATGGTCTTACTGTGATCAAACACTCTTTCGTTGTATTTAGTCACCCCATGGAGAGCTAGTGTCTGCTTGCTAATACTGGTAACTCCATACTTCCCCCTGGTGATAATTAATGCAAGGCAAGGCAAGTTTATTTGTATAGCACATTTCATACACAATGGTAATTCAAAGTGCTTTACATAGAAGAAAGA
>JAQQZS010000020.1:10518052-10530788 GCA_030068045.1 Platyallabes tihoni | reverse complement strand
AAAAACATTTGCAAGTGTTCTAAAACTTTTGAACAGTAGTGTGTAATATATATATATATATATATATATATATATTACACATATATATATAAAATTTAAAAACAGCTGTATTTGCGCTGTAATGTTCTTAACCAGTTCTCATACCTGTATCTAGAATATGAGGCAAAACGGCAATGACACAAAGCTGACTGTCTTCACAAGTCTTCTTCAAAAGGTCCTCATTCAGAATCTAAAAAGGACAATGCACAATTTGCCTTATAATATCAACGAAAGCACATTTCTAGAAAGCAGTACTAGATTACCAGCTCATTTAGCTTAAGGAATAGGAAACCTAAAAGAACAGACCTCGAGTAGTTCTGGAGGAGGGGCATTGTCTGAGAAAAGGTCAATGGCACGGGCAATAATGTCTGAGCGCGTACGTCCACCCTGGTAGTCCTCGGGCTCCTCTCCTTTTCGAAAGATCTTAATGGTAGGGAATCCTTTGATCTACAAACAGGAAAAAGGAGACAGACGATCACTGATCGAGGCGAGGACAACAAAGTTTTCAGTCAAGTTTTACACAGGTATGAAAGACAATGAGGTATCAGACTCACTCCATAGCGGCTTGCCAGACCCTGTTGTACGGTCGCGTCTACAGCTCCCAGCTTCACTCTACCATTAGTCTGCTCTTTGACTTGAGAAGCCGCAGCCGTCCATTCAGGCTCAAGACTGACGAGATCAAATTGAAGATTAATAACCCATTAATTGCAATGCATACTTCATGATCATGCATTATTCTTTTCATTCTTTACATCATTTAGGAAGTTCATTCGAATTTATACAAGCTTACTTTTTACAGTGTCCACACCACGGGGCAAAGAATTCCACCAACCACACGTCATCGCTGCCCAAAACCATGCGGTCAAAGTTATCGTCGGTCAGCTCTACTACATCTTTCTTATCGCCACTGCTTCCGCCAGAATTCTAAAAATCACCAGACAGAATAGAGAATTAAAGAAAATAATGAAAGACAAAATGTAAAGGAAAGGACATTTGTGAACCTCGGTACCTGTCTGTTGTAGTCAGAACCTCCAGATTTTCCACTCAGTCTGTCCTTCACTAGAGATCGCGCAGCATTCAGAGCTGCCTCAACAATCGCCTGACTGCTGCGTCCACCTACAGACAAAACACCACAGACGTGGTTTAAATACACAGCACTCATGCACAAGTACACACTGGCACATGGCTAGTAAAAATAAGTTTGACCTTAAAGCGTTAAAACTCTTACGGTTTTGAACATTTTTTTTCCCTTATTATAAAAATACTGTATTATATGAAGCATGGACATTGGACAGCGAAATCATCAGAATTACAAACAGACTCTGCATTATGCTGGATTAATAATGAAAAAGAATCCGTTTCACATGGGGATGTTGGATAATGGAATTATTACCAGATTATCTCTGGGCTTTTAGTTATTTAAAAAAAAAAAAAAAAAAAAAAAAAAGCAGTTCGGACATGAGCATGGGACGCCACTATTGATCAAACTCAACTTGTGCATCCACAATCCCGACAACATTATATTAATGGACTTACAGGAATTCTGTAATTGAAATTCCAAACATATTAATTATTGCTGCACCAATTTATTGGCTGTACATCATATTGTCTGATATTCGCCTTGTTCCCTGGAACCGGTCTATAAGCAAATAAGATAATCACTGATGCAAATGGCGGCTGCAGGTTAACTACAGTCTGACTAGGACTGACTGCAGTTTTGGGTAAGATCCAATAGGTAGTGCTATTGGATCTTACCCAATACCTCCCATGTTCCATGTGCGCGATTGACAGGAGAAAGAAAACTTGCCACGAGAGCGTTTATCAGCGTCTCGAAGGAAGGTCAGACATGTTCAGTTTATAAGGCATGCTCGAGTGACATTCTAAAGGAATAAATTTGTTGCCATGTCTGTAATAATCATGATTGACTTCCGCAGAGGAAGGCAATCCCTCTATAAACCATGAAGATGTGAGCATGGATAGGATAAAGTGTATTATACGGATGGGGCTGGAATTGTAACCAGCATACAGTATATGTGATGTGCGCAGTGATGTCATACCAGAGTCACAGTAAAAATTATTTTTCCATTTTGAATAATTTATACCACACACAGACAAAGTATGGAATCAACATACTGTAGCTCCGACAGTAGTTAGAAGACTTTTTCAGTACCCAAATACCCCAACAAGAACAATTCTTCTAACTACTGTAAGAGCTATGTTGATTGACTCTTGCACACATTGATCATAATTATTACAGTCATGGCACATCATTTGTTTACGACATACAAAACAGTAACAGAAATGCAATCTGTACCTTGGTAATCCTCAGGCTTATGCTTGTTAGCACCAAAGACCTTGATGGTGGGGAAACCACGAACTCCATACTGGCCTCCCAGGGATTTGTGTTGGTCTGCATCAACAGCACCCACTTTCACAACACCCTGTTGGTTTACAGCACAATGCATGAATAAATTCTCAATTCTGCAAATCGTTGAAAATATGGCAAATTTTGTGTGCAAAACAGACCTAAATTTCAAACAAAGCTCACTCATGCGGTGAGGGTTTACTCGACTGTCATCTCATATCATTACATTATTCACTACCTTTGCCTTAAGATGTTTACATATTTTGATTCCAAAAAGACAGCCTTTCCTGTATTTAATTACTCAAGTAGTCTTGTAATAGTTCTCCGGGCTTCCTGAAACATTCTCTTTCAGTCAAGTCCCTGAACAGTTTCACATAAAAACGCTTTTTGTTTGTTAAGCCACACAGTGGCGTACAAATCATTCAAGCATAAAAGCATCTAACTTAAGGCATGAAACAGTGAGAAACGGGTGCAGATGATGACAGATGATCAGGCCGGTAATTAGTACTGTATACTGGTGTTGCTGAACGCTAAGAGGTTGGAATAGATGAGAGGGGAAATGAGGTCGCTGCTGAGGTAGCGACAATTTAAAAATTAGTTGTTTAAAAATTGCAATCCATCATCTGGTGGATTGCATTAAAACATTTGTAATTTTCTTTAACTGAATCTACATCATTTTATTTAACTTATATATATAGAAATTAAGGGTGGCTCAAGACTTTTACACAGTATCATATCATTAAATTTTACCTTTAAAGCTGTGGCTGCTTTCTTCCATTCTGGGACCAGGCTCTGGCAGTGACCACACCTTAAAAAAAAAAAAAAAATCTTTAGATGAATCAAAACAGACTTTTCCAGTAGTTACTAGGCATATGAACGCAATCTAAATGAGGTCACTGCTATGATATATACCTGACTCTTAATTATGGACCAAAAACATGGAGATTTATGTATATAACAATACAAGCCTTCTACGTTGCAACTCACCAGGGGGCGTAAAACTCCACCAGCCACAAACTGTCACTCTGCACAACTTCCCTGTTGAAGTTTGAAGGATTGAGCTCAATCACGTCGTCGCTGGCAGAGTAGAATCCGTGGACGGAGATGACCGCCACAGAGCAAACAAACACACCTGAAAGCATAAACAGCAAGTTAGAGTCAATCACTAACATTCAGCTTTACTGCATGGATGGAGCACCTTATCTGTGTTGTAAATGAAGAAACTTTTATGCAAGCTCAAAAAAAATAATAGTTCCTTGTATAAACCTCTGAAACTGTGTATATTTCCAGCATCCTGAACCTGATTTGTATTCTGAAAGGTTTTTACCCACACGATTTGAAATAGTGGTCATGCCCAACGTGGGTAGTGTAGAACATCACTGCTGTATCTATTTATAATGTTCACGTTATCATGGACCAACGTCTAGTGCTGTTCGTTCTATTTGTTTCATGCAAAAGACGGTGGCAGTATTCAAATCTCACAACTAAACCGGCTGCCTGTGTTTCCTTTACTATGGTCTTTTTTTTTTCTTTTTACACTTTTCTAATATCTTAAAAAGCCTCACGCTTTCTAAAACGATTTGATTGATTTTAATTCATCTTGAATGCATGCAGTTACATCTGAATTGCATGTGAGATATAAACCTGATGGTCATAATGTATAGGGTTGGTTTGAAGACAAGAAAATATATGAGCAGAATAGACCAAGAACTCAAAGTCAGATCAGATCTGGAGTTTCCTTGTGAGTTTAAAATACAGTATAGTTTAGACTGAGTTTAACTATGGGGGAAAAAACACATATTTACATTTGAATACTGTGTTAAGGATCATACAAGCATATTTAATTTAATGATCCAGGATTAAACACTGACATTTCTGCAATCATGAACACTTTACACGGTGCATAGCTTCATATCAGCTGTCTGGATATTTAGCTGAGATCTCTCTATACAATTTAGATCACGATCAGTGTTCACATTTACAAATATCTGCACAAGTCAGGTCAGGTCTTGCATTTAATAAACTACCCCTTTAGCCACAGAACAACCCTTTGCTAATCAGCCGGGTAGATTTTTAATCTCCTGAACGTTAAGATATCAATACTCTAACAAGTTCACAAACCAAAACAACAAGTGTACTGATAAACGTAGACGGTTCTCACCCAGAAAAGCTCGCATGTTGGGTTCCAGGCCGCAGCTAACAACACTGACTCTGGCTCAGTCACACAGCACTAACACCCGCAGCACAGTCAACCATAAAGCATAAAGCACTAGCTCACCGTGGCCCGCGCTGATTGGCTCTCCGCGGTCCAGGACCAATCACATCCAATCAGCTCCCGCCGTGTAGTTGTGTAAGGCGGGGAATTACGGAAAGCCATACGGGACAATCCTCATTCGCAGGAACAGGGAACTCTGTATTCGCGCTGTTGCTGTGCAATAATTTTCAATAACGCTTCACGGCACACTTTTGAGACACGTATCATAACTGCGTATCATAACTTACAGCCTTACTAGTGCTTTTCTTTGTTATTCACATACTGTAGTTTATAGAGAGTTAATGGTGTGGGGAAAAAAAACAATAGGGTGGGCCATAAGTTTCCATACATAGGAAACATATATATATATATAATATTTTAACAATGTTTTAATGTTTCAGATAGGCATTTGACAAAAGAGCATTGAATTGAAATCATACTGATGACCGGGTCAGGAAGCAGTAGCATGGTTGCAAAATGTAATGCAATGTGTTTTCAAAACAATAGTAATCTTGAAGAGTATATTATATGAGTAAATTGTTAAAATATGTTATGAGATATCACAAAATATCCAAAAGTTTCCGTAGTTTGTGTGTCCTGTGATGGATTGGCACCCTGTTCAGGTTGTACGATGTCTCATGCTGGAAGTCTCCAGGGATGGGCTTCAGGCCCCCTTCAACTATATATTCCTGCTTACAGTATATCCCTTTTCCAATTCATAGCCTTATCTATTCTGTAGTTACTATACATATTCACAGCATAGCCATGTTATATGATATTTACTGTGAATACACTAATACAGTTTATGAAACAAACAACCAAAAAGTTGATTCAGTGTTACAAAAGAATGGAAGAACTGACATGCTGACACATTCTCCTGTGTATATTTACATTTAAGGGCTTGGAATATAGTAAAAAGAAATACACCTACATAAGATAATACTGTTTGCATTACACGTTCGCACAAAACTGTTAGGGCGCGAGGTAAACTGCTTGATAGAATTAACATGAATTTATGTGATGTCATAAAAAGGGGACATGGTCAAAAAAGTTGACCCAAAAACGCTTTAGGCAGGAAAAGCACTTTTTAAAAGAGGAAATAATTAAAATAATAATAATAATAATAATAATAATAAAATTACTACTGAGAGTTTTATATAGTGCAGTGTATCCATCTGTCTACCATGTTAAATTAAGGTTTTTGTTTATTTCTTTAATCCTGTTATGCTACTACAGTTTTACATAGTTTAGATAAGTGTTCATACAGTGTAAAATTTGTCTGTTGATGGATTTAAAATGTTTTATGCCCTGTTACTGAACCTTTGGTTTATTTGTGCTATAATCTTTTATGTTTTTACATTTCAAAAAAAGTTTGTATTTGTCACACATACTGTGCATTACAGTGAAATAATTTTCTTTGCATATTTTATCTAGATAGGAAGAGTTAAGCACTGCTCAAGGCCCCAACAATAGCATGGGGGGAATAGGGCTTGAACCCCCAATCTTCTGATCAGTAACCACTCCTACCCTGACAAAACAGCTTAGACAATGTGTAAATGTAAAAAAAAAAAATCCCAGTTCAGTTGAGCATACATAGAGATGGTTAAGTGTAATAATTAGGCTAGAACTATCTTGCTTACTACTGTAGGTTGAATAAGAACACCGGAGACGGCATCTGGCATCCATACTCTCAATCAGTCTCACCTGTCCCTGAAATTCAGTCTGAAGTTCACTTTATGTGGGGAAAGTCTGAGTTGCTTTCATCCATCTGGTCCTTTAGGTGGAAATATTAAGTCAAAAATATTTTTACATATTTACCCTAATTTACACTTTACCCTAAACCCCAGTCAACATCTCTTGAATATTTACCATACGACAAGAACAAGAACAATAATAATAATAATAATAATAAAGCCACTAGCATTCCCATTACCAGGAACTGAGACCAGGACCTGTCTGGTCCTCCAGGACTAGGTTTGAGAACCTGATCGAGGGTGTAGTCTCTCCTTGTGCCCAGTGAACCCAGGACAAGCTCTGGATCCCTTATCATGATAAAGTACTTACTAAAGATGAATAAATGAACTCCACAGTTCATTATTGTAAAAAAAAAAAAAATAATCAACAATATAGTAACTAACCAAATAGAAAGCAATTTTTAAAAAAGAAATCTAACTTTTTCTTTAATAATTGCAAATTTAATAATTGCATATTTGCCCATCCAGTCCAATCCTTACTAACTGCAAAAGGAATGGGGAAGATTAGCAGAGTGGGAAATATCACACCCAGCACAATGAGAAGCACTGCCAAAAATGCACGAAAAAAAACACGAAACAGAAATCAAACCCTTCTTTATTTCAAGTCCATTTCATTAAATTTTCTTACAGACAAAAATAAATTAATCAGTAGTTCAATGTTTCACACTGTTAAAGAAGAACTATACACTCTTCATAAAATAAATATGTTAGATTTAGTGCAATCAAGTCAGTTATCAAATGTGTTGATCAGTACACACAATCACAGGAAACAGTAGAAGAGCAAGCAAGTACAAAACTGATGTACACTGCAAACAATGTAAATCAACATCAACAGCTGGATAGTAGGAGGAACGATAACTCAGTTGATCTAAAATTCTCCGCTGGAAAAGAAGAACATTTTCACAAATAGCAAGAGCTTGACATTCTATTTTAGCATGTCCTGTGTACTGTATATCACTCTTTTTTGTCAATAATTTGTCACATGCTAATTTTTTTTTTTTTATCAGCTGCTAGTTTTTAACAGACACTTTTAAACTATTTACACAGAATCTCAAGCAAGACGTATATTACATCCTTAAAGTATGAATAATCAGACATACAGTGCAGTGATTTAATCTGCCAGTCATGTCGCAGCTGTGCACTGCATAAAATTATGCAGATACAAGTTATGAATTTGTTAATGCATACATCAAATATCAGGATAGAAATAAATGTGATCTCAGTTACTCTGAACATGGTATGAGTGTACACAACATTAAGCACGTGTTCACAAACTTATCACTTCACAAACAACTAGATTTTGACATTTTAAGTACTGCACAGTTGCCATATGGTTGGCTGATTCGATAATGCATGAATGAGCAGGTGTACAATAAAGGGCTCAGTGAGTGTATACCTTAATCTCTTGCTGAAAGAAATAGTATAACTCAAGGAAAAAAGGTTGATTGATTGGCAGCTAGATATACATAATGATGGTGGAAGTCAATTAAAAAAACAAGTTCTTGAGGAATGTACGAATGCCTGGTTTGCAACAGTATGTGGAAGTAAATCATATTGAAGAAGAACAATTTAGACAAAAAGCATAAAGCAGCATCAGTGTGGATGAATGTAAAAGAAATGCTGCAGACTATTGCTGCAGGTAGAGAGGTGGAATAAAACAACCTGTTTCTCCTTGACTTCCTCATGCACCAAGCATCTTCTTGACCAGGTAGCCAGGCATACTATAGATAAAGAGGATCACCATGATCAACAGCAGTACGGCCAGGATAATTTTGATGATAAGCCATTTGTAGCGGGTGCACACCAGGTAGCGCACAGCCTTCAGCGGACTCATGAACCAGAGGAAGGTGGTGTCGGGCCGGCTGTTTCAGGACGAGCCAGGTGATGAGTGGAAGACGATGAGTTGGGAAAGGCAATGAAAGGCAAATGGAAGAAGGAGATAAGGAATGTATTAGTGGTTAGTAGTCGTTGGCAATCAATATTACAGATCTTTAATTTGTTGTGGTATTTCAGATTTGCACAGACATAAGGACTAAAACATAACCCTAGCCTATCTCTACTGAGATTTAATCAATATTTAACACAAAACATGAGAAATACAAAGATCAAGCGATGGAAATGGTAGAAAATGCATAGTTACAGTTACAGTAAGATGCAGAAACTATGTGACAGATACTGTAGGGTGAGACAAGATGCCTGAATGTTTCATGTAAAACTGAGAGCCACTGTAATACACAATGTGCAAGAAAACCCAGTGAGCTTGGGTTATTACACCAACACACAACAACATGGCAAAAACTACTAATATTATTTACATTAGCTGCAACCTATTACACAAGATTCACTTTTAAGGCTTGTTTTAGACATTGAAAAGGGGTTTCCAGTCTTTGTGTGTGTGTCCTGTTTATATTTTTGTATTTGCCCAGGCATAAAAACAAGCCAGGCCCTATTGTGACCTCATATAGGAAGATACCCTTTAATAGACATTAAAAGAGCACATTTGGATAAGGAATAGAATAAAAGGAGCTTAAAGTATGAAAGCTGGAGAATTAACAGACACACTTTGGACCTGTCTTAATGTGTTAAATAACTAGTAATACTGCACAGTACTGTATATGGGACCTTTAAAGAAATGTTGTCTGTGAGAGTTTTAAATAAAATTTACTATAACTTCAAATACAACTCATAAATCTATTCCAATACTGCCCATACTGCTGATTATTGAGATAGAAGTATGACATGATTGGGAACATTTACATGATACTACAGTGCATATCAAACAAATTTACAGTAAGTCAATGAGACACTCATCAATGGACAGAACATGTGGGTTATGATTTCCAGCAATGGTTGCTCAGGCCTCAGTAAGCAAAGAGAGGGTAGAAAGGAGGAATGTAAGAGTGCTACCAGTAAACTTCCCCCTCTCCCATCATGCCCCCAACAGCTTCTTGACAAGGTATCCAGGGATGGAGTAGAGAAAGAGGCCGAGCAGCAGGAGGAGCAGCAGCAGCGCCAGTGTCTTCAGGATCAGCCAGCGGTAGTGGTGCCATATGAAGTATCGTATGGACTTCAGGGGGTTCAAGAACCACACTAGGCTGGTGTCCGGACGTCTTTTTGTGGAATGTGTTTAAAAATGGAGGAGATGAACGGGTAAGGGTGAAGGAAAAAATGAATGTTGATGGACAGTGGAAATGATAGAAAGAGGAAAGTTAACAGGATGCAGGG
The DNA here is from genome assembly GCA_030068045.1 of Platyallabes tihoni. Lineage (NCBI taxonomy): Eukaryota > Metazoa > Chordata > Actinopteri > Siluriformes > Clariidae > Platyallabes > Platyallabes tihoni. Next base: position 10,521,151 of record JAQQZS010000020.1, on the reverse strand, counting down.
AGGGGTGTCTGTTTTCTGGAGCAAAGAATATACCTAGGCTTTCTATTTTTTATTTATTTTTGTAGAATGCATGAATCATTATCACAAGACAATGATCATTTTATATAAAATCAAAATATAAAGGATTTAGATTGTCCCTTAAATTATGGCAATTTAGGTTCATGAAATTACGTTTGTGTGTGCGTGTGTGTTTATTGTCTTACTTTGGTTTTTCCAGGGGTTCTGGCTCATTCCTTCCAAGGCCAACAGGATTTTTCTCTGCTTCCTCTGCTGTCAGTAGATGGAGCTCTGCTTCCACTTTACCCTAAGAGGAGAACAGTTTAATGATGAAAATTTCTCATTCTGGTAATATATTTTAAAAAGCTTGCATGATGTGACATTCATGTCTCACCGTGAGCTCCGGCTCATCGTTCTCATTTTGTGCCATAAAAGGCCACCAGCCCTTCACCCTTTTCTGTTTGAAGATTGAGATGGTCGGCAGGTCCTGCTCATTGACAATCATATCAAGAGAGCAAAGCTTCGATGTTTTCGCTCCTCTAGGGAACCGGTTCAAATCGAGTTCAATTGCACCTAAAAGAAAATGTACAAGTTTAGAAGTTAAAAATACAGTTAACTTTGAACGAGCTTGTGAAATCCAAAGTACACTAAAGGTAGTACCTAAGTCTAATGGAGAGAACAAAAAGTCATATTTCATATTATAAGTGCCACAAGTTCATACACTCACAAAAATATGGATTCACTTGAAGACACCTAAGCACACATGCTGGATTTCTAAACAAATCCTGCATATTTACTTAGAGACTTAGAGAGATTGCTCATACCCAAGAAGTCATCTGCAGAGAAATGGTCAGCATCCCATACTTGCAGGGTGAGGCGAGCAGGAATCTTGTACTCCGTCTCATCCCAGGAGAACAAGGACTCTTTCCTGGAGACCACAATCTTCTCCTCAGCCACGACATAGTCGAATGGAAAGACGAAGCGCCAGTTAAAGTTTCCTTCTCCAGTCAGAGAGTGGTAATGCACGTCTGTCTCCTGCTTATCTTCTGTTTGGCCTTTCAGCCAGCTGGGTACAAAGGCCAATGTTAGGAGGCATTTAGACAATTACAATGATGCTTCACGTATAAAGCCAACTATAAAGAAGCTCTTCATCAAACAACTTGTGCAGGCATTTAACCAGTTAAATCACTGGAAGTAATAAATTAGATTTCTTTCTTTTAAGAAATGGAATAATTCGTGATCGAATTTGTGATATAGAATTGTACAACAAATACTGTGCAATCTTATTTATTAATAATGTCTTTCACATGAGCAAAATAGTACACATCCATTTAGGAAAAACTTTTTTGTTGGAATCCTCTTACAGTGACTTCCAAAATATTTTTCCAGACAGGTATTCCCGAGGTATCTTGGGCCCTGCGTTTTGATGAGCCAGGACTTTAACATTAAACTGAGTATTTAGAGATTAAAACAAACGTAATTAACTATTAAATGGGCCATTCGTGGCTTAGTCGGAGGTTTCTCTCCTGGCATGCAGGTTCGATTCCCAGCCAATGCTCAAACCTCAGCCACTGGATGCAGTGCCTGTCCCGAACCTGGGTAAAATGGGATTGGTTGTTTCAGGAAGGGCATTCGGCGTAAAAACTTGTGCCTGTGCATGCAGACTGTATGGTCTGCTATGGCGACCTTATGCTGGGATACGCATAGCAAACAACACAGCACAGCAATAACGTAGGGAGCAAAACCAAATGAAACATACTGACCAAAAAAAAAAAAGGTTAACAAGACCAACCACACACTTTTCACACACCTATCCATACCTACCCCTGGACATAAATGTCACTGGATTTTTCCCCTGTGAAGTAATCATCGTCTTCCAGAATCACCTCGTCAGTATTCCATATTATCACCCTGAGCTCATATCTGGTAAAGTGGTGGAGGGAGGGGGAAGAAAGGGATGATATGAGGTCAACCAACAATAATATAGATGTTTCAAACACTATAATGGATTCATCAGAGAGAGAAAAGCAAACAAAGATAGATTATGTGGAAGAAAGACAAGAAGCCAAGGTTTCTGTGAACATGTAGCATCTTTGGAGGACATGCTGAAATGAAGTCTACAACAAAGAAACAGGAATACACAAAGTTATACAAAGGTGGTACGTCAGAGACAGGGATTCATTCCGAAGTCATTGTGATGTCAAGGTTTCACGGTTATTTACAGTATGGTGTATGACTGGATAGTTACCTCACTGTTGACTTTTTAAAAAGTGCATATAAAAATACAAGTTTAAAAGACCTTCCGGTCTGTCTACACGTTTATATTTTCCACTTCTTTACTCCAGTGGTATTCTTCCTATTTGTGTCCAGGCCGCAAACACGAGATTGGATTTCTCCTTCTGGATTCCCTTAAACTCCATTAAATAAACCTCTGCACAGGGACAATGGACTGCACTGAAAACCCAACCTAACATTCTTGCAAAATGTCCATATCATACAAACTAGCTATCAAATACCTGCCAGAAGAAAATGGCATTGCTGATCAAAATAAATATTTATTAGCATATATGTACATGCATGTACTCCGTGTACTGTGTACTCCGGTTTTCTCCCATAGTCCAAAGATATGCAGGTTAGGCTGATTGGCGTTCCCAAATTTCCCATCGTGTGTGTATGTCTGTGTGCCCTGCGATGGATTGGCACCCTGTCCAGGGTGTACTCTGCCTCGTGCCCTAAGTCTCCTGGGATAGTCTCCAGGTCATTGCGACCCCGAATACAGGTTAAAGTGGTATAGTGAGTGAGTGTTGGTAACATTGGTAATATTTTTAGGGTGGCTGGAAGGGATTATCTGCATGTACATTATTTCCTATCGGAAAATGCAATTTGCAATACGGAATTTCTCGCCTGCGAAACAGATTCAACTCATATGCCGAGGTATTACTGTACTAGGTTATCGTGCACAATGATAAAAAAAAACTATGGGAGTACATATCACAAAATAAATAACAAGTGAAGAAGAAAATAAATATGTACACTACCGTTCAAAAGTTTTAGAACACTTGCAAATTTCTTTGTTTTTGTTTAGTGATTTATTTTCTACAT
>JAQQZS010000020.1:10432201-10444022 GCA_030068045.1 Platyallabes tihoni | reverse complement strand
GGTCGTATAAGCATTTCACTGCATTTCGTACTGTGTATGACTGTATGTGACAAATAAAATTTGAATTTGAATTTGATATGTATATTTTTTAATCTAATGTTAATTAATCTGCCAATTTTAATTAAAATGTTTATTAATTACAATTTATGTCAAATGGATGTTATAAAATAGTGATTAAATATCATTCTGTTGAAAAGTCACTTTTTATATAAAAAAAACTTTCATAAAAAAACAAACAAACAAATAGTAGATTATATAATATAATATTTCTACATAACTATAAGCTCGGCCATGAGTCCAACAAAAAGGTACTGTATAAGTTGAAGTCAGTTATGGAGAATCCATCAGTCTGTCACTAAAGCTCATTCTATTAGCCATGTCACTTTGGACCGGTATTCTGAAGCTTTCCAGAAGCTCTAAGAGAAAAGCTCCAGCTTTCTCCAGGCCACATGCAGCCTACTATGACTGTAGATATTTAATGAGGCACTCTTGACCTGTAAAGTGGATTACCTCCTTGTGGAGCAAAAATATTAAAGGTATACAGTACTCAGTTAGGGAAAATAAAATTTTGACTGTGTTAACTTGATTTTGTTTTTTTGTTTGTTTAAAAAAAAAAAAGATCCATGTGTTATTGTGCTTTATATTAAAACAGTCCAGTTTAAAAGACTTGGCATAGTTGAAGAGATCATTAACAGCCATGTTGTGATTTGATTTCATACATTCCTCATTACACATAAATTAATGATCTGTGCGATATTATAATAGGTTTTGAATTTACTACAATTTGAAGTAGATAATTGTGGGCATTTTAGAAGGAGGTATCAAAAAGTTTCAAGATTTGTGCGCCATAGATCCGGCTGATTTCGCACTGTCTGCCCTCACTCCATCTAGGAACCTGTGGTTCAACTAGGGATCGTGAAGGCCAGTGGTGACCATTGTATTCATTCCCATTTTGTACGACCATGGTGAGACCGCCTGTCAACATTCACACACTATGGGCAATTGGAAACACCAATTCTTACCCAGAGTAAATCCACCAAGCACGCACAAAACCATGCACTTAAACCCGACATGTGAATTGAACCCAGGATCTGGAGGTGCTAGGTGACCGTACTAACCACTAAGCCATTGTGCTGCCACGTCCTCCCTCCGAGGGCCTTAAAACCTGGCAGTAGAATTCACAATTCACGGTCTTCCCCCTGGGGGTGAAAGGCATCATGGAGAGCCAACGCTTCAAATAAGTTAGCAAGCATGTAAGGAGCCTGACTATCAAGGACAGCTTAGCTAACTTTGATGTTAGAGGCTTAATAACAGAGGCCAATACACACACAGACTCAAAATAACCAGACTAACCACCTTGTATCTAAGTATTAGAGAGATACAGTATGGCACTAAGACAGGGTTAGCTCTTTTGCCTCCCACCTGCAGGGTTGGGGGTTCAGATCTTACCTCCAGTCGGGGTGTATGGAGTTTGCATGTTCTCCCCGTGCTGATGGTGTTTCCAAATCGCCTGTAGTGGACATATAAATATAGACAGATATTTACAATTTAGGAAATATAAAAGGAGCCAGTGAGGAGTCTGGCTACTGAAGTAATCATTGCTCAGTTTATGACCATCGGATGTTTTGCGCTCCAGATTATGTGCGGTGTTGGATCCAGTCTGTGTCTCCCTCTTGCGGTGAGACAGAGTCTTCCTTTGCTGTTAAACAGGTTTGGGTTTGTGCCATAAGGTAGGGAGCGGCCCCCGCCTTCTCCCGCGCGCTCCGGAGCGGCGCACGAGCTGCACCACTTGTGTTCGCTATGTGTCCACCGGCAGCACGCGCTCTCCGTGCGCTCCTGCTCGCGCTTTGCGCCCTCAGCCCGATGATCACAGGTAAGCATCACACACGCACTATCACACACACTTCAGCATGCTCATCATGGGTATGCATCATCCACACACACACACACACACAAACTTCAGCATGCTCATCATGTGTATGCATCATCCACACATACACACACACACACACACACACACAAACACTATCACAAACTTCAGCATGCTCATCATGGGTATGCATCATCCACACACACACACACACACACCAGGTAGTTACCCCACTTTGTGTGATTGCATTTTGTCATTAATACATTTTAAAATATTTTAAAAGTCTTTCAGCTCGGAAGATACACTTTACACATTAATCACGTTCAATATTATGTTTTGCATAATATTGCCTTTTTTAAATAATCATTTGTGTGAATTAAAAAATGAGTAAAAATCTAACTGTATGATATGCATTGTTCAGGTTTAAAGTCAAATGATGACTATGTTTATTCTGTGTTCTTATATGTACAATACTGAGTTATGGAATTGGAATGTGTGAAAGCAAAAATTAAAAAAGCATCATATTTTAAGAGTAAAATATAGGGAAACTGTAAATTGTATGTCGACTACAAAATATTACAGAATATTGCCTTTCTGACCTCAATTCTGCAACTGATTTAAGATGACATAAATTATTAAAATAATAAATCCTGGTTAAAATGAGACCCAGATATTTTCGTGAGTGTGCCAGGGGACTGATCTTATATGCCAGAGGTCTGCCTTTAATCTGTGCTATGGTCTGGCTTACAGTAGTAATATTCCTCTAGCATGCATGGAGTATCATACACATCAGCTTCTGAAAATGAAAATTTAGCCTAAGCTTTGGTACGTTGAATTTTTATTTGATGTATCTGAACTTTCATTCGCCATTTAACAACACTTTTAAACCTGATTCCCTTTTCTATAGGGAATCATTATGAAGGAACTGTTTGTCTAGAACACTCTCACGGAAAATCTCTCAAAGTGTGCGCTGTGTGCCAAAAAAGTGAAAAATAAAGAGTGATCTCACTGTATAGCCAGCTAACAGAGCCGAGCTGCCACTGAACACACAGGCTGCGCAGGAGAAGCACAAACTGTTTAGGCAAAGTGCAACATACAGAGGTGTACGCTGAGCATGGTGTACGCTGGGTTCCTGATAGATCGGCATGTAGAGCATGTCAGAATATTAGAGCCGTCCAGGAGAAAGCTGTTGACTAGCTTTAACATGCCATCAGAGAGCTCACAAGTCATGTTGCAGATGTTCTGGACTTTCGCTCTCAGTTTTTTTTTTATTCCATTTTGTCCAGACATTCTTCTCCCCCTGGCTCCATGCACTATGCATAGAGCGGTATAACTGAGGGATCTTGGGAATGGCTGTTGTCCCAATGAGCACAGTTAGCTGCCACGTTACAACAGGACATTTTTCTTTCTCTCTTTTCCTCTTTTTCTCTCACTTTTTCTGTTTTGGAAGTGATTCTGTAAATGAGGTCAGCCGGTGCAGCTTGGAACTGCTGTCAGCAGCTGTGTATTAGCCGTCTGTTCTCAATCTATATTCCTCTGATTTTTCTCTGCCCGTTGACCCAAACCAGTGTCTGTGTGGACCATTTAGAAATAATATGTTTTGTCTTTTGACATCTGCTTTTTCTCCCCAATTTTATTCTTCAAATGAATGAAGTTCATGTTTTAAATCTGACCTAATCTTATTGTGTGTCCAGTCGATTCCTTTTACAACAACTCTCAAAGCTTTTTCTAGCCAGGTATAATATTCATTAGAAAATACTATTTATTAATTGTATTATTCTGATCACAGCACAGTCGTAATGTAGTTCAGCGACATTATTGAACTCTGCATATATTTGGGATGTTAGATATTTTAGACATGCACCGTCGTATTTATTATAGTCATTAAAGACTTTTATTGCTGAACAGTCAACGTCGTAAACACAAACACCAATAATATTTCATGGCAGTTGAAGTCATGTTAACATTATAATTTTTTCTCTCTCTGGTCAGAAGATAAATCGATTTAATTCAAATAAACAATCAAGTGGGCTTCTACTGTATATAGAATAATAACTGAGACATTTTTGATATTTTCTTTTTTATACAAGGTACAGTATTGTTGTATAGTTATGGTAATATAGTTCTATATAGTTGTATAGTTATAGTAGTATAGTTCTAATATGCCAGAGGTCTGCCTGTAATCTGTGCTTTGGTCTGGCTTACAGTAGTAATATTCCTCTAAACTATGTATTGTTATGTCAACTGATATATCATATACAGTATGTATATTTTGCATGAATTTCAAACAAAAGTAATATGATAGCATTTTGACAGCCACTAAGTGCAAATCATGCAAGTTTTTAAACTAGCCACTTACCCTACATGATTATAGTTTTTCAAGTATTTAATTAGTATTTTTTAAAATCTGCAATAGTTTTAATAGTATTTGATGACCAACCAATAAAGATTATTTTATTAATTTATCTGGAGTCACTACCTGATCCTGGTGTGATGCAGTGGAATTCATAGAAACACTGGGTGTGATGCAGTGGACACACAGAACACATTCACACATTTATTCATACCTATGGGGGATTAGGCGTAGTCAATCCACCTACGTGCATGTTTTTGGACAGTGGAGGAAATCAGAGAACTAGAAGCTGTCATAAGGCAGTACTAAGTATTGCACCAACACAAGACCATCAGTGTAACATAACAATGCACAATAAAAATGGTCCTATGGATTTTACATTATGGTTCTCCTTTAAGAACCTTTACTCATTTTGACATCCTACCTGAGAATGACTAACAGCCACACACATCTGTCTCACAGATAAAAATATGTATTCAACTAAACATACTGTATGGTGGTGTTCCGGTGGGAATTGTTAGGGAGCAAGTTAAGAAATGGAGAGACACAGGGAGACACAGAGAGACAGGGAGGGAGAGACTGTACGCACTATACAGATATGAAGACAGAGAGAGGGAGAGAGAGTAACATTTGCGTGTGAAACAGATTCATAGTGAAAAGGAGGTAAAATCATGCCCTAACCAGCTACAGGAATTTAATTCACTTGTGTTTGATTGGCATGAACAGAATTTAAACACGTAGAGAAGAAAACAAGTCTGCTTAGATCTCTAATCTGAGATGAGTCACGGGCCAGTGCTTGTCTATTAATAAGACCACAATTCTCTCCTCGACTCCTCGAGTTCTTTGTTTGTGCTAAATGAGATGTCATTTTGTAACAGCTGCCTTTAGGCCAGTGTGAAGCACCCGGGCATTACTGATGTCTGTCTAAGGAAGAGGTTTGCATACCTTAGGCAAGATGTACAAGATGTGCTTCCAGAATGTATTCAGATCCCTTAACTTTTCCATCAGTTTGTCACATCGCAGTATTACTCTAATTTACTTTTTTTTTTTACTAAACAAAATATTGTGAGCAATATAATAATGAACAAATTTTGTGAATTATTTACAAATACTAAACAGAAATAGCATGCATATGTCTATTCAGACCCCATACTGTTCTATAACATCTTCTGCGACCAAAGTTCAGTAGTATTAAATACACTTTATGAGACAATCAGGACTTGGAAGAAAAAAAACACCTCTAATAAAATAAATCCCCAAAGATGACCATGTATCTCAGAACAACAAACAAGACTTGAGATCAGAGGAATTGTCTGTTGATGCAAAGGTCTGAGGAAGGCACCAAAATGTACAAAAAACACACAGTCCTTCTAGATGATGGCCATCCAGCCAAACTAAGCAAATAAGTACAGGGAGGCTTCAGTGAGGTCGGTGACCCAAACCCAGAGGTCATTTTGATCAAACTCCTCTGAGGAAAGAACAGAACTGCAGATCTCCACCACTTAGGCCTTTTCTCACCCAACGAAAGCCACTCGAGTAAAAGGCTTGAGAAGGTCCACTCTGAGGGCACCTAAAGGACTCCGGGGACATCAGAGACAAAATTCTCTGCTCTGATTAAACCAAGATTGATCGCATTTGGCTGGAATGTTAAAATGTGCATTACACCTTGTTAAAAATCACCTGGCCAAATCCATCTCTGGAGTAAGGAAGCAGCGTAATGGGGATTTATATTTCAGCAGCAGAGACTCTGAGCCTTGTCGGGATTAAGGAAAAGATAGATCTCATCAAAGAACAGAGACATTCTAGAGAAAAACTCTTCAGCACTACAACGACACACATATCCAAGACAATTCCTCAGCTTCGAGACAAGTCTGGAAATGTCTCCCTTATCTCAAGGGATCTGAAAATAGTGATACAATGACACTCCTCATTTAAACTGATAAAACTCGAGAAATATGAGCTTAAAACATCATACTTGGCTAAACCCAAGGCTGTAATCCCTGCCAGTGCCCTAGAACAAAGTATCTAGTTAAGGCTATGATGTATCACTTGTGTAAATATTATTTTTCTCTTTTTTTGTTGTTTTTAATCAATGGCATAACTCATTAAACCTGTTTATGCTTTTCATTAAAGAGGATATTTCTGGATTAGGTCAGGGTGTAAGCAAGACGGCCACGTAACGGGAAAATGGGAAAAGGTCTGATTACTTTCTGAACGCGCTGTATACGACTGAATGCCAGGAGAAATTACACCTGTTACCTCATGGTTTTGTGATTTCCTGATTTAAAACATCTGATCCAGCTTACAAGGGCCACCACATCCTGTAAGCTGACAAGCACAAATGCACTTTATAAAATTCATTATACTTCATAAAATTCATATTACATTATACTGTATAAGTACATCATTATTTAAAATGTACGTTATTCATGGAAATGGTAGGAACAATAATAATACTTTTTTTCTGAACTTGTTGAGAAAACCTCTGCCTCTGTGTGGGGTTCAGGACACTTGTAATGCATAAATTTCACATACTTTATTGACACTCTGGCGCTTAAACGGCAGGTGCTTGCCCTGCAGCTCTTTCCATGAGTCCTTATAAAATATTGCGGATACGACTGACAAGCATAGTCACTCATACACACCAGTATTCCCTGACACTCTGACCTAATAAAATGCTAAATGTATTTGATTATGTAACTTTTCATTTTACTTTTATGGTACTATAATACTACTTATGACCGATCTGTGACCGATCAGGAAACAAAACAACTACCACCCCCCCCACCCCCCCCCTTCATCAAGGTGGACGAGCATGAGAAGAAGGTATGAGGGTGTGGAAGTATAAACTGGAATGAACTTGCCCAGCAGCCTGGTCCATTTTTGTATCACATACCTTTTGCATAGCCATCATATGCACCATTTACGTTCACCATTCATATAAAGATGCTTTAAGGAGCTTAATGGTCCATAAATGAGCACAAACCAATAATTAATAATCTGATGCTTATAAACAACCTACGTAAGATCTAAAATCTAATTTTAATGTTTAAAAATGTAAATGAATCAAGTCATTATACCCTTTTAGAAATTTGGCCTGAAATTTGGTTCAGTTCATTTGCTCTCCATTAGATTTTATTAGTACTGGAATTGTATTTTTGTATCAGTTACAAAATTTACTACAGTTACTGTTTAGTTTTAAAGAGCTCGGGCTAATCCAACCATATTCAAATTTAACATGTAGGATTAAAAACTTAAAAGGAGTGTGTTTTAGGAAACACTACAAAATTGTGTCATACTGCCAGAATTGAAAGGTGCGTCATTGTTTACAAAATGCCTGCCTTGTGTGTTAACTCATGTAGCTACAGTACAAATCATTAGCTACAGTAGCTCTTGATTTGTATTTCCATGAATATATTATGATTAAGAAAAATCCATATTTGTGTTGTACACTCCCCTGTATAACTACACATTCATGCACGTATTTAATCAGCCAATCATGTGGCAGCAGTGCAGTTCAAAATTTTGTGTGCCAATAAAGGTAAAGAGCTTCAATTAATGTTTACATCAAACATTAGAATGAAGATTAAATATGATTTTTGTAAATTTGATTATGTCACGGATGTTGGTTCCAGAAAGCCTGGTTTGAGTATTTCAGATTATTTTGCTCTCCTGGGATTTGCGCACACACCAATCTCTTGAGTTTACACGTGTTGTAATTAACGTCTTTCGACTGCTCCCGGTGAGGGGTCGCCACAGCAGAGTATCCAGTTTGCACAGCAACTTGGCACAGTTTTTTACACCAGATGCCCTTCCTAACCCAACCCTCCCATTTATCCAAGCTTGGGACCGGCACTATGTCCAGTGGCTGGGGGATTTGGGCACTGGCTGGGAATCGAACCTTCCGCATGGCAGGTGAAACACCTACCACTGAGCCACCAGTGCCCTGTCTCTAGAGTTTACACATAATGGTGGGTGGAAATTCCGTGTCTCTTGTCCAGAGGAGACTGACATGAAGTGTATAGTACCTAAATAAGCCCATTGTACAACAGTGATGAGGCGAAAGGGATCTTGGAACGCCCAACACATCAAATCTTACGATGAATAGGCTACAACAGCAGGGGGCGCTATTATATTTCACTCACTCAGACCCACTGAACCTAGACAGATGAAGAAGGTGATATGTTTTCTAATCTTTAACTGTCCGTAATAGCCTCAGATTACTGTTGTTGACTGACAAGATCTTCTGCTGTCGTAGCCCTTCCACCTCAGTGTTCCACCTCACCATGATCATTTCGAAAGCATAATTCTATGAGTTGTGTAGTACTATATCTTTCCAAGCAGCTTGAACCAATCTTGGCATTTTCCTTTAACTTCTCTTATCAAGAGACAGTTTCCAATCACATATCTGTTGCTCACTCAGTTTTTTTTTCTTTTCTTTTACACCATTCTTGGTAAGCTCTCAAGATAATCAAAAATAATCAGGAAATCAACAGTTTATGAATCACTCACACCAGCCCATCTGGTCCTAATATGATCAAACCTACAGAGATCACAATTTTTTTGTTTGATGTGAAGCTCTTGACCTCTTGACCTATTTCTGTGCACAGTTACTGTATGCTGCCATGTAACTGGCTAATTAAATAACTACATGAATGTGCAGCTGTTTCTAATAATGTACTGTAGATAACGAGTGTATATACAGTACTGTATATGGTGGCACAGTGGTGGTGTCTTTAGCACTGTGGCTTATACCTACAAGGTCAAGGGTTCGATTCACCCCTTGAGTCTGTGTGTGTGTGGAGTATGCATGTTCTTCCTGTGCTAGGCAGGTTTCCACTGGGTACACTGGTTTTCTCTCACAGTCAAGAGACGTTCAAAATAGGCTAATTGGCATTCCCAAATTGCTCATAGTGCCTGCCCCTAGTATGTGTGTGTTTGCGGGGTTTGGGGTTGTATTTGTGCCCTGCAGTGGATTTGCACCCTATCCAGGTTGTACCCTGCCTTATGCCCAAAGTCTCCAGGGCTAGGCTCCAGGCTTACCATGACACTGTACAGATAGAAAACGAATGAATTAATGTAAGGATCTCTGTTGTCTTTGTCAAGGTGTTGATGTATAGGGCCATCCCTCAATTCATCAGCAAAGGTGCAATACAGAAAAAAAAACTTTTTTTTTTTTTTTTAAATAAAGGTGACATCATGAGGTATCTGCATTAGTTTAGTCTTTTGTGCTTGTTAACTATTCCTTGGCAAGAAATCCTAACTTCAATTACACTCCAAATTGCATCATTGGTTTAACAGCTATAAAACTGTCAGGTTCTGTAATAAATTTTTTTTCCATAACAATAAAACACAGACATTCAGAAACGAGTCGTTTGAAAAATATTTTCCAATAAACAGAGTCCAAAACCACAGCAGAACATGACAGAAATGCCGTGTGCTTGCAACATCCTCGCTCACGTGTGCCTCGATCAATGTGGTTTAGCAATGCTCAAGGTGCACCGCACCAAACCTCAACTGATTATGTAATATGTACAATAATTAACTAGTGGTGCACTAAGATTGTATTTCTTTATATAATGCATCCAGATCTTGATCTCATGTCTCTAATCCATCTTGTCTTGATTTCGCCTTTAGGGTACAAACTGATCAAAAACTGATTTAATTAAAAATTATACTCTATCCATCCAGGAACCTTTGTAGTCCAACTAGGGACCATGAGACCAGTGATGATCATTGTATTTATTCCCATTTTTACAACCGTGGTAGGACCTGGAGTCAACATTCACACACTGCATTCAAACACTTTGGGCAATTTGGGAACGCCATTTATCCTCATCTGCATGTCTTTGGACTGTGGGAAGAAACCCACCAAGCACACTGAGAACATGCAAACTTCATGCACACAGATCCCAAGGCAGAAATTGGACCCTGGAGGTGCAAGTGCTAATCCCTAAAAAAACAGACTGCCAAAAATGATACTGTACACCAACATAGGATTGTGCATGTATTTGGAAGATGCTACAGTACACAGTATATCTCTATACTGTATGCACATGATAGTACTAGAGGCCATGGTCCAAGGATATTATCAAGTGAAAATCCTGTTAAAGAGGATAATGAGTTATAGCAACATAGTGGTGACATACCATATCATACAGTCTCAGTCTCAGTACGGCACAGTGCCTTATACCTGAATATTCATATAGTGAAGCCGATATAAATTTATAAAGTTTTTAAAATGTTTGCACCTTGGACCTCTGTATCGTCTAGTAAAGAGTAGAAACTGATACTCAGTGTTAAGGACATATAAAATCAGTAAATCAGCCACTATTTCCTGTACCTTGAGAAAGTGGTCTGAAGGGACATGTATTATTTTTGGCAGTCTAAACAGTCGAGGCGATGTAACATGCTCTCGCCTTTTTAGCTCTGTCTCTTGGTGATTCTTCAGAACTGGCAAGAGTAGATGGAAGATGTATTTTCCTGCCATTAATCTGCTGTGCTAAATTGCCTGTAGTGGTATAATAGTACATTGAGGCACAATTCAACCTGGTGAAAAAAAGTGTCAATGACAAATTTGGGATTATGCGATATCAGCAATGTCTTACTCATGCGTTTAATGCAGTTGCACTGTGTGAACACCAAAGAACGAAATCATAGAGTTAAAATACTTTATACAGCGACCATGCTGTTCATGTGAGTACTTTCACAGAAAGCCTGGACTATTAACAAAAACGGGATTATCTGTGACATGAATGATAGCTACTCTCTCCAGATCAGAATGACTGACGAATAAAAGTCGACCAATATGGGTTTTTCTATGGCCGATGTCAAAGCTGATGCCGAGCTTTAGAAATGAGGGTAGCTCATGGCTGATATACACCTTGATTTTTATTTTTTATTTATTTTTTGCCTGATATATTTGGCTGGTTTTCTTTTTTCCCTTTCATCTGATGAAATAAAAAAAAGTAGTTTTAGTATTTAATTTTTTCAGGTATTTTTTCTAGAACTCCATTATTCTGTGCATTACGATCTAATACTATGCACTATACTGTAGCTAGCGAGTGAGGTAGTAAGGAGATTCCTTCAATAACTACCCAGGAACCACCTGTCTTTGTTTTAGATGTTTACTGTACAGTAAATCTGAAATTAAACTGTTAACAGCTGTTTCCCTTTTTATCAACATAAGTATGGTTATAAACCACATAAATAATTTAGCTGCAACTGAAAAGTATAAGCTAACAAGTCCATTTAACATTCACTAGCAGCTAACATTAGCAAGAGTTTAGCGCATTTTAGCTTGTGATTTCCACTATGCTAGCATAATGTACCAAATCCCATAGACATGCAAGTCCAATTACATCATAAGGTTTTATATTCACTACAAGGCACAAACAAAGTTTGAGATGTAGGTTTTAGTTAGAGATGTACGTTCTTTAGGGAATAAGGTAAAGTAAAGGAGGAAAACGTCTCGGGTTACTTCGCTATAACCCTGTTCCCTGAAAAGGCGGGAACGAGATCCTGCGTGAAAACGCTATGGGAACCATTTGTCATGTTGCCGGTTGTGAAGCATGTGTGTGCAAACACGCCAAATTTTG
>JAQQZS010000020.1:10385093-10405279 GCA_030068045.1 Platyallabes tihoni | reverse complement strand
ATAATAATAATAACAATATAATAATAATATATATATTTTGGGGGTTTATATATATATATATATATATATATATATACCCAAAATTATGCACACTTGAGAAAAAGAGAATTTAATACAAAATTTTGTGCTAAACATTATTTATTGATATACAGGATATGATAATATTTTTAATACTATTTTAATACTTCATCATACTATTTTTCTTTTATTGAATTTTGTATCATTTTTGGGCTGGTATACAGTATATATACTGTGTGTATATATATATACAAACACACACACACACACACACACACATATCTGTGTGCGTGTGTGTGTGTGTGTGTGTGTGTGTGTGTAATATTCCCTTACAATAAAAAAATTAATAAATAAATACACTTCATGTTTTATAGTATATTTTGTATTTTTTAGGCTTTAATGAATGGAATGAATAAAACATTCATCAATCAGAATGATTGGTGGACAGCCTGGAAATAAACAAATACCTCAATAAGCTTGACACAGAATGAGAGCTGAAGTCATTTTATGGCACATCAGACCTATGATTCCAACATCAAACCTCAGTCTAAACATCATTTTGTTCCTTGCAAATATTTTGCGGTACCCATTCATCTTTCAGTGAGACAGAGAGTCAACATGGTGATAAACTATTTTGATTTGTGCCCTGAAGTGGGTGTTTGTGTTTAAAGTTCATTCATCATGACAGAGGAAAGCAGTTGCAGAGTCTTTCAGTCTTCAGATCAGTGCTTCAACCACCATGTCTAAAGCTTGACTTACTGTATATAGACAATATATTGCAAAGTTTAAGTCACACCTACTAGCTGGCATAGTAATATATGCAGTACAGAAGGTGTTTAGGCTGAGCAAATGTTCATGATCGATTTCATGATAATTGAAACTATGATGTATGTTACTAATAAGTATATCTATATTATTATAATGCAATGGGCAAAACACCCACTTGCACTACTGTTTATCATTTATGGTGCAGAAGAGACAGCTGTCAGTTCAGCTCTAAGTAATTCAAAAGGAACAAGATTACACGTATGATTCGTTTCAAACGAGCTAAAGAATACTGGTATTTTATGTTGCAGAATGTGGCTAATATGGAGCATATGGCCCGTTCACTAGATCCTGGCAGCTTCACTAGATTTTTTTTTATTTACACTTTTCAGGCTTACTGATCTGTGACTGGTGTCTCTCTTATGAACCCTACAGCTGCACATAAACAAAAACGCACCCGGGTCTTGTCAGAATTCTGGTTTCTGAGTTGGCCATGGAGGTGCTTAGTAGTCATGGTTGCAGTAGATTTGAAAAAATGCTTATGGAACGCCTGGACATTTCTTACAGATGTGGAGCTACCAGATCTGACCTAACACACATCATCCACTCCAAAAGAGTGTGTGTGTATAACATTCCTTCACATTAAGCTCCTTGTGCACACACACAAAAAAAAACAGGTATTCGAGTCTTAAGCTGATTAGCCGACAGCAGCTGGTGACCAATTTAAAAATGTTTACATTTTAAACACCGTCTTTACACGTGTCAGAATGTCGAAACATCACACGATTGGAATGTAGAAATGAAAAGTGTTTTGCTTGATTGTGTGTGTGTGGGGGTTGGTATGGGTATGTTTTCTTTGTCTGTAGTAGGAAAATTGTGATTGACGAGAACAAATACCAAATTTCTGTTGACTCACAGCCTAGTGAAATATAAGGTTTTAATATTTTACGTAATTTTTTTATACATACCGTGCCGTCAGATCTTTGAAATGAGTTTTCCACATTTTCCAATGTTTCACACTGGATTCGAATTCTATTTTTCTAATCACTTTGCACACAATACTCCACTATGGCAAAGTAAAAACAGGCATTTGGAGTGTTTTGTTAATTTATAAAAAATTTTAAAAATTAAAAAATGAATTATTCCATTCACATAAATACCCTTTCACTCTGGTGCATCCTACTCCTATCTGTGATCCTTGAGCTGCTTCTACATATTGATTGAAGTCGGCCTGTATCTAATTGACTTCATTGGAAAGGCACGTACATGTCTATATAAGCTCTCACTGTAGGTGGTATATGTCATGATCCATGAGGTTGAGAATTATCTGTAGACCTGTGAGACACGATTGTGTCAAGACACAGATTTGGGGAAGGATACAATAAATCAAGCCTTTATGGTACAGTGGCCAGATAGAAGCCATTCCTCACTAAAAGGCACATGACAGCTTGCTGGGAGTTTGCCAGGAATGCTTCTGAAGGATTCTCAGACTATGAGAAACAAAATCCTTCGGTCTGATGACATAAAGATTGAACTATTTGGAATCAGGAAATCAGGCACCGAACATCATCTTATTGAAACCATCCCTACAGTCAAACGGATGCAGAAACTAAAGCACTATCCTGAGTTAAAACCTTTTCCAGTTGCTCAGGATCTTAGACATTTCAAGAAGACAATGACCCAAAGCCAAGAAAACATTTTAGGACAACAAGTCCTGGAGAGGCCCATGGAGAGTCTGGACCTGAACATAATAGAGCATCTCTGGAAAGACCTGAAGTGCACTGATTCTGCCCATTCTGATTGAGCGTAAACAATTCTGTATGAAAGTATCCTCCAAAAGACAGGTGTGCCAAGCTTGTAGCCACATTCCCAAGCAGACTTGAGGCTGTCATTGATGCCAAACATGATTTAACCAATTATTAAGCAATAAGTGTGAGAAACATTACAAAATATGAAAAAAAAAAGGTAATAAATGGTAATATTTTTAAGATTATATTAATATTAATATACATCATACTATTTTTCTTTTCCTGAAGTGTGTATAATATAAAAAACAATTTAAGTGTGAGAAACATTACATAATATGAAAAAACTTTAAAGGTTTTGAAAAAAAATTGTCACTGTGTAGTCAGTTATATCCACACACATGTACAGATGATGGGACTTTGTGATACTTTAATTTCCAGTTATACTCAGATTTACTGTCAAGGGAATAGGCCTTCCTGTCTCAGGCTGTCTCCCTGTATTTCCTATTTTATTTTGGTCAGAGTTTCCATATAGCTTCTCTAATCTGATCCAGCCGCACAGATATTATGTCACTAAATGAGTCTCGAATAAAAAGAGGCGAAGCGTGAAGGTAGTGACCTTCTGCACTCACTCACACACACACACACACACGAAATTTAAGAAGAGGGTTGTCCTTCACTGAATGCTTCTTAAACGTCACTATGTTTTTTCCCCCTTTTTTAAAATTTCTTTTATGAAATCTTTCTTTAATTTAACTTTAATTTGGAAAACCATTGCAAATACATCCTTTAGAAGCTTTAAACTTACATCTGTTTGGCGGCAACAGAGATGTAGCAATACATGATATCATACAGGGCCAATTGCTACTTTCTGTTAAGTGATCAATAAAGTGAAACTACAGCAAGTAAATAAATGTGTTTGATGAACTTCTGGAGAATATCAA
Organism: Platyallabes tihoni; assembly: GCA_030068045.1. Lineage (NCBI taxonomy): Eukaryota > Metazoa > Chordata > Actinopteri > Siluriformes > Clariidae > Platyallabes > Platyallabes tihoni. The sequence goes on along the minus strand of JAQQZS010000020.1, from coordinate 10,401,807 downwards.
AGAAGAATGAAGGATATTACAGGTCTGTTACTGCCATGGCAGTTTCCCCAGCAGTCATGGACTACAGTATAATAAGGTGCTGTTATCAGTTACAGAAATGGAGGTGCTGTTGGCGACAATATAATAAAATAATGCTACCTGCTGCAGTAAAAAAAAACTAATTAATAAATAAAACTAAGTATATTATAATATATAATAATTATATTAAAATATATCATCTTTAGTCATCTGGATTAGTTATTAGGAGTAAATTGTAAAGCAATAATTCTTAAGTACACAGGTGTATCATTGCTTTGATTCAAAAAACAAATGTTCTTTGTTTTCCTTCAGGTATTACTTCAGAGTTCAAGCAAAGAATATTTTTGGTCTCGGACCGATCAGCGAAACAATAACTTATGTTACAGAATCAGGTCAGTAACCTCTCCAGTTGGGACTTAGCTTTGTCTTTAATGTTTATTTTAGTTTCAATGTAATTTTTTATTTATTTATTTCAATGGAAAACATTTATCATTATCAAAATGTCTAAAACAGAATGCTGTCCTTTTTTACAGATGACCCTCTTCTTATCGAGAGACCTCCAGGTACTGTTCTCTCTTTAGGTCTATACAAACATACTGTAAAATCCCTATCGTGGTCACTCACATCAATTTATGTCTCATGTCTAACAAGCTCAGGTTTGTTGAGTAACACATTATTCCTGCTTTCCCCAGGCGGCGAGCCTATTTGGATTCCTTTCACCTTTAGGTACAACCCTGTCCACAGTTCCTGTAAAGGAAGTCAGTTTGTCAAGCGCACCTGGTACAGGAAGTTTGTGGGTGTGGTCCTGTGCAACTCTCTGCGCTACAAGATCTTTATGGGAGAAGGACTTAAGGGTACTATTGATATTTGTTTTATTTGCACATCTTTGCTGAAACAGAGCCAAGTTACCTTATACACCATATATAATATCAAGTATAAGTGTTATCACTTCCAGAACCCGATTATTGGCAGCAGAGTGGCTTAGTGGTTAACATTGTCAGGTTTACAATTACATTTACATTTTCCATTTCCATTTTGTGTTTGATTCCCATCTCGGGGTCTGTGTGCTTGGAGTTTGCATGTTCTTCCGTGCTTGGTGGGTTTCCTCCAGGTACTCTAGTTTCCTCCCACAGCCCAAAGACATGCAGAAGAGACTAATTGGCATTCCCAAATTGCCCATAGTGTGTGAATGCGTGTGTTAATGTTGACTGGAGGAATGTCTACCACGGTCGTAAAAATGGGAATAAATATAATGGTCACCATTGGCCTCCATAGTCTCTACTTGGACTATAGAGGTTTCTAGATGTATGGATGGAAACAGATTATTGGTCTTAATGGACTAGATAAGCCATTGTCATAAAGAGACTGATTCAGCCCAAACAGATTCTTAGTTTGACTCCCCTACACAATTCATGTTTCCATAATTTTTATCAAATTGAATCCCTTTCAGTTTAGGAAGAATAAGATCTATTTTTCTCCCTACATTTTCAGAAACCTTCTACAGTATTGCTGATTCTTTTGGCAATGGAGAAGACCACTGTCAGTTTGTAGACTCACATTTGGATGGAAGAACAGGACCACAAACCCTTTCCTTCTACCTACCCCAAGCTCAAGGTACAAATCCAGGCAAAATACAGTGCTTTTTGTTCTGGCATTAGCACTTACTTTTCATCATGAGCACTAATTATACAACCTTTTCTACATTTCAGGTTACTATCGATCGTATAGACAAGAGCCTGTAGGTTTTGGGCCCATTGGCAAGCGTACAGCTCATCAGTTTGTGGGCTGGTATGAGTGCGGGGTCCCAATCCCTGGGAAATGGTAACAAAGGACATTCTGAATGCCAGTTATCTCTGGCAGCTACAATTCATCCTCCTACAATCTCTCTGTTTGCCAAGTCCATAAATGAACTATCGCCAACCACAGCAAGTACAGCCTAAACCAACATACTGTTTCTGTCAGAGAGGATATAATACTTAAAATAACATTTTTTCTTTAACTGTTGCATTATTAAGCACTTTTAAAAATTAGTCTGTATATGAGGAAATGCAAGCATGTGTGCTCAGTTTATTAACATCGTCAGGAACATTTTATCCTGAACAACTGCCTGTGAAAATGGCTTTGATGGCTTCTTATTACTGCTGGTGATCCTAAGTTGTTTGATACAAATCACAAGCCTTACAATTGCAATGACCTATACAATAATGATGTAACAAATTGTCAATGAACATATTTTTTATAATTCTTTTTTTTAAATAACTTTGTACTCATGTTTTCTATCCTCTTACCTTGAATGGCAGTTGGCTTGGAAATATTGCCCATATTAGGGCAGATAAAAAAGGTAATTTTATTTGCTCAGGAAAGGTCGAATACTGAATAAAGATATTATGTACATCATTAATGTTTTTTTTTTTCAAATAATGTTAACATTTTAATATGTGAGTAAAATAAGGGGAGGTTTCATTGATCTGAAAATTGCCAACCTTAATGATGGGTGTTTTTTTTACTCATAACAGAAGAAGGTGAGAGAATAATACATAGGCTGGTCATTAGCCCAGGGATTTCTCTACGGTCTGAATAAATAATATGAATTTATAATAGAGTTATCATCTTTATTAGTTTGTAAAATGAATTATGCAAGTCACTTATTTCCCTTGTCGACACACATTCTAAGAACAAAAGTAAATGGTTCATTTATTTAAGATTAAAATTGATTCATATTTTCCAACACTGTCAAATATGTTTCCTATTATTCATGGACAATATTTCTACACATCCAGAAACAACAATTTTAGTTGTAGTTTTGGAGCATATTTGTTTGTTCTTCATAATACTTTGTGGAAAATATTATCTCAAGGACCAGAAGTTCTTTATCCCAAAGTCTATCATGTTTGTGTTTCACTTGGCATTTAGGGGAAAAAATGTGTTGGTCAGTTCATACAAAGGGGAAATCCGAAGTGAACTAGCTCAATCATCTCTCCTTTGGACAGGCATTACTTTCCGTTGATCTTGGTGACAGTAATTGTTTTGTTTTAAGGATGGACCCTAGCAAAGCAGAGCACATTATGCACTCATTTCAGCTCCTGAATAAAGACGTGCTGCAGCGGTAATCTGTTTTGTATCCTCCCTTGTCTAAAATGGTTGTCTGGAACCATATTTCCATTATCAAGCACAGCATGTTTGGGAACAGGGTGTTACATAATAATAATACATGTTCTACCAATCAATCTATGAAAAAGTCCTGGAGACAATCACTTCAACGTTTGTTTATGAATAAAAAAAATCACTATTTAATATACTAAGAGTAAGAGTGTTTAAATGTGCAACATTTGCCTGTAGTTGGGTTTACGCATACTTGTCAGGGCCTGTAGTCTGTCTATCCCAGGAGACTTAGTGCACAAGGCGGTTACACCCTGGATGGGGTCCAGTCCATCGTAGGGCACATATACTTACACACTCATTTACACACTACGGGCAGTTTAGCCTAATCTGCATGTCTTTGGACTGTGGGAGGAAACTGGAGTACTCAGACGAAACCCACCAACCATAGGGAGAATATGTACACAGACTCAAGTCGGGAATCGTACCCAGAACCTGGAGGTGCAAGGCGACAGTGCTAACCACTAAGCCACCATGCCACCATATCATAAAAACATGATAAAGTGGTTGGTTTTCTCAATTCAATGTAATTGGCAAGCAAAGAATAACATTCCTCCCCACCCCTGTGTGAGACTTGGGTGTGTCCAACCCATCATCCTCATGCAGCAGTAACTGCTGGCATGAGCAATAGCAACTGCATACAGTATGAAGAGAGGAAGAGAACAACAACGGCTAAGAACAATAAACTGATGCATGTATAGTAGTCTCGTTCTTGTAAAATAATAATAATAATAATAATAATAATACCAATAAATCTCCTGGTTGCGGGTGGGTAAATGATCTTAAGCCCCCCAGTGATAAGCCCAAAGGTATGCTCTTTTGGATCTATAAATATTTAAATGAAAGACAATGTTTATTGTTCAAAATGTAACAAAATTATAATATAATCCTATACTCTAGTTATAAATAACTTAAATTATTAAGTATAAATTCTAGTTAAAGTTTGCTATGCAGTTTATTTAATTATATAATTCTGAAGAACTTGGATTGAGCCATAATGATAAAATCAAATGTGCTAATAACGTCCATACAATATCACAAATTATATATTTTTTTTTTGCAGATGATCATTCCTATAGTAAAAAAAAAAAAATATTACAATTTAAGTTATGTGTTAAAAACAATTACTGTTGATTTATGAGTTTTGTTGATTAGGATTCATATATGAAATGTATAAATCAGGAATAGTTTCTATAAATTTTTCAACAAACAAAAATAGGTTTCTTTAGGTTTTAAAAACACTAATTATTTCCATACAAGTCAGTTTTGTCATTTCATCCCCACCCGTCATCCAGGCCCTAATTAATAACTGATATTTCTTAATTTGACTCTAATATGTCAACAGCCTGTGTAGTGTCTGTAAAAATTGCAAATGCTTTACATCATTAAATGTATCCTTTGTATTTTTGCCAACTCACAAATTGTCATAATTTAGGACCAAGGACCAAAAGTGAAGGCAGGGCTTGCTTCTTCACAGACACATGAAATAACCTCGACATTTACAAACTGCTGCCCATATTTATTATTATTATTATTATTATTATTATTATTATATGAGTTTCTTTTTCTAGCATGTCTTTAACAAGAATGCAGAGGAATCATGAGTCGTGGTGATAAAACATCATGGTGCCTGGCAACATTCCTAGTACCACCACTATTCACAAGTGCTCCAGACCACTAACCACAGTGCAACCAAAAATTATCCATTAATAATCCATTGTAACATATCAGTGAGGATCCATGTGCAATAAAGGCTTTTAATCCAGCTCAGGCAAAACAAAGTGAAAACTAAGTTGCACAAGGAGGTAGACAATAATCACAACAGATCATAGAATAAATAGTCCATAGGGGCTTGTTTCACAGGATTTTGAAATAGTACTTGTTGATTATAGACCAGATTTGACAAATAAAACACACAATAGTATTTTATATTCATTTCTTCTTGACAGTCTATTGTTTTTCCCCAGTGGTGATAAATGGCAAAGACATTTATATTAGTGTAGAAAATTCATACTACAGCTGAGACCGTCAACATCAGAGTTCCTGGAGACTGAAATGAATTAATGTGTTTTAACAAAACCAATGTGTTTGTATTTATTTTAAATGTTATTTGGTCACATTAATCATGAGAGAGAAAATTACTAATTTAAAATTTTTTTCTTATACGTACTTTTTTACTTTTTTTGTTAACGGAAAACTAAATAATTTCTTTTAAGTGTAAAATCTGATCCATATTGTGAGTAATATTTATTTTATAAAGTAATTATGTCCTCTTTTTGAATGCTGCCAACAGTTCTGGAATTGTCTGAAACATCCATGTGTCTTCCTTGAAATAACCCCAAATTACAGTGACGTTATGAAGTTCACCATTTTGTCTGTGGTGGTTATGGGCCTTTGTTTTGTTCCTGCACTGATTTAATCTTGTCTAATTATTTGTAATTGCAAGTGCAGTCCAGCATGGTAAACTCAAGCAGGATTCAAACTGTTTTCCACATGCTACTTAACTATGTCTTTTAAAAGTAGGTCATGCACCATGCCTGGAAAATCTTACCATTCATTTTGTGAGGATTAAATCATAGAAAGAAAATTTGAGGTCAAAAGTGAGAAAGGCAAGCAGAGAGAAAGAGAGAGTCTTTTTTTTAAAGAAGAAAATGACAGTTTTGTTCCAGTTTTGCTTTATCCTGTGATCAGGGTCGCGGGGGGCCTGGAGCCTATCCCAGGAGGCTTCGGGCACAAGGCAGGGTACACCCTGGACAGGGTGCCAATCCATCGCAGGGAGCATTTATTTATTTATTTACATTTATTTAATCTGCATGATATAATTAAATAATACGTGCTTTCTGTACAGTATATACATACTTACTATTTAACATACAGTACTTTATCATACTACCATATACTACCATACTTTTTCTATTAACCATATATTAACCAAGAAAGAAGTAATAACCCCTGTTCTTGGTTATTTTCTGTGTATAAACCTATCATTATGGTAAGGGTGAAAATTAATTATGTTTATGTGCCAGTCATGTTTTTGAGCCATGTAAAAATGGAATGAGTAATATCATGGAAATAAATGATTCCATTGCACAATGAAAGGCAGTGAATAATAATGTTATGCACTATGGAACGTGTATAATCCCTCTAAAATCTCACATACTGACATTTTATAGATTTAATTATCATACAGCACTTCAGTTCTTATTTTGATTATCAAACCTGCATATTTGGATACATTACACTTGGCACATATGAACACAAAAATAAATAAATAAATAATGTAGTGAATTTGACAAAGTGAATTTGATAGCTTGTTATTTGAAAAAAAATACAATGTGATTTTAAAAATAATTTATTTTATTTTACACAGCCATTACTTCAAATGCAAATTGAATGCACAGATTTTACTTTTATAGGCTTGATCAGTTTTCTTATTTAAAAAAAGATTAACTTACTATTTAATCATTAATTTGTTGTACATCAAACAATATGGCAGTTGCAGTTAAGAAATAGAGTCCCATGACAAAAATGCTTTTTAAAAAGTCTGTACAACCTTGTGAATTTTGAGTGTTAATTTATGACCTATTAAACTTTAGTGCTACTAGAATAAGGACTTTGTTTTTTCTATTGGTCTTTCGCTTTGGCTGGGTGGGAACATCATGTAAAACAGTGAGCACTGGTTTTTGTTGAGATTTGTATGGCATAAGATTGTCATTCCTTTAAAAAAAAAATACAACTTAACATTACATGACCTGGTTGCTCATAAATGACAACAATATCTTGCATATTGCCTTGAGATATTAGTATTGTAGGATTAAATATTTCATATACTGTATATTACATTACGGAAAAAAAAACTAATGCAAAATCAGTAAACAAATATTTCTGATACCTTTCCCATCATAAACCTTCTGACATTCAGATGCAAGCATGACTGCAGATTTGTAGAATACTTTTAACAATGAGCTAGTCAAAAGGTAGCTGTAACAAGAATCCAGGTGTAGATTTTGATCCCAAAACAGTGGCAAGAAAAAACGTCCTGAGACAACGTGAGGAAGAAACCTTGAAAGCAACCAGACTCAGATAAAAACCCATGCTTTCCTAGTATATCGTGAATAACCATTACTCTTGCTACAGCTTTTGTATATGTACGATTAAGTATTAGTATTAAGTCAGGAGTTTTTAGAATCCAGGTGAAATTATCTACTTCGGTATGTCAGTAAACTGGCACAATATTATTTTGGCCATTGTAAAAATAGGCCATGGACATAAATATGAAAAAATACACTGTTATATTTGGCATTAATATAAGCTGCTAAGTATGAACCTATTACTCGTGCTTTTAAACATATAGCAAATATTATGCTTTCTTTAATGTAAAGCAATTGGACTACATCTGTCAAATCAATGACACCCAAAGATTAAAGTTTTATCCCAGTGGTATGTTGTGTTTGCACCATGCTGTGCAGAAACAGTAGGATACAATGTGTAAGGGCGTAAAGTAAAACACAACCGATCAGTCCTTTGCTGAGCTCAAACTCCAGCACTTCATAGGTAAACAGGCAAAAGTGTTATATAGTGGAAATATAACATAATGTACAGCAGTGTATGCATTCTTAGGCTACTCTGATGACAGACAACACTAAATAATGGCATGGCTTTAAAAAAAAAAAAAATAAGTGGAGAGGTTATCACACTAGACTTGAGATACAGGCTACTATCTACTGATTTTTAGAAAGGTTCTGTTATAGGACATAGAGCATCAAAGACTTCAAAGAACTTGTACAATCTGAGAATGTCCACTAATACAGTGAGACATTATATGGTACAGATGAATAGGACAAAAAAGAATTTCTTCAAACTGAACATTTCTGACATAATACTATTTATTACCTTACTGTTTTATTTGCCTCATATTTATACCGTACCTGATATTTAAACCATGACTATTGACTATTTTTTATATTTTCTACATTATAGAACAATACTGGAAAACTATGAAATAACACATATGGAATTAGATAATTGAGTAACAAAAACAAAAACAATAGTCAGTTGTTATTTTATGGCACAAAGGTCAGATGTTCTGGAATGGTTCTTGCAAGAACAATATTGTCAAGTGAATTAGGAAAACCCCATTAAGCACCATGATGAAACTGGTTCTCATAAAGACCATCCCAGGAAAACAAGACCAAAACTTACCTCTGCTGCAGAGTTGAAGTTCATTTAGAGTCACCAGCCTAAGAAATAAACAATTAACAGCATCTCAGATTAGAGCCGTTATAAAGGCTTTACAGGACATAAGTAGCAGATACATCTCAATATCAACTGTTCAAATATTCTGTTCATATTTTGGATGACTTTAGCAATGTTTTACAATGTAGAAAAGGCTTGTTCTATTTGCACTTGATGCTTTCATCATTTTTTTTTATAAGAATATGTATAATAAAGCTCTAGTGAGCTAAAGAGGGCAATGCTTATACTCTCCCATTAAGGAAAATTTTACTTTATTATGAATTTAACTGAATTGAAATATATAATCTTGGACAAACTGGCAAACAGTGGCAAATGTGTCATGATTCCCATTTAAAAAATGTACAAAAAGCACCTTTCTTTCTAGGAAAAAAAACAAAAAACGTACCTAGATCTAGGTATCTATGGTAGGTGCACAAAGGTAGTCTACGACTTGCAAACAAGTTCCATTCCAGGAGCTCATTCATAAGTCAGATTTGTTCTTAAGTCGGAGTCTTATACACCTTTGACACGAATATAAAATGTAAAGCATACCAATCCACCAAATCTAATCTAGACAAAATCTCTGTCCCCTTTCCCCACACTGCCATCATGTGGCCAAAAACCATAACTGCGCCTAAGGAGTACTTAACCTCACACTGTTGTCTCTGCGCCTTTAATCGCGAGGGGAATCCTGGACGGCATTTTGAAACAGTCTAAGAGCTGTTTTCCACTGTATTGGACTGTGAACTGTGTTCTGTTGAGGATTTTAGAATGTTGTTGAAGACATTAAGATTATTCAGCATTAAGACAGCTTCACAGGACAGCCATTTTCTATCATTGTGCTTCCGGACTGATTCATTGAAACCGGTGAGGCCTACTTATTTCTCCCGCACCTCCAAACGCACAAATATAAAATATACTGTTTTATACATTCACTTACACACTGAAAATATTATATATAATTGTAAATATTGGTATCTGGTGCACTGCAGTGTCTCTGTTTTGTACAATACATGAGCTACTTCCGTGATTTGTTTGCAGCTACGAATGTTCTACATGGTTCGTTCGTACCTGTGGAAAATTCGGAACTCGAATGTTCATAAGTTTTTTTTCAAAAGAGGAAATAGGGAGTGTCTTTCATAACATAAAATGCGAGTCTTCCCCGCCTCCTTTACCGAATTACATCACATCAACATGGCTTATACATGGCAACATGTATAAACAAATGTACATATTTGTTTGCTACATCTAGAACACTGACTATACAGTTTCCTGTATAAATGTAAAAAATACATCATTCGCCCGAGTTAGCTGCCTAGAATGTTGATCAGTTCTGAATGAGTTTCCCACTTTGTACGTCCGAAATTATGTAATACACACAGTTCGTAAAATATTTAGCTCATTTTGCATATTGTATTTGCAAACAACCTGTATTTGTAAATAATCTCCCCACATATATTATTGGAAGCATACTTTTATATTGCACAGCTGTAGAGTTTGTGAGCCTCACAACAAGCATATTAATGTAAAACTGTCACTGACGTTTCGTGCACATGGTAAATAAACTTGAACCCTGGTTTTGACTATTAATGTTTATTATTTTAAATCAGTTTACAGTACATCTATTCCGGAAATTGCAGGAAGTACACGAATAATACAAATAGGGTCTCAGAAAGGTACAATCATGACAAACTTATGGCTACCCAGTAACAGGGCTGCATGACACGCTGCATGGATGATGATCAAACAAAACCAAATAGGTGGGCAAGCAATGGGAAAATCTATGTACATTTAAAATCTGACCGTAAAACATTCTGATCATAAAACATTGTATCCATACTTGAGTTATTCATTTCTCTTCTACATATTTCTGTTTATCTTTGTCTTCAGAGCTCATGTGTTTTCTATCTATTTTCTAATGCTCACTTCAAACAGAAAATGTAACTCCAGTTCTTGCCCGAAAAACAGAAATGATGTACAATGTTTCCTAATGTTTATACTTGCAGTCATTTTCCATCCAGATATTTTCTCCAGGACAAAATCAACTTTCAAAAACGTTTGTCTAACTCAGTCAAACAGCTCATGCAACATAAAACGTTCATAATTCCAGGAACCTGAACGAAGTGAACTCTTATTCAAAGAACAATTATGTTTTCTAAGCTCTAGGAAAGTGAACAAACTCAAATATACAACAGACTCATTTAGATGCATGTTCATAAAGTGGAGGCACTGTGTCTGTGTTTAGTATAAGTGATACTGATATTATGTGCTGTGTTACATAATCGACCAGCTACCCCCTCCCTAACACAGCTGCCAGACACATGGACATGAGCACACTCAGCAGACAGATGGCTTTTTATTATCATGTTCTTAGGTGGGACACACAGACAACATCTGCACAACTTTCCCATGAGACACGACCCTGCTGTTTGATTGAATTAGTGTTTTTTCCAAATTAATCTAATCAGCTTATAATCAAGCAAGTAAAAATTAATGATGAACAAATAAAAAAATTGTATTGTTTACATTGTTTAATTTTATAGCCACTTTCTCACCTTGTCTTTTAAAAGGTTGGATAGCTTTTAATAACAGAAGAATAGTGTTTTATATCCTTGGCTCACTGATTCATTCCTAGCTCCGAAGTCTGGATAGGATGGGAGTGAAGGGCATCCGGCATTAAATCAGTGCCAAGTTGTATGCAAATTGGATAGTCCACTGTGGCGACCCTTTGACGGGAAGGTTAAATATCCTTATATTATTTCATGGGCATTTCTAAAGAACATTAAAACCAGTAAATTATCCTGTTATGCTTTATCCTGGTCAGGGTTGCACTGAATCTGGAGCCAAAACTAGAAACACCAGGTAATCTAGTAATATACCCCTATGTGGAATAACAGGTCCATCCACAGGGATCCATGCAAAGACACTTTCACTCATTTGTTCAGACTTGCGGATAATTTAGAGTCAGGAATCCACCTGCTAGCATGTTTATGGAAAGTGATATAAAACCAGAGAGCCCAGAAGAAACCCACACGGAGAGGGGAAGAAAACACTGCACATACAGTAGTAGTAGTATCTGCCCTTGCAAGCTTCTCTAAAACCTTTAAAATAATTTTTTTATTGTATTTGAAATTAATTTGCTGACAGTACCATGCGACTTGAAGAAATCATCCACTATATGTATGATGCTTTATTTAGTGATTAAAAACACTGACAAATATAGGTCCTACTACAAAGGGGTAAAAAGAATTTTTAAAAATTCAGGGAAAAAATTAACTCTTATCACATACCGTTTATTGCTTTCTTTTCCAAAGTGGCACAAAAGACTGGATCTAAAGGCACTGTTCTTTTTCCTTTATCAGAATTGCCCAAAATGTACATTGCATTTTTGGAAGAAATCATCACATGTACAGTAAGATCAATTTTGATACATTAAGAAATGTGTAACATTCTTGTATTAATTTATACTTTTAAATACATTTTTGTCCATGGTTACAGACTTTTACTTCCCCGCTTTATATGCATGTCTATGATGGTGGTGCAGTGTATAAAGGCAGCCTGGCGCAAGATCTGCAACATGAGACACAGACACCAGCAGGACACTACCGCTCCTTTATGGCCTCATAAAATGGATGTGGATGACTTCTTCTCTGGCTTCACTTCCACTCTGCACCTTGTTTTCTACCAAGCCGTTATCCTGTCCGAGGCCAGATATTAATCAAGGGATGAAAAATAATGACTTTAGTCTAAGGACTTTTGTAACCAAAACTTGCCACTAATGCACAATAATTCATGATTTGCGGCACAGAGGAAAATGAAAGCGCTGTAAAAATAAGAAAAGTTGCTGTTTTTATCGAGAAGTCATGCTGACAGTTTATATGAAACTCCACTCATATTCTGAAACACATGTAAGAAAACATGCATCAATTTATACCCTGTCCTCCATTGTTTCATTTCACCTTCTCCTGTTATTTAGTGTTGATCATGTTATCTGAGGCACATTTTTAACTCTCTTTAACAACTGCTATTAATCGTTGGGAGAGAATGATAGCCTCTCTGTAATGAGGGTCATGCAGCTCTGCTCTAGCCGCCTTAACTGTGAAGTAGCTGTCCTTAATAACCCCAACATGAAAGCAGACAGCCTACACAGTCCACCTCAGTTTAATAGATGAAGCGTTCAAAGCCTAGTTGATGTGAATATAAATTATACTGTGTAAGGTGAATAATTTATGAACTACTTGTGTGGATTGGGGTAGGGGTAAAATAAGTCATTGCTATATACTGTACTTGAAGCGGCTAAGACTCTAGGTTGTTCTGTTGGGGATCTGAGGATCCGGGATCAAGCCCTGCCCTTGGTGGGTTTCCACACCCCATACTACCCAGCCACTGCATGCAGTGTCGGTCCCAACACTGAAAAAAATGGGACGGTTGCATCTGGCATAAAACCTGCGCCAAAGTTGTGTGCCGATTGGATGGTGCACGGACACATTTAACTCTGAGAAGGAGGCGCTTCAACAGCAATTCATTCCCTGGGCAGGATCGTGTGATCTCCCTGATAATCGCTATAATCGTACATTTGGTACAATCAGCTGTCCTTTTTCTCTCACCCTGCTAATATTACATCCTTGTGTTAATTTCTCCTTATCAACATCCTAAGGATTTGTCTGTTCTTATCTACATTGGCCACTCAGGTGTTTGTCATTTCAAGCCTCTGCTACTGCAGCTCACTCGTGGCAGGTCTGCCTCTGTGCACCATTTGCACTTTGCAACTGATCCAAAACACAGCTGCACAACTTGTTTTCAACCTTCCAAAGTTTTCTTACACCACCACATCGCTACGGCTCCCTGTAGCTGCCTGCATCAGATTTAAAAGCAACGATGCATCCTTGGAATGAATAACTGAATAATAAACTCGGACCCTGATGACTGATGTCATATAGTGAACACCAAGGATGTTGTCCACTGCGGAAACTTGTAGGAAATTTTATCAGTCAGTTGTAAGCCCTGAAATGGAGCGTTTATACATCCCTGAGTGACTGGAGTTCTGTAATAACTGCTCATTACCTCAGTAACAGGAACTTCTCTCAAGGAAATTGGAAATCGTTATGTCATCACAGTGTGATGCTCTGAAATCACGAGTGAGGTACTGGCAACACAGCGGACACAGTAGATGCCTGTGGATCTATAGCAGACTGAAACTCTGAGAGGTTCGCCTTTAACACCATCGCTTAAATCTAAACATATATTGTAACGCTGCTTATTAACTAATTATTGCATGTATGTTTACAAGAGAGTGAGCAAGACAGAGAGAAGGAGAGAACTCTGGCACAACAGCGTTATAACAAATATGCATGAAAGATGCATATTTCATTGGACTCATGGTAGCTAGTCTGCTATTTCCAAAACAAAAAAAGAAAAATGAGTGTCTTGAGAAAGTGACGGTGTGTGAAAAGTATTTGGGTGCTATCATTGTAGCAAGTCTATTTATATAATTAATTCCCTTTATACAACCTTGACACTACTCTGTGAAGGCTTAAACTATGCCAAAATAACAATTATAGGAAAAACAATCAGATTCTCTGCAAAAAATTTTTTTAAAAAGCATTAAGCACTTGACCAGTGTTTTCAGCTTATATTCTACAATAAAGATCTTTATTATTATTATTATTATTATTATTATTCCACGTTGTACTGTAGTTCTAGCAATTTGATGACAAGCAGCTGCATAACCCAGACGCTGGGTCTTTGTAAGGAGAAATGGAAAAACTCACAGACTGCCCTCTTTTTGCCATTCTCTTTGTCAGAGTAATAAAACACAGGAGTGGCCAACAAAGTGCCTGCCCATGGCTTAAATGCATTGCAGGTGGAATATTAGGGTTACTGCCCAGCAATTCATATGAGCTCCACAGTTACCACTCACTCCTTCTGTAGAGTCTAAAGCCACTGGAACACAAACAGCATAAATCCTGTAATGTAGCTACAATATGTATGAGAATAAACTATCCGCACGCGGAGGGAGCGGATAGCGCTGTCCTCCGAGTGTGTTACGCCGTCCCCAACGGTGCGCGAGCAAGCAGTTCGAAAAGATGCGGTTGGCTGGCGTCACGTGGTTCGGAGGAAACCCTCCCGACTGAGTGGTAGTAGTAGCCTCAATGTGGGAGCCCCCTAGTGACGGGGAGGAATTGGACACGACTAAATTAGGGATAAAATCGGGAAGAAAAAAAAACGCTATATACTGTAAATAAACGTGAATTGAATTGAATTAAATATGCAAGGATCAAACACCAACAAACTAACAAAGAAATCAGAACTCTAAACAATACTAGAAATGACAGTTTTTGCATTTCAATTTTGCAAAGACATGGGGAGACACAGTGGATTGAATTACATTATCACTGGAATCAGGTGAACCTAACCATGGAAACAAGGCATCCAGGAACAAATGAATACAATCAATTGAACATGGAAGCAACTTTGCTTAAATAAAGAAACAAAATTACATCAGAATGTTTAAAAGAGAAGAGAATGGAGAAGGCAAAGAATGGCTCATGTTCCAAATCATACCACATCATCTTTCAAACATGAGGAGGTAGTGTTATATGGCACGGGCATGTACAGTGTGGTTCCCAATAGGACTGGGTCACTAGTGCTTAATGATGATGTGGTAACGTTTGGAACATGAGCCATTCATTTCTTTCTAACAAAAATAGCAGGATGAACTCTGAAGTGTATAAACTTATAATTCTCGTCTCAAATTGAGTCAAACACTGCAGAACTGATTATTTGAGCACTGCACAGTGCACATATGTGTATGCATATGGATAATGACTCAAAATTGTGGAAGAGCTTCTTAAGGCAAAGAAAAGAACCTGAAGTCAGGTGTAGTAAAGGTCTGGCAAAGCAGCTCAAGGGAGGAAACAGCAAAATCCAGACAGTCATTGACTGCAAAGGATTTGCAATCAAGTATTAAAAGTAATCCTAATATTTATGATTATGTTAGTTTGTCTACTTATTCTTGAGACTGTGAAATGGTTATAATACCTGAATGGATAATGGATTTTTCTTTTTTTTCCCCACTTAAATCACTTCATTTCAAATCCACTGTTGCACAGAGGGAAACATAAAAATAAAATAATAATAATGTGTCACTGTCTAAGTACTTCAAATAAATGTTGCCACAGAAGGAGGGAGTAAAATAAACCTTTAGGATGTTGATGCCTTTGTGGCCAATATTGTCTGAGCTTACTAAAGCTCTTGTGAGATGTATATTAATGAGGTGTGCGGGTGTCCACATACTTTTGGCCACTACTACTTTTTTAATGTGTACAAATAAAACATCATCCACAAACTTTCTGCACACAAAAAAAGGCTGAGCTACATACCTACATACATGTGGTTGCTGATGATTGGTGTAGATCAGATATTTACTGATGATTTAATCTGCAAAAGTATTTTTGGTAAGAACGAATGGGCCAGCAGTGAATCACCACAGTTCTGCATCAAATCTGATTTAACAGACTATGCGTTCTATTCTTGTCTTAATCTTACTAATCCTTTACAGAATACTGTTATTTATAAATGACAAGTATAATCACCTAAAAAGGCCAATGTGTGTTAACAAAATGCAATTTTAAAGGTTTTAAACTAACACTGAAGATAAATGTACTGCTAACATTATTAATACAGTAATACTAAAAAAAAACATTCACATTTTTTTCTTTTCTTTTTATATTCATTCCCCTTTCTTAACCGTGGAACTGTGGTGGATTCAAAGTCCCAAGAACACTGGAAATGAGACTAGGGGTGGGACACTCCACTCCAAGGCACCACAAATTTTTCAACACATAATAAGCATATGAAAATAACCGTTTATTTTATGTTTATAACAGCACTACTTTTTTTACACACATTTTCCACATTCTGGTGGACATACTGTACAGTAAACTAAGGAAACATGTTAAATGAGGATTTAAATAATGCTGTGTGTCAGTGCAGGGGTTGTAACGTTTACTGTTAACATTATAACACTGACATATTTTATGGGATGATATATAAATGCCTGCTTGCTTTCAGGTTGTTACTCTGTACACTATTTGAAAGGATAAATTTAAACCCCCTAAAGGTCTCTTCACTTGTCCCTCAGTGGTAAAGGCTGTAGGCTATTAACCTAAAGATTTTATATATATATATATATATATATATATATATACAATTATATTATATAATATATATATAATATATATAATATTATAATAATATATCATATATACAGTGGTGTGAAAAACTATTTGCCCCCCTCCTG
>JAQQZS010000020.1:10333282-10351573 GCA_030068045.1 Platyallabes tihoni | reverse complement strand
ATGTGCAAAGCTGGTAGAGACATACCCTAAAAGACTGGCAGCTGTAATTGCAGCAAAAAGTGGTTCTACAAAGTATTAACTCAGGGGGCTGAATAATTATGCACACCCCACTTTTCAGTTATTTATTTGTAAAAAATGTTTGGAAACATGTATGATTTTCGTTCCACTTCTCACGTGTACACCACTTTGTATTGGTCTTTCACGTGAAATTCCAATAAAATGTAATGTGACAAAATGTGGAAAAGTTCAAGGGGGCCGAATACTTTTGCAAGCCACTGTAAACACACTATTTGTGGGTTGTCTATGTGCGCATCAGAGATTATTTTTATATGGAATATTATATGGAAGTGGTATGTGAACCGATTAGATATTGGAATTGACCTGATCTGGGACAATGTCACAGCAAGGTCAGATGTCTGACTATAAAGATACTATTTATTTAACAAAATTAACATGCATCATTGGATAGAATTTGGATAACTGGCAAAAATGTTTCTTTTCTGTGTATTTGTATGACAGTAAATTTAAAGTGTAATACATTTATCCATATTTGACAGCTTTGTCATCTCAACCTAATGTACAATCTGAATAGAAATAGCTTGTTTTATTTCAGCGTGTTTTGAGTTTTTCTATATTTTGTTATTTAGAGTTGAACGACTTTATTATTCAGTTGGATGAGGAGGTGGAAGGCATGCAGAGCACCATCCTGGTTCTTCAACAACAGTTAAAGGAGACCAGGCAGCAGCTGTCTCAGCAAGCCCAAGCTCTGGGTACCTCTAGTGGCGCAGGTCCGAGCAGGACTGCCCCATCTCCTCCCAGCGCCACTGAGCCTCTTGCTGAAACTGAAACAGCCCCTTCAGGCAGCACCTCTGGGACGAAAGACTGCGGCCGTGTCTTCAACGGTCCTTCCAACGGTTCCAGCCAGAGAGCTTTGTCCAGCTCTGGCCCTTACCGGGAGGCAAGCAGCGCTGAGGAGGATTATCCAGGGTCACCCTGTGCTTCCAGCCCTGCCCTCGGGGGTGGAACCAAACTGTCTAACCACTCGGAGGGCGCAGCAAGCCAAGGCGCAGGGGATGGCTACGGGACTCTCAGTGCGGGTTATGAGAGTGTGGACTCTCCAACAGGCAGCGAGGCATCAATGACTCAGCACTCAAATGACACAGACTCCAACACTGATTCCCACGAGGCTGCAACTGTTGCCAAGAACACCAGGACAACAGGTGCACATCACACCACTCACAACGGGCTGGACTCTGCAGCTGCTGCTACAACTGCCTCCAACCCCTCCACGGGGTCCGTTTTGTAATCTTTCAAGTTTTTTTTTTTGTTTTTTTATACTCACGTCAAACACAAATAAACCACACAATTAAGGCCAGTTAGTTTTTGTTGAATTGAAAATCCCATTTTTAAAAATTTTTTTTTTTAGCCATTTCCAGTCATAACTTGTTTATTTTGCAATATTACATAGCTGATTATGTTGAGCAGTATAAAAATTGAATAACAAATGAGCAGCATGAGAATAAATATCTGATGTTTTAAGACTTTAAAATGTGCTCTAATTGCAGCTCGAGGCTATTTGAATATCACCCTGTCTGTACATTTAAATTGCTCACTAAACTAAAATAAGTCCATAAACTTTTGTACCATAAAGTTTGATTAAGTCAGGTGGCAAGTTCTTTACTTGTGATGATTTCTTCAAAATGTCCTTAGTTACTTGATGTTGAACTTTTTAAAATAAAAAAACATGTTCTGTTCATCCCCATGAAAAAAAACGAGCTTTTGCTTAATTTCTGGGTAGTTTTTCTGAGATGTATCTTGTTGGATTCATATTCTGATTTCAATTCATTTTCTGTACTGACCAAATATCAATAAAGGCTTTTAATATGACCCTGGCATCAGCTTTTTAAATTTATTTACCTGATCATTAGATCAACAGGATTATTTAACTTCATGTATAAAATGTCATGAAAAGCAGTTTAGCTGTCTAGAAGAATCAATAAGGTCCAGCCTTACTTTAAACTTGGACGTTGAGGATCAAATGAACGCTGCATTTATATCACGTGTGCAGATATGATCAGTCATTCCTGGCAAGCATGACGTTAGGATCCACCTGGTTAAGTATGCGGCGTTTATCATCCAGACCGTTAGATGGCGCTGTGAACAGGCTGCTTGGAGGTTTCTGAAGGAGTTCCCGGATTTTCCCCCGCCTCTTCGACCTGTCATCAAATCAATGAAGCTACGCGCTATTCAATAACCTCCCCGTGCTGTGTTGGTGAGCACTCTGCGGGCAGGGAGCTGATTCACACACGGATCTCCTCCACGGAAAGGCAGCACACACCACGGAGAGAAATGGATACCGCAGTGATCGTCTCTGCCTCCAGGACGCCCATAGGTAACACTTCACTGCTCTGACGAGTCGCTGTGGATGACCTGACAGATCACCTAAAAATCTTGTAATTTTTTTAACGAATGTTGTATTGAATTATGTTTATCTGTATTGGTGTAATGGGTCTGAGTTGCCGTAGAGACGAGCTGTCGTAAGAGATCTCTGATTGGTTCATTGACGCTCGCGCACAGTTTTCTCCACTCCTGATTGGTTCAACACTGTAGGGCCACGCACGAGCGGCTTTTTGTGATTGGTCAGAGACTAGTCAGCAGAGGAAGGAGCTCGTGCAGTTGGCCGTGTAGTGATATTAATAATGATAAGGTGATTAGACCTGTGGGGCGCCATGTTTGTTATTCACTGATATTACATTTGCAAAAATGTATTGAATACATATAAACATTGTGAACCTAAGTGCATGCTATGTTGTTTTTGCAGTCAAGTTAATGGGAAGACGGAATTCAAGTTCTCTCTTTTTTTTTTTTTTTTTGATTGCCATTAGCATTTCTTTAATGGTGTAGTGAAACCAAACCATGTCAATCTTTAATGTCTGCAAATAGAACTTATATAAGGTTGTTTGTTTGCACAGGTAGTTCCGCCACAGGTGTTCCTCACTGAATGTAACAGTAGGCAGTGTCATCAGTTTTTAAGGGGAAAGTTGTCTCACTCAGCAATGAAACATCTAGCCAGGGTTGTTCTGTCACAGACAGGCCTCACCGAATGTAACAATAGACAGCTTCATGATCTATATTGCGTGTAATAGGCGTTCCTCACTGATTGTAACAGTATGTTGTACTGTGAGGTAATAATATATCTTTATTTGATTACCAGATCATCATTAGGTGAATGTACATGGGCGGAGCCATGGGTAAACCTCTAGTGGGTGTGTCACTGAACGTTCATTACATACAATATATCTCACGATATCTCACATTTCTAATTAAAACCATCAGCACTGTACATATTTTCTAGCAAAATGCAGCCAACCGTCAGCAATGATGCCTCCAGACTAGGGAGTACCCGTCGTGTGCCACCCTTTAGTTATTTAAAATATCAGCTCTGAATGTTTGTTTATGTGACAAAATTTGGATTTTATTTTGAATTTGAATATAAAAGTTTATCTAAAATCTCTCATAGCATATATTTTAACATGGAAATGAATTCAAGAGTAATAAAAATATTAAGCATGATGCATACTGCTGTCGACCAATGTACTGTGAAATATTTCAAAAGCAATAATCATTGATCTTTTTTCACCAGATTTAATAAACCAAATCTCTTTAATGCCATCATGGATTTTTAAAAATTGTTTGCTTTCGGGGGTGTACTGAAAGTAATGCAAAAATGGGCATCACATTTTTTTGTTATTAGTTGACATGGGTCGTTCAGGTTTAACAGATTGGTAGAGTAACCCCCATACAATGCATGGCCTGTGATTAAGACTATGGTGAGTAGTAGAGGAAGAGTTATTCATCCAACATGTGCAATTTGAATAACATGCATCAGTTAAAAATATATATATATATACGCCCACTTTTTCATTACTTTTGTTACATCCCTCGGATTGTAAAAATATGAAGTTGTCGTTCTTTGTGGTTTAATTTTAAGGCCGAGCACTCTGTGTCTTTTAAGGGTCCTTCAATGGCGCACTGAGCGGTGTCGCACCTTCTGATTTGGCAGCGGTAGTCATTAAGGATGTCCTGAAGAGAGCTGATGTAAAGCCAGATGAGGTATCTGAGGTCATTATGGGACACGTCCTCACTGCAGGTAATCTGTTTATGGTATAATTTAGTTAGCAATCTGTTTACCTTGGGGAAGAAATGCTGTAGTGTTTTACAGTGACGCTTATAAGCAACTGGTCAATGATGCATAAAATTTGCACAATAATATTGTATAAATATAATTTTATATATATATATTGTATGATGCGATGATATAAAAGAGTGTGTGATTCCTATAGTATTCACTTCTTATAGAGTATGCCCTGTTACAATTTAACATTTGTTATCAAGCCATAAAAACTGTGCCAATTGCACAGTTCTCGGTACTATTGTAAACCGTCTTAGACTTGAAGATGATGTTTAATACAGTGTAGGCAACAGACCTGTTAAGGGCGCTTGTTCAATGTTACTTACAATCCTTACGTTTGCTGTTCTCAGGCCATGGACAGAACCCGACACGTCAGGCAAGTGTTGGTGCGGGTATCCCGTACTCTGTACCTGCGTGGAGCTGTCAGGTGGTGTGTGGATCTGGTCTAAAAGCTGTGTGTCTTGGAGCTCAGTCCATCATAATGGGAGAGTCCACAATAGTGGTGGCAGGGGGCATGGAGAGCATGAGCCGGGTAGGTCATGTTTAGGGCTTAGATCAGGCATCCTTAAATGGCATGCCGACCCAGCAAAGTAGTTCTGTGCAACTGACTGGAGATGTTTTTAAATATAAGTTTCTGGTAAAATATATTCTGGAATATATGAAACAACTTTCCTTAATTCTTCGGTAACATACTTAGTTGAAGGCAGCTAATCAGACTGCAGAGACATTAGATCAGAAAGAAGAGAGTTTTCATAAACTTCCTCAGCTTCTTCATTTTAATTACTCTGTCTGGTCAGATTTCTGATTTAAAATTTCAACCAAGAAAACTGAATATATATATTGGGATATATTTGGATATATTTTGGGTTACAGCATATTAAAAAAAAAAGGTGTTTCTGGTCCTTAGGCACCTCACATAGTGCAGATGAGGTCAGGAATAAAAATGGGAGATGCCTCACTGCAGGACTCTATACTGGCAGATGGACTCACAGATGCTTTCCACAGCTGCCACATGGGTATCACAGGTCAGTTTGATAAGACCACCACAGAACTGACATTTCCCAAGATTTTTGGACTTTGCTAGTGTCAATCCACCATCATTCCAAAGTGCACTCCTTATTACTACCTTATTACAAATCTATTTTTCTAGACCAGAAAGGCATTTTAAGGCTTTTGGTATATAACCCGGACGCTTCTTGTTGTCTATCTGCAGCGGAGAATGTGGCTAAGCAGTGGGGAGTGACCCGAGAAGCTCAGGATCAGTATGCCGTCACCTCACAGAGCAGAACTGAGGCAGCCCAGAAGGCTGGTTACTTTAACCAGGAGATTGTTTCAGTTAGTGTTCCTTCCAGAAAAGGTAACACGCTGAAACTGTTATCTTAGTCACTTGTTATATTTAATAGCTTTTATGCCCCTTTTTTTTGTAGGAAGACTGCATTTTAACATTAGAGTATGCTTCTACAAGTAAGCACACAAAAGTCAATAAAAGAGAACAGAATTCTCAGATCTCACTTTAATCTCACATTAATAATTTTTTTATTTCTGCTATTGATTCGATTTTTCTGCCTGTCCTTTTGTCACAGTTAATTTAAGAATATTTTACTTTAATAATGTGAAATCAAATCCTAGCACTGCGGTCAGCTTGGCTTATGTTCAACACGTATATAATATAAAACAAGTTTGGACCAAAAATGATAATGGCAACACTTTAAAAAAGGAAAGAGAATTTTGAGTGAAAAAATTCAATATTAATATGTCATCAAATCTAACCCTTTACATGTTTTCTATTTATTCATAAATATATATCCATCCATCCATCTAATTATTGTTTCTGATAGTAACTTGGTATTTGCCCCACAGACATTCTTTGTCTTCTTGCATACCTGGCTAATAAAACTCATTCAGATTCTGACTTGTCAGATTTGTCTGGTCTGAAAGTATTTATTTATTTATTTTTATTAGGGCCAGTAGAAGTAAAAGTCGATGAATTTCCTCGCCATGGGAGCAACATGGATGCCATGGCCAAGCTGAAGCCCTATTTTCTAAAGGACGGCTCTGGCACAGTCACGGCTGGGAATGCATCAGGTAAATATTACAAGCCTGAACCTCGATCATGGTTAACCAAATAACCCAGAGTTCGTTCACTTCTACAGGTCACTCAGCAAAACACTATCTGCACTTGTGCAAAATGTCTGTCCTTCATTATCTGAGCAATGTCTATGGTAGATTATCTGGTGTCTTCCTTCTCTTTTACAGGAATAAATGATGGCGCTGCAGCTACCGTGCTCATGAGCCAATTGGAGGCTCAGAGGCGTGGTCTGCAGCCAATGGCACGAATCGTCTCATGGGCTCACACTGGCATTGATCCATCCATCATGGGCACAGGGCCGATTTCAGCCATCAGAAAAGCAGTGAGTGTTTCCCGGGTGGCTAGGGATGAATGTTGACCTTTATTTTAAGGACATATTTATTTATTGTTCCCGCACATAGTATGTTGGTGCATTTATTGTACGTAAATACAAATGTTTTCATTTATTGACGTCTGTAAATCTAATTGTCTCACTAGACCGAGAAGGCTGGTTGGCAGCTGCCTGAGGTGGATCTGTATGAAATCAATGAGGCCTTCGCTGCTCAGTGCCTCGCAGTGGTCCAGGAACTTGGACTGAACCCTGACAAGGTTGTTCCTTTTTTATTTCATTAACTCTACCTGTAGCACAAGACTAGTGTTACAAGTTTTATCGGTTGCTTTGGCTCATTTCTCAAATGATTGACAAGTCCTTGTGTCATCATTTACGAACAAGGTGGTCACAATGTTAATAAAACTACTGTACATAGTCACAATATGTAGATTAACAGTGAACTCTGTAAGTAGTTTCTGATCATAGCAGTGGCAGAGATTTGATGAAGGACAAAGTACAAAACTGCATTTTTTCTGTATGGCATTTATCAATTTCAGCAGTACAACATTATACATTACTGTCAGCCAAAACGTGGTATTGGTGCTAAAAAGTGCCTCACCTTAGTTGAAAAGTATTTAATTATATACATTTTTTAAATTATAATAATAATTCACATTTATATTTTTATCAGATAAAAGAAACACATTTGCTAAATACAATTTCATGCCCTTTTAATGTAGTAACTTTTTTCAGATGAAACTTGGCCAATGTAGATTTCACATGAAAAGACATAAACCTGAAATAGTGTATTATTCTAAAATGCTCAATTGTTAAATTATTGCAGCATAAATGTGACGTGGTTACGGACACTGCAGATTTTTTGCTTTTTAAGCTTTAACCAAAAACTGGAATGCTTTAATTTAAGCAACAATTTATGCAGGTCATTTGCTTCTAGAAGCTTACACCAATTTTAGTATCTATACTTATAAAGAAATATGAATAATTTCCATTTGAAATTATTATTGTTTGAAGTGAGACAGTATAACGCTGAAAAATGGCACATATAAAATGGTCCACATATAAAATCATCTCTCCAAAATGGCTGAAGTTAGCAACTTGAAATTTTTATGTGATTTTTAAGTGATTCTTTTTATCACGCACATTTTCTGTATTAAATGTATAACACAAAATAAGAAATAATAAAATCAGCACCAACACTGTTTTGGCCATGTATGTGGAAGTCTGATTGCACAAGACTGGACAGGGTTCACTTTTACACATTTTACTGATTCCTGACAGAATGTCGTCTTCTTTTCTGTATCACAATGACAAGACAAGCACTCTACAGCACAAAGAAAAAAAATCCTAAATTATAAATGTGTCCATGGGGAGCACTGCATAGGGAGAGCTGTCTGGCAAATGAAAGAGAGATTATTCTGCACTTCCTGACTTTCCTGTCTGTCAGGCCACAGATTCTCTTCCATATCAAAAGCGAGTATCGAAAGGATATTTTGCAGTCTCTCATCCATATTCTCCGCAGCCATCTGCTGTCATTGGTTCTCACGTACTGCATTCATGACTGAGACCTGTTTGATCATTGGTTGATCCAATGCCTTAAACATTCCTTTTCAAGTCAAGATTGGCTGTTGTCAGGTGAACCAATTCAGAGCACAGAGGTTTAAATGGAGATGTCTAAAAATCTTGACAAATTATGACAACAGGTTCAACCATTTTGCATGTAATGACACATTGTGATCAACATGACATGAGGAACTGATCATGTTGGAAACAGCAGACAGTTGTGCATAATCATTGTGTGTGAAGTTTGTACAAGTTATTTTAACAATTGCACTTTTGATCTGAGGAATGTACCAAAGCGACTGAGAGAGCCTGTCGTTAGAGCTAACAATACTGTAGATAATACATGATCATGAAACAGTTGTACAATAATCCAGGTCTAAATGTAGATCCATAATAAGTGACCCAGACACCACAGCGGACAGGAAAATCTGCCCTATAGGACATGAATAAAAAAGGCTTGAGAGGAGTCGGACTCAAAAATACAAGCCATCACCAGAAAGAATGTTCAGTGTGAGCATTTGCACAGTAAAATGCGGTTATGTTCCTGTGGTAAACAATAGTCATTGTTTAAGGGCATATTCTGTATTTCAGGTGTCCATTTGAGAACCTTAGTGGATTGTCAATAACAGCAAACCTGTTGTTTAGCATAAGTCATGACGTCTATACTGAGGTGATTTTAATCTTCTTAGGCGGTGTATTATGGAATCCTTGCACTGATAATTAGTCTCAGACCGGGCATGTGATATACCTGCATTCACTTACTAGTAGAGTTTATAGCATAAGTTTAATTTACAAAGAAAGTAAGAATCCAAGAAGAATGTGAGTTGTGTTACAGGACCAGAGTTTTTATTAATCAAACTTAATCCTAAATTGTTAAATTGTAATTAACTTTTAACACAATATTTACCTGGTATACAAGCTCTTCTGTTGAGTTAGTAGTTATGTCATTTTGATTAAATTGCATATTAGGAGAAATTTGATAAAAACATATGATGCATTTATCATAAACATACACTGCCTGGCCCAAAAAAAGTCACCATTTCAGAAGGGTCAACCTATTGGGCTGCATCAAGCAAAGAAAACAACTAAGGAGATTTTAAATTACTGGAGCTGGGTTAAGAACCCTTTAATATATTATCAAAACTTGGAAGGATAGTGATCACTTAAACACTTGAAGTTAGGGCCTCTGAGTGGCGCAGTGGTAAAGTGCTCACACTATCATCCGGAGATCGTGAGGTCGATTCCTGGGTGATGCTGTAACCTCTCGCAGCAGAGGAGAGGGATGAGAGGTACTTGGTGCTCCCACATTAATTACGGCTCTCCAGCCAATTGGGGGCGTCTGTGAGCTCACGCAAGATGAAGGAGCGGATAGCGTTGTCCTCCGAGTGTGTTACGCCATGCAAAGCGGCCACTGTACAAGTCTCTGGAGGCAGTGTTGATCTGGAGTTGCTTCATTTGGTCAGGAATAGACTCAGCAATGTTATGTGGCGATAAAATGAAGTCAGCTGATGACCTGAATGTACTGAATGACCAGGGTTTGGAACCTGAATCATTTTCAAACACCAGCTGGTCACCACTTTTTGTGCTGTAATCAAAGATAAAGGTGACTGAATGAAATCTCAGTTGATTATTTATTTATTATCCCATCCCCACACATGCTCAATTCATGAAGATTTACTGTAACCACTTAAAGGAATTCTCTCCAAGCATCACCTTAAACTGCAGACTCTATAGTGCTGATTTTCAGATGACTGAGTATTGGATTGTCCCACAACATATTAATACACATTTTATTACTATCTCAAGGTAATACTGAGAAGTCTGTCCCCATTTATTGATCACTGTTGAACAGGGTGGGGGGAACCTCTGCAGTGCCAGCGCTCAATACTCTGATTTGTTTTAATTTATGAACCGTGTATTGATTGTGTTTCTTGTTTTTCTTTTACTGATGCATGCAGGTGAACGTCTGCGGTGGCGCCATCTCTCTGGGTCATCCTCTGGGCATGTCTGGCTGCAGGGTGTTGGTGACCCTCCTGCATGCCCTTCAGAGGACGGGGGGCAGAAAAGGGGTTGCTGCACTGTGTATTGGAGGGGGAATGGGAATCGCTATGTGTATAGAGAGAATTTAAGATGCCCTTAAAACATGTACCAAACAGCTGCTGTTCCAGAAAACTGCAAGGGGTCTTACATTAATTTGTTGAAATTGTATTTAAAATGTATTATGGAAAGTATCTGTTATATTTTTATAATTTCGTCATATCTTGCAGACACTGAATAGGGTTCTCTGAAGTAGTAATCGATATGATGATCTTCTATGATGAAAATCAGCTACATTAATCCTCACGGTTTACTTTGACTCTCATGTTTACATTGTTTGTAATGTTTGGGTTATGGATGATGAATGATGCATGGGGTAAGAATAAGATATCTGGTAAAACCCTAAGCTAAAGTGAAAGCATTACCTGGATGATTATCTATGTGAATAACATTACAAGGAAATGTGATGATTCTAGATGTTAATATCACCTCTTGGTCTACAGTATGTCATAAGCTGTAACGCCTGGTAGTATGCAATAAGAACTTCTAGCTCTACACATTCCATTTATGTAATGTTATGCTTTACATTTATTCTACAGTTTTCTTATTCTGTGGCTCAGACCCACTATGTGTTAAGTCAGATGTCTTCTTTTATTAACGGTCAGAAATAGTTTTAATGATACTGATCAATTAAGAAATGTCTTCTACCTTAACCTGCCTTAGACTACACTTAACGATGTGCCATACGGCTGAATTAGCCTTAGTCCTGTCCTTTCTTCCGCCAGCCTGATAAACGCTGCGTATGAAATACTGTATGTGCCGGTTCGAAACCTCTACAGAAAAACTTGTTTACATATTAAACTCTATTCTCTCAGGAGATACACAGTAAAAATAAAACTATAAACTATATGGTCTGACAATTAGATCTGTCTGATTTATATCATATGCAATTATTCATTCAGCCTCTGCAACTCTTATCCTAGGGGACTTTGTGCATGAGGTGCAGGGTACACCCTGGACAGGGTGCCAGTCCAACGCAGGGCACACACACACACACACACACTACAGTCAGTTTTTTGGGGAATGCTGGCATGTCTTTGAAGTGTGAGAGAGGAAACCCACCAAGCGTGGGACATGCAAACTTCTAACATAGAGGCAGGAATCAAACCCCCGACCCTGGAGGTTTGAGGCAACAGTACTAACCACCACGTCACCATGCTGCCACATTATTTTGATTATAAATAGTGTAATTTCTTCTGCGGATCTCATTTGTTAAGGTCTTGTATATCATATTTAATCATTCTTAATGTCTGTCCAAAAATATTTAGAAGATATTGTTTTAAAACATTTTGGGGAATGGGTGGCTCAGTGGTACTGCCATATGGAAGGCCCCAATTTCCACCCAATGCCCAAACCACAGCAACTGGTGCCGGTCCCAAGCCCGGATAAAATGGGAGGGTTGTGTCAGAAAGGACATCCGTTGTAAAACCTGTGTTAAGCTTGTGAGTGCGGATGGGACGCTCTGCTGTGGCGCCTCCCATCGGGAGCAGCTGAAAGACCCTAGAAGAAGCTAGTTTTGTAGAAAAACCCTTTGTGTGTAAAGCCTTGTTTGTTTGTGCACAATATACTCATAGTACCAGGGGACACCCTGGACGACTTGCTAATCCATCAGGGGGCACACAGGCACACACACACACTACAGACAAACTGGAAATGCTAGTTAGTTCAATCCGCATGTCTTTAGACTTTTGGGGAAACTCACGTAGCATGGAGAAAACATGCGAACTCCACGCAGATACACCTGCAGAGAGAATCGAACCCTCGACCCTGTAGGTGCGAGGCCACAATGCTAACTGTGATACAATTGAAAATATATCAAGATGTCCAGTAAATGGCGCCAAAAACTAGAGAAGTAATCATTTGTGTAATCAACTTTAGATAGATAGATAGATTATTGATCTCGAAAGAAAATTTCCAGCATCCATAACAAGGATAGTAACATAATAGACAAAAACTTGTTGCAAACAAATTCAGATAGATCGTCAATCATGTACAGTGTAGTAAGAAAAAAAAGTATTTAAAAATCTATTATTTATTTAAGACTATAATGTATCCTAAATTAAAATTTTATTTAATGCTAAGGGAATGCAAGCTTTGCTGAAAAGTGTTTCTGTAGTAATGAATGTTAGGTGATAATACTCCGTTTCAAGCACTGCTGTGTAAAAAGTGAATATTAAATAATAGTACTTTTTATAACAATAATTTCTCTCCTACATAATGGATGGTAGACAACAGTACTCTGTGTATTTAATCATCTTTGGTAATAATACTCTGTCGAGAATGGGGAAGGAAGCACAGTGGGAGCTACTGTATAATCCTTTAATTGGCCTACTGTCCTGCACCTGGGGAAGACAATCACCTGCTGGTCATATTTCTCTCTCACAGCTGTCCAAGTTTTATGTATGTTTAAAAAAAAATGCCACTTTTGGTTAGCTGGATAAACCGTGTCTATAATATTGAATTAAAATAGTTCTAGAAAACAGAGTCTTTCAAGTCTTGAAATGACAAATGTGTTATAAATGTTCAATTTCAGAGTAAAGAAGAGAGGATTTTAGAGTAATAATTTAGTAATTTAGTAATTTAATAACAACGCTATGCACTGTACTGTATACTGGATATGAATACAGTGATTCCATTTTAATTGTGACCATACATACACTTACTGTATATACACTACATATATTGGAATTTAGCCAATAGGGTAGTTTCACTACTTTTTCAGGTATTCTCCACTTGTGAATGAAGGCTCTCAACGTGGTCCGCTGGAATCTCAAAGCCTTAGAAATGCCCTTGTAACTCTTTCCAGACTGAAACATGTCATTTACTTGGTTTTTTATCTGTTCTTGAATTTACATCATGTTACTTTTTTAGATTTTAATGTGCTTCACTTTGTCAGACAGCTTCTATTTAAGTGATTTTTTTTTATTAAACAGGTCTAACAGTTATTAGACCTGAGTGTGACAAGTGTTTAATTTAAATCAGCTTTCCAAATATCACAGTTCTTTACTTTTTCACATAACGCCAGGCAGGTTTGAACAGCTTTTTTCCCTTCAAAAATGTAATTATTATTTTAAAGCTGCATTTTGTATTTACTGTACTTGGGTTATCTTTTGTGTAATATTAAAATTTGTTTCATAATTAGAATCATTTAAGTGTGACAAATATGAAGAAAAAAAAACTAATAAATAAATAAATGGGGAGAAAAACGGCATTGGCAAGAATCCTTTTAATTATTTTCACATTTCTGATTATTTGTCCAGTTAAAAAAACATTAAAGTGTAACAAACATGCAAAAAAAAATAAGAAATCAGTAAGGGGGCAAACACTTTTTTACACGACTATGACTGTAAATAATAAATAGATGAAAAAAAAATCAGGAAATACTTTTTCATGGCATTGGCAAGAATCCTTTTAATTATTTCTACTTTTCTGGTTATTTGTCCAGTTATTTGGTATTAGGCTAGATTAATAGGTTAAAATGTGAAAAACTACATTTTAAATATCACAGTAGAAATTGCAATCACAATATATGCCGCAAAATTGCAATGATTTTTTTCAAGTTTGAAAAGTTCAGTAAATGCATAAATAAAAACTGCACTGAGTTAAAAGCTTTGTCACTTGATGGCAGGGGTTCATTAGTAGGTGATTTATTTCTGAATATACTGTAAATAGGGTTACACTTAAGATGTAATGGTCCCTCGGTTATCATACATCAAAATTTTAAACAGAATACTGAATTTTATGACAGGTCGAGTGTCAGTGAATTGCGATTATATGTGACCTTTTCATCGTTTAAACTTGCTCAAGTGTGTGGGAAAACTTCGACGGGATCAAGAAGAGGATGTGATTCTGCCGAAGAGGCACTGTCAACACCAGGGAAGTGTGCAAAACAACACTCTGGTTCCCCTTGCCAAACTCCTCTCACACAAGCGCTAAGAACCACCTGACTTTACTTCTCTTGTAAGGATTATGAGACATTTTACAGTTTGTATCACACCTTTGATTTTAGGCTCTGAAAAAGGACTTGATGGATGTTTTTGCTGTATACATGGACTTTGCTGTGGATCTGGAGAGCCAGAGTAAACAGCTGTTGGAGTGGATGGGCATCATCAGCAGAGCTGTCCAGGGTGACCAGGGTGGCGACACCCAGAGTATGTTATTATTCTTCATTTTCTGTCCAGTATGTAACTCAGGTGTCATCTCTTAGGGTCTTGGTGGATCTTGAACCAGGACAGTGTGATGATTTACCCTATTGTTCCTCACTGGTGGGGGATCCAACACTGGACTTCCAGTGATGACCATCTACTGTACAGTCACCAAACACTTTTTCAGAAATGCTATGCCATTATTGGGTAGAGCCTCCTTTTGGTTTCAAAATAAGAACACACAGTTCTTTATGCCATGGACTCCAAAAGATGCTGGAAATATAACTTCTACATCTGTTATTCTGCTCATGAGTGCTGTATCAGTAGTCTTTAATGTTGGAGATCACTCGAGGTTTTTTTCCTCTAAACTTGCACCCCCACCTCCACCCCACCAATCCCCAACTTCACGCTTGTCATTTCTATACTTTTATCCCATCTTTGTTCACATCCCCCATATAAGTACAGAATAGTGTACTGCTATGACAGTAGCTAAGAAAGGTGCCTCAGTGCTAATCCCTCCAGATATTCAGGCTCCATGTAGACAAGCCTTTCATGGGGCTCGTTGATATTATAGCAGACTTCCTCCAAGTTTTTACTATTATAACATATTTTTGCCTATTATACAGTAAGTCATTAAAATTCTGGAATTCTGGATAAACTAAATAATGACAAACTATTAAACCAAATATAGAAAATATTAGAATAATTATAATTACTGTACATTATGACAAAAATACAATACCATTTAGATTTACATACATTTAGGTATTTGGCAGACACCCTTATCCAGAGCAACTTCCATTTTTATTTCATTATACAGTGGTGTGAAAAAGTGTTTGCCCCCTTACTGATTTCTTACTTTTTTTGCACATTTGTCACACTTTGATGTTTCAGATCATCAAACAAATTTAAATATTAATCAAAGATAACACTTTTTCATACAGGGCTATGTAGTTTTAGATTTAGTTTTCCCTAAATAATAAAAACCTTCATTTAAAAACTGCACGATGTGTTATCTTTGACTAATATTTAAATTTGTTTGAAATAGAAGATAAAATAAGAAATCAATAAGGGTAACACATTCGCCACACGACTGTACATACAGTATAAGCAGTTGAGCAGAAAGGGCCTTGCTCAAGGGCCCAACAGGGTCAACTTGGTGGTCATTTAAAATTATACACATTATATTGTGTGTCAATGATCTTTATAGTACTTAAGGTATTTAATTATCAGTTCACACCATGTCAAATAAAATTTGTGCTAGATCAGATCTTCTGTTTGTCTGATCTAGCACATTCCCAAGGGAATTTTAAAGTGATAATATGTATTGTTCACTATTTGACCAATAAATCAGTACTGTATATGGTTACACCCCTAATAGTCATGCAGTTCATAAACCAGATGAAAAATTCACTTGGCAGTTGTAAGACTTGTACACTTAAGCTCATTGAACAGCAGGAACTGATTACATCTGCTTTCTGTTTGGTGATTATAGGACTACAGTCACAGGTGGATTCTCTGGAGCGCTCCCTACAGGACGAAAAAGAGAGGCATAGATCAGAGCGGATCAGGAGGAAGCAGATGCACAATACACTAGTTGTAAGTTCTTGATTTAGCTTCTGGAATTTGTTGACTTATAAAATCTAAACAATTCATGCTAAATATGTAAGCATACTGTAGCATACTGTATATAAATGAAATATAAACAAGTTGCAACAAACGTCTTGTATAATTTGTTGTATGAAATTTATATAATAGATTATAGGTTGTTGGATTCTATAGTGTCAAACTTCTCTGAAAGTCTCAAAGTTCTTCTGCTGAAACCGGTGTAATAGAATATAGAAAAAAAGACAATATATATATATATATATATATATATTTTTTTTTAAATGTATTTATTGTTGTTAAATGACATAAACTTTAAGAATTCATTCTGCTTTTAGGAGTTGAGGGGTAATATTCGAGTGCACTGCAGGGTGCGCCCCATCCTGCCTTTCGACATTCAAGGTTCCTTATCCAGTAATGGGTGAGAATTCGATTCAATCTTTGTACTCCTAATACTTATTTAGCTGTGGTGATGGCGCCTCTGCTGCATTGTGGATTGGTGTTTCTAACAGTATAATTGCACAGTGCTCATGCCTGTGATAAATCATGTTTTGCTGTTCCAGGACCTCATCCTTAGAAGTTGTGGTGCAGGCTGTCAGTGACGTAGGTGAATTGGTTAGTGTAATATGCATGCAAACCTCTAATGACCTGCTTAATGAGCTAATACCATGACTTGATTATGTGGCCCACACTGTTTTCCAGGACTCGGTTGTTGGGAATTGTGCCAAACCTGGGAGTCCGCAAGTGAACAAAATGTTTGAATTTGAGAGGTATAAAACCATCACACTGATCAACAACATTTGTATGTGAAATAACCTCAAACGATAATTCTTTATCCTCTTAAACATTTGTAAAATGTAATTTAACACTATATTTTAATTAACCTGAATTTTGTCGTCACATAATGACAGTTTCAGCAGTCCAAAAATAGTCTTTCTATCCGCGGTTTAATTTGAACACACCTTCATTACTGCACTTTCATTACTTCGATACAACCGTGTGTAAGCTTCCATTACAAGTGTGTTTGGAGTAAATG
This sequence comes from Platyallabes tihoni, assembly GCA_030068045.1. NCBI lineage: Eukaryota > Metazoa > Chordata > Actinopteri > Siluriformes > Clariidae > Platyallabes > Platyallabes tihoni. The sequence continues at coordinate 10,334,518 of JAQQZS010000020.1, read as the reverse complement.
TATTTTTTTCTGTTTCAAGGCTGTTCAAGGTAATTAAGGTGAGCTAGACAGTTCCTTTAATACAAAATGTCTGTGTGTGTTTCATCATGGGGATCTGATTAACAGGGTACACGCTCCAGAGGACTCGCAGGACGCCGTGTTTGAAGAAGTGAAGCCTCTTTTGACGTCTCTGTTGGATGGGTAAGCTCAAAGTTTAAAAGAATTTTGTGTTGATGCTGAGCTGAGTAATGGTGAACGCCGTTATCAACCTTGTGGCTTATATTCAGGTATAACGTGTGTATCATGGCATATGGGCAAACAGGAAGTGGAAAGACGTATACGATGATCGGATCTCAAGATGAAAATCCTCAGAGGAAGGGATTATTTCCAAAGCAGCAAAAGAGTTATTCAAGTAAGTCGCAAGAATTACATTATTTTTTTTGTCATATATACAGTATAATGTAGGATTAAGAGTAAGAATCAGCACTGATATCTGCGTTTGTCAGGTTGATCTCAGAGAAGCCAGCAGGAAGATACACGGTGGAGGTTTCCATAGTGGAGGTTTATAATAACGAGCTGCTGGACCTTTTGGCCAAAGATGAGGACAGAGAAGCAGTAGGCGTTAAGAGAGAAGTCATCACGACCAGCGCCGGCACTAGTGAAGTGCCCTGTCTAACGTATGAGTGAGTGATTCTGCCAACTCGAAATTCATTGGCGAAACATTATTTGTCCTCATTTTGAGGAATTCCTCAAGAGTAAGTGCTCTTATTGTCTGCAGGGAAGCAGGATTTGAAATTTGAAACTGGTTGGTTGGTGTTATTAACGTATGGGTATTAATGTGTGAATTTTGTGTGTCATGGGTATCGTCAAACTTTTGACATATTGTTTTCTCCATGTTCCTTTCATGCTCATCCATCTTAAGGCAGAAAACACTATTACAATGTTGTGTGATGTACTGTACCTCAGTGTGATAATATTTTTTGTGACAGTATTATTATGAAATGTGTGTGTGTGTCAGGTTGGTGCACAGCTCAGCAGATGTGATGCAGCTGTTGGGTGCAGTGTTGTGACTGAGGGCACACAGTCCCACGCTGGTTCATAGAGACTCCTCCAGATCTCACCTTATTGTCACTCTCAGTGTCACATCCAAGAGCCCTAGCTCTCAGGCACTGGGTATGATAGACACACACACACTCACACACACACACACACACACACACACACACACACACACACACACACACACACACACACACA
>JAQQZS010000020.1:10309393-10319748 GCA_030068045.1 Platyallabes tihoni | reverse complement strand
CTGAGCTTGCTGGAGAATATGAGTTCTTCTGGTAACTTTGTCACACTCGCTCCTTTTTATTTTTATGCAAATCCCAGAAGCGTACATTAGGTTTTTTGTTTCCATCTGAAAACTATATATTACTATATATTTCTTTCTTTACAGCCATGCATATATTCTCCTGTAATGTTATTTATTTATGAATCTTTAAGTATATATGAAAATACTGAAAGATTTGTTACATAATTATGCAGACATGCTAAACATATATAACAAAATCGGTACAGCATATAATATGGTGCCTAAGACTTTTACACAGTTATATATATATAAATAAAAGATGCCATGCTTTTTGCATTTTTCCATTTCTGTATTGACCCTATTGTGACCTCATATAAGGAGATACCCCTCCCCCAGTTTGTTGCTTAGCTCTGCTGTTCTCTGGAAGGACATAGCCATTATTAAGGACATTTACATGGACACTGAAATAATGCATTTTAGTGAAATAAGAGGATTTTGAGATATGAAATGCATTATCTGAGAGCTATTTCGGCTGGGACGTTACCACATTAACACTGTGTTTCCTTGTTAAAGGAATAGAAAAATATGGGAAATAAGTGTTGAGGAAATATGTGGAAAGTTTGTTTTTCTTTTCAAAATCACAAATGTTTTGGATATCTGACAATTCTATAAACCTGACTTAACCCGCATTAAGGCTCTGTATCTTCTGGACTACACGACGGAGATTGTGAGGACAGAGATGGACATGGACATGACCGAGCAGTGAGCGGTGACCCTCCAGAAATTGTTAGAGATGACATACGACCATGGGTGCCATGAAGACGCCCGTGATGAGTGTGGATTGTCCGACTAGCTGACAGGTAGCAGTGAATCTCAAACACAGATGGCCCATTTTTAAATATCACCATTTATTGTATTAGAGAGACAAACATGAGGATTAGCAGCCTTCTTCCTCTGTCACTGTGATTTTGGTTTCCTGGATCAAAAGGACAAGAATGAGACATAAAGGCCACAAAGTCGGAAACTGATCATGGGACTAAAACAGTGATGTAACTGTTTCTAAATAATGATGAGTCTGTGCTGCAGATCTGTAAAACCCCTTTGAAATAAACCACATCACATTCCGCTTAATCTAAAAATAAATACTCTACAAAAGAAAGCCATTTCTTCTAACAAGGGTGTACAAATTCTTTGAAAATAAATCCAAAAGTAATTTTTTGGTTTATATACAAAAAAAAAAATAAAAAACAGTATAAAACTGCACATGAGAGATTTTATGCAAGATTTTTTAAGATGTTAGTAAATGAGAAGAAATGTAAAAGCTAGTCTTTAGCAAAGCTTTACAGAAGAATCTTTATTGCTCCCAGTCGAGTGAGCGCCTGAGCTCCCCAGAGTCCCTACAGCAGGCCACATTTACATTTTAACTTTAAACTCTTTGGTTAACAAAAATATTTCAAACAATACAGATGTTACTCAGTTCAAGTAGGTTTTCTCTTCGTTGGTAAAAACTCATAACCAAAAACGGGCAGGACATTTAAACATTTTGAACGAGCAACAGACCAACGGACACATGAACACAGTGCAAAGCTACATACTAAAAATCGGACAGAAAATCTTCTCCTACAGCACCTCAACCTGCGTCTCAGTTGCGCAGCTTCAACAGTCCTGTACATGACACTGTTCACTTTATGTTGTCAGTTTCCTCAAAACAGGTGAGTCTCGAGAGTGAGCGGAAACAGTGGAAATGCTTTTACACGGCATCTGAAGTTCATGGCGGTCTGTCGATCTGAAATTCACCATAAATTTCTAAGCAAGTGTTCATCGGTCAGCTCGCTGCAGATGGGCTGCGCTGCGAGCTCGAGAACATTCTGTGCTTTTCACAAAGAAGAGCCGTTCTATCCACTGGTCAAAGGGATGACACTTGCTTGGTAAATCCTTCATCTCAGATTCCCACATACCATTTATTTATTATAACTCAGTCCTTATACCTTCCCCAACATAAAGTTCTTAAGGTAAACAGTGGAAGATGACGAGCAAACCAAACAGAACAAAGAAATGGATTTAAGTGTACTACTATAAAGGAAAAGCACTTTCTCTCATACAACAGCAGGAACAAAAATAGTGAAGAGCTGGGACAGAAATGGGATCTACTTCAGACACAAATTAGTCTGAAGGAGGCACCTTATGGCTCGGCGTATCTCCTACCATTACAACCAGTTTTGTGCAGCACGGCCCGGAGCCTGGACTGAGAACCAGACAGATTAGAGGCTCCCATCTGCCCTTCCGCTGATCCTCTGCCACTGGTCAGTCTCTGCTACTGTGACGAAGTTCATTTCGTTCCCTTAATGGGAAAAAGTCATTTTCATGTTAAGTCTCCCCCTCACATAAAGTGCCAGTTAAGTTTTGAGTAACTGTGATGGAGGAACCTAATGGAGAAACATCTTCATCCAGTCCTTCTCCACTCTCGGTTAACTCTCCTTCTCTCTCACAGATAACGGTCATCGGGCTGCTAGGAATTCGACTCCGAGAATTGTACCTGCTGCTGGCAGCAGAGGGCGGTGTGCGAGATCGGCCGTACTTTGGTCCCAGCATCGAGGAAGGGGACAAGGGCGAAGACAGAGAGTAACGTTGCAGTATGGCCTCGTTCCGGGCCCAGTCCTCAGGCAGCCTCTTGCTGCGACCAGGGGAAGAGCAGGGGCTGTCCAGGCCTCCTGTAGGTGAACTCGGATCCAGAGAGGAGTCTAGAGATCGAGTCCTTTGGAACCGCGGGTCGGTCGTGCGTAGCATTTCGGTAGCGGACATGCGGAAGCTGCCTTCTGTGCGGCTGCCCTTCTTCAACAGCAGTGCCTTGAAGGTGTCACTGCTGGTGGCTGATTTGCGCAGGCTACGCTGGATAGAACCAGACTGTCGAGGCAGAGTCGAGGTGAGGGAAGGAACTGGTCCTGTCGGTGTGCCTGGAGGAGATGAGTGACCTCGCACACGCTCATCGTCTGACTCCCTTCGACCCAGGACCTTTCGTTTGGACCTGCAAAGTAAAAACACAAGGTGGGGGGGTCAGAAATGTTCAAACGGAGGAGGTGTCGAACTTAAACCATGGTTATGCAAGATGGTATGCAAACAAAAAGCTATTTCTTTTTCCCGCAACAAAAAACTGAACAACTGAACATAAAAAGCCGGAGACGGGGTTGAGTTTTAACTTGCAAGGTTATCCGTGTATTAGTTATGTAATTAAAGCCAATTTATTATAAACTGAAGTGCAAAGAGAGCAACTCCTACATCAGGCTTTTCTCCCCTCAAGATCAACAAATACAATTACGGTTTGTTATGTCATTATTATTTATTATTTAGAAATACACCTCCCATGATTCTGTAGTAGTAATATAACTAGTAGTGCCTCACGTAGTTCATGTCTTTGCAGTGCAGGGTTGCATGTATTGGAAGAGCATGGATGTCTTTCTGTTGGATAATAATGTCTTTTATTGTGATCTGTGCACTTTAAAATCTGGGAGGTGGGTTTTTGTGTAGCAACACGAGCCCTGGGATAGTGGAATTAAGCATCAGAGCACTCTGGGAAAAGTGCCCCAAATCATTGTAAATAAGAAGAGAATGGACCCAAGTACCATACCCACTAGTTCTGATTCTGAAATAAAATCTGCACGAGTGCTGTAGATTACTGGACAAAGGGATTAGCAGGGGAATCAAGCAGAAATGTATTACAGTGCTAAAGGATTATAAGGGTAATCCCACTGTGGCACCACCACGAGAGGGGGAACACCAACGGCCAATTACTTGCCAGACCGCACCTCTGGGGCTGGGGGGCATTCATGCCCAGCCATTCACGGTCTGAGCTGGGCAGTAGAGTGGGCAGGAGAGATGAAGGGAGACAGAAACAAATGGAAGAAGATAATAAGAGACATGAATCTTTGTATAGGATACATACAAGTTAAGCACAGTGGTGCAGGACAAGGGATTGGTGGAGATTCTTGCCTTTGGAAACATTATTGTTTCTTTCAAAATGACTAGTTATAACTGGGGAAAAAAAACACTCTAATGAAACCTTAAAGATATCCCATAATGACAGATAGATACTACTAATAATAATATGAATTTATTTGTCACATGTATGTGAAATAATTTTTTTGGCATATGCCAGTTTGGAAGCTGGGGTCAGCGCAGGGTCAGCCAGGTTACAGCACCCCTGGAGGAGATAGGGTTAAGGGCCTTGCTCAAGGGCTCAACAGTGGCAACTTAGTGGTGCTGGGGCTCGAACCCTCAACCTTCCAATCAGTAACCCAGGAACCGTCAGCCTTAACCGTTTGAGCCACCCTCAGTGTGACCACTTCAACATATTAAACTGAAATTCAAAGAAAACAGGAAATAAAAGGACACATAATGTAAAAATGTACAAAGCAGAAGGTACTAAGTTGACCATTTAGTGCCAGGTGGTGAGATCATGGCCTACACACACATAGTGTGTGTTCAATGTGTGTTTGCTTATCCATTATTTCTTAATCCATTTTTCCTGCATTTGTACAATTGTCTGTTGCGTATACACTGAACAGAACATACTGCTCATGCCCCACACAGAAACCATGCCATTGACAAAAACAAACACATTTGACCCTAGAAGTGTGCAGTGACTGGATCCACAGTATACAAGCTTATTCTTACTCCTTAATTCAGTTAACCCTGCAGCTGAGAACCGTATAATCTGACAGAGACACCAGACGAGCCTCTCGCTACGTTCCAGCTTTGATGGATCTATTAGAGAATCAGGAAGACGCACTGCTTTAAAGTTAGGAAAGAATACTTACAGGAGCTTAGGGACGAGAAGAGAACCGATAGGACAAAAAGAAAAAGAAAGAAAAAAAAGGTGCGTACCTGTGAATTGCTGCAAAGAGGTCCTCTGTGGTGCGAGGCCGTGTGGGAGTAACCATGTCTTGAGAGTCGTCACCGTTAACGCTGGGAGTCTGGGGCGAGTTTGATGAGTTGGACTCGAATACTTCACCTGGAAGACATATGAATGGCAAATGAATATCGACAGCAGGGAGAGCGTGTAGCTCTGGAGTGCTGACACACACTGTTTCTTATGGAGAAGGAAAACAAGCACCCACAGCCACATACACTGCACACATTTCACACATTCCAGAGATGGCACGGAGCCTGTCCGACTCGAAAGCATGTTGCATCTACATGACGTGGGTAGAATGCATGACAAAAAAATACATACCACACGTTCTGGAGGGAGATAAGTCAAACACGCTAACATGTACGGCACAAGGCAGAAATACGGAATACTTGCTCAGAACTCTCACACAACAGCTGCAAAGCATACTCAATGTCAGAAAAAAGGACAATCTAAAGAATGACACATTTATCCTACTCGAGCAAGCATCGCATTCGAACACAGACACCCTGCCGCTCTCAGTCGTACTCAAGGACAAAATGCTCGCCTTAAAGAACAGTCAGTAACTCTCTTAACTATTACATTTTCATAGATGAATCCACCTCTCCATCAAAGTTGAGTTGCTCTGATCCGGTCCTCTCGTTCTGCTCTCTCATCTGCACTTGCCTGAGACAATGTAGCTCATGTTATCCACTCTCTTTCCTCCCCCCTCCCAGCCCCTATATACCCCTCCCCTCCACACTAAGGAGCCAGCCCTTGGGAAGACTGCCCCATCCTATCTTTACTATGACGATGTGCAGGGCAGGATGGAAAGAGAAAGAGACAGAGTACATGATGGAAGCGGGATGTCACAGATGTAAGGATAAGGAAACTAATGAAGGAAGGATACGGGAGAGATTTTAAAAAAAGGCGTGAAACAGGATTTAAAAATAACCCTGGGAACAGAAATGAGGGAGTTAAAGAGAAAAGGAACAAGAGGACAGGAGAAAAGGATCTGGACAAACAGGAAGTTAGTGGAACAGCAAATGAAGATGATAGATGTACGTCAAATGCCAGTACAGACAGGAAGAACAGAAAGAATTCATTAAAATGTCTGCTGCAGTAGTGTGCCACAAGCCCCGATTCGCCAGGGAGGAGGTGGGCATAATCCCTTGCCTCAGTTCACTAGAATTAGACAAACATTACGCTTACAACTGCACTGCCCTTGGAAGCTCCCAGAAAGGTGAAATTCAGCTCATGATAATATTAAGTTGAACCAGTTCACAAGAGTATAAAACCGATTATTCACCATATGACAGAAGTAATAAAAATCACTTGCGATGTGTTCATTAGTCTGGCTTCTCAAAGGTACTCCCATGCTCTTCGTCAAAAGTATAACATATACATCTGACAATGTCTAGTGTTTCCAGCATTTAAAAAAAGAACCAAAGTACTGAAAAATGTATGATTCTGTCACCAAGTTTTACAAATGGCCAGAGCAAATTTAGAGAATGTTCACTCACCATCGTCTTTGGAGCAGACTGATGTTGCAGTGCTACTTATTACGTATTCGTCATCATCTCCATTTTCTTCCTCTTCTCCTTCTGAAAAGTCTATTTCATCATCAGCAGACGCAGAGGCTTCCAGAATGACGGGAGTCTGAGAAGGTTCCTCAACCCGACTATCAGCCGAGCATGTGATGCTTTCACATGCGAAGATTTTGTCATCATTTTTCTCGACCTCCTCGCAAACAGGCATGGATTCTTGAACTTTTATTGTCTCTTGAACAGATTCCTTCTCCTCATTGTGCAGTGTCTGCTTGTCCTCTACAATAAGCTCTGCGTCGATACCAGAGACTTTGGAGAGTTTGGGCTTCTTGGACAACAGAGGAGGTGCTTTCTTGGGTGTGGTGTTTTGTGGTTTCCTTTCCTGCCTCTGTATACCATCCAACTCCGCTTCAGGGTGGCTTATGAAGTCACTTGACGGGCAATTAGTCAATTTATAAGGAATTTTTTCTCCTGGATTTGTCTTAGGTGGTATCTCTTCTTGGTTCTCGTCTTTGGCGAGTATATTCTCTGTTGATGGAGATTTTATTGTTCCATTTATTTCATGAGTAGAGCGAGAAGGTTGCTTCGACACAACAGTCGGGTCCTCTAACTGTTTAAAATTCTCTGTCGTGCCATGCTTAGTAGAAATATGCTCAGTTTCCACCTGTTGAGATTTATTGTTGTCTTCCCTTTTCTCTGGTTGCTTGACTGACCGAAGCTGCACACTTTGGAGAGCAAACGGGGTTATTATTGGCATCCCAGGCTTGCCAATCTCTTCAGAATGAATGGACATTGACCTTCTGTCTGAGTTTACTGGTTTGAGTCTTTCTTTAATTCCCTTTAGGCTTGCAGAAGAAGGTATAACTGGAGTCAATGCAGGCAAGCATGGGGGTTGTGGGGGAGTATGAGAATTTACAGTAGAGGGAGGTGGTGGAGGTAGGGGTGGATGAAGAGTGGGGCTAAAGGATCCATTATGGAGCATGCTGTCGTCATTCAATAACTCTGGAGGAGGAGGGGGAAACTCTGGAGAGGAATCTATGGAGAGCGGGCTTAAGGATATTACTTCATGATGTGGGGTGCTGGGTAAAGGTGGAGCAGGTGGAGGTGGAAAGGTTTGACTTGAAGTGCAGACTGGACTGCAGGGAGGAAGAGGTGGAAGGAAAGGCTCAAGGGTTAGCGGTGAAAGAGACCCTGATAAATGAGGCAGTGGTGGAGGTAGGGGGGGGATGTTGTTCCTATTAGAATCTGAAGTGTTAGAAGATAAAGATGTTGAAGAAGAGGAGATGGACACAGACGAGAGCAAAGAAGACTTCCTTTCAGGCACACGTGGCTTGGGCTTACAGCCAGAAGGTGACATAGACCTCATGAACGAGGGAACAGGAGTACCAGCTGTTGGAGTGTTGGACTGACTTGAATATCCACTTGAAGGGGAGGTCAATCGATGTACCCTATCTGGTGAGGATGTGTTTACCTGAGGCTTTGCTGACATATTGCCCTGAGCAGGAGGAAGGGCTTTCTGAATATCATTGTGGATATGTGGTCCATTTGTCACTACATCAGGTTGTCCTCCATTAGACATCAAGTTTGTAAGTGCTGGTGATTGTACCCGATCACTATGCAGACGAGGGTAATCCATGTAATAGCCCCAAGACTCTGCGTAATCAGACCGCAGGCTGCTGGTGTCACTTTGTGACGGTGTGACATGACAGATGGAATAAACATTAGCCACCCCTGCGGCTGACACGCCACTACTGCTTGCACTTAAGCTGCTCTGGCTCCTAGGGCGCAACATCCAGGGGTCTTCGTAGTCACTACTAGGGCTTTGAGATGATGAGGTCAAAGACCCCTTCCCTTTCAACCCATTTTGCAGCGACTGTTGAAGTGTAGCAATCAGTGACTCATTAAGAATTGAACCATTGCTAGCATTAACACAATTTTTATTCTTAGGCTTACGCTGCAGGGAGTCTGTACGTGCTGGTGGGAGGGGTGGCTTCTTAGACTTGCGGAGGGAAATGGATCGAGATAGCGACTGATTGCTGTAAATGCTGCTACGGTCACCTGGCTGGCCTATGTACTCATACATGCTATGCCGTGCTGCCCTGCCTGCAATGCTAGGCCCTTTTGGTCTCAGACCTGAGTCCAGATGCATGGAAGTGTAGTAACCATCATTGTCCATGGAGTAGAGTGAACTGGAGTCTGTTCCTTTAGAGGACCTCTCCAGGCTATTGTAGAGATGATTGATAGGAGTGGAGCAGCTGGAGGTGAGTGGTCTTCTGGGCAAGACATTCTCAGGGGTGTCATAAATCCATTGCTCATCTGATGATGCTGTTCCTGCAGCAAGGGTACTGTGGCTATTTAAGCTGCTATCTGACTGACGGGCTTCCTGCATGTCTGTCTCTCCTGTCTCAGCACTGGTTGCCACACTGGTGGAGCTTTCTCCATTGATACTTGATATCCTGAGAGGCCTTGCATGTAGTTGCTGCCCTGGGCTCGAGTGAAGGGAAATCACCTCAGCTGAACATGACAATGTTGCATTGGGGATGAGCGATGTTGAGTATGCTGCATGAGGAGATACAACAGATGCAGTCCCCCAGTCCCCATGTGATCCCCATACCTCCTGGGATTTTGGGCGGGCTGAAGTGCTAGTCCTAGGGGCGTTCCTCATGTGAACTGCAGTGTCATCAACTCGGAGCTTTCCAATTTGCCGAGATGCTGGTACGGCACTATCCTCTGGCCTAACCGAGTTACCGCTGTTCAAAAGATCTGTGTTCAATGAAACCCGGGCCTCCCGTGGCAAGCTGTGGAAGCGCTGAGGATCACCATTAAATCGAGGAGCCATGACATGCACAGGAGATCCAGGAGAATGGTCATTTGCACCTGTAGATATATTGGTCGCGGATGTTGACAAGCCAGCCATTTGAGCAGCGATTCCTTGGCCTCTCTGAGCTCGGATCCTCCTTACAGACGGTGGAACAATTTTTATCTCCTCGGTCTGGCACCCGGAATCCCTCACCTCAGAGCGCCTTAGCGTAGAACTCAAACTCCCAGAACGTTCCAATGTTGAAAACGGTCCAGGAATAAACATGGACTGTGGTCGGAGCTCCCCTCCTCGTCCCTTAGCTGCAGTGGAGAAGAAACAGTAATGAGAAACATTCATGAGCATTGCTACAGATGCTCCCTTCCCCCTTCCTCACTTCATCTCTTCTTGACATCTGCTGTCAATCAGACTGAAGCATGCCTATTAAGAGCACTAATTAATTTGATTAGCTGCGCCCACATCTTCCACATGTTAACAATATGTGGAAATTTTGATTAGAGCTGATAGCCTGGAGGAAGACTACCGTAACATTGCCTAGTCCCGAGAGTGCATGAGTGAATGTGCATTTGTCTCGGATCAGAACCACAACCATGAGGTGGGATGAGCAGCTCAAATAGCAGCACAGATTTTCTCAGTATTACTCACACCCACACAGGTTACAAAAATATATATACACAAAATGTTGTCATGGACAGTATTTTCAACAGTTACTTAAACATCATGGTTACATTATCTTCAATTTATCTGTATATGAATGGCATATAAATAACCACTGCAGTGAGAATTAAAGCAGTTTCGCTATGGATTAAGGAACCAGGATTAGAACAATGCTTACCCACACCCTTCTGCTCAAAGTTTAGGATGTTTAAAGCTGATACCCACAGCTTATGTACATGCAAAAGAAACAATTACATTCTCAATGCAGCATGTACATGGAAAGAAATGGTATTAAAAGCAGCAACAGATCCACGTGTATGTAGGGCTGGGCGATATGGCAAAAATGTAATCTCGATAATTTTTCCCCATACTGAACGATAACGATATATATTTCGATATAAGCTGTTAATGCTGCCAGCTTTAAAAGAGGATCCCAACAATGACTGAA
>JAQQZS010000020.1:10276312-10295997 GCA_030068045.1 Platyallabes tihoni | reverse complement strand
ACACATGCACACACACATGCACACACACATGCACACACACATGCACACACACATGCACACACACATGCACACACACAAATACACACACACAAATACACACACATATACACGCACACATACATATACACACACACACACTCCTCTCAGTCTGTCCTATACCCATATAGACATATTTTCATCATTTATTAATATTCAGAAATCACACTCTCTGACCCCACAGCTGTACAATATGAGCAGCGTTATGATAACGTCTACTGGTTCGACATGACTTTTGCTTCCTCCTTCAGCAGTGACCAAGACAGAAAGTGTGTGCGCGTGTGAAAACCCCACCACATGTCCTCACCCCCCAACACACACACACACACACACACACACACACACACACACACACACACACACACACACACACACACACAGACCGAGAGGTTTGAAGCACAGGTGCTTGTGTTATTTTACTGTCAAACCAACAGGAAAGGGAACGTGTGCTAAAACACAAACGCCACATAAAAACAGATGGCGCGAACACATTTAGCATTGCTGTGCTGGGATCAGACTTACTGGCTTTCAAACGTCCGTGTCCCCGCTCTGATGCGGCTCCGATGAAGATTTCAGATAAGGATTTTATTAGGCGTGTTTTTGTCTTCCCCAGCACAGGGTGCGAGTAAACGCATGCTCCCACTGAGACATTCGGAGACATCCTTCCGAGCTGCTGTCAGTGTAACGGCTTAGAGAGAGATTAGAGGGAATGTCCTCTATACCAGCAGGACTCATTTTGCTGGAACGGCTGTGGCATTGATTTGGAGATCGGTATCAGTATTAGCTTAAACTGGTTTAAGATATGTGATGAAAATTTACTTGTTCTGGTTTATTGAGAGATACTTTTTAAATTAATTGATAGTATAATATAATCGATCATATCCTCGATTTTGATCATTAATACACCCTGAACAGGGTACCATTCCATCGCAGGGGACACACACACTCACAGACTCATTCACAACCTAAGGGCAATTTGGGGACGCCAATTAGCCTAATCTGCATGTCTTTGGACGGTGGGAGGACCTGGAGAAAACCCACCAAGCACGGGGAGAACATGCAAACCCCATGCACACAGACCCAGAGGTGGGATTTGAACCTGGAACCTGGAGGTGCAAGGCGACAGTGCTAACCACTAAGCCACCAAATGTTAACATGAATTATCAGCATGTTTTTACAGACTTTCTCCAGACTAATTTGCAATAAATAACACAAACACCAGATATCTTAGATATAATGCATTTTTCCCCACATTACTAACAGCTTTTTTGATGTCCTTGTGAAATAATCTCAGTATTTCAGTTATTTGATTCATTTTAGCGCCGTGTCATATAAAGACTAAGCCACATAAAGACGCGATCAAACTCCAACTCGGATCATCCGGTTGAAATTACTCTGAGCTGAAGTTCCTGCTCTACAGTATAAGGACTGCTGAGCTTCAGGCCCCGAGTATGTCCATGTCTCCAAGGGGAGTCCTAATGATTTGACCATAGGGCCGCGTTCCCACGCAGCTTTGCCACAGACTCGCGCTACTCTCTGAGGCGGCAGATAAAGAAACACCCAACAACCTCCAACCCCATCTTTGCACTTGTTTCTATAGGGTACTAAAGATGAGGTCACCCTGGCACACAAACCCCTTTCTTATACGTCATTTACAATTTCATCAATTCGTTGTTCCTGAAGATCACAATTCACAACGGACTTGTGCTTCTGTGTAAAAAAAAGAAGAAAAAAAAAAGCATCATTAAAAAATCTAATAAAGAAACAAGTTTGCTATTTAACTCATCCGACTGCATTTGGCTCATTTCCTCCTGGTCTTTGGGGTCGATGCTGATGCCCGTTAGCAGATGAAGTGTGTTTATTGTTCTGTAAATGTGCCTTAAAATACCTAACAGTGAGCGCATGGGAATGTAAATGCAAACTAGCGCTAAAAGCTGTGGGTGCTTTTAACTTGTATTTTAGGAATCTGGTCCTGTGAGTTTCTTCAGCACCTGCTTCATTGTGTGTGTGTATATATGTGTGTGTGGGGAGCGGGGGTGTATGACAATAGCTCTGGGTAGAATAAAAGGCCGGGGCCTCCCTGTGAAGGCATTCATTCATCGCTATTGTGTGATGACTGGGAATCCTGAGAGCATGCAGCTCAGATGAACATGGCTTGAAGACTTGAACATCCAACATGCAGAGAAGCGTGAACCCACACACGCATGCATGGTACGACGTAGAGCTGGGAAACACACAGACCATCTTATATTTATGGCACAATAATGATGAAGGTGTGGTGTTAAGGTTAGAAAGAGAAAAGAAAAGAGAGAAGGAAAGAAACAAAGTCACTTTGAAGTGAAATCACTGAGAGTGCCACACCCAGGAGAAAAACAAAGAGAGGGAACGGCATTAAGGGAGAAAGAAAACCAGGACAAAAGAACAGAGGAAACGCACCTGTGCTGCGAAATTCTTATTAGCATTCGTTTAAAGATTGCGTATAGGTCCACGCACACACACACACACACACACACACCAAATAAGGTCAAAGTGTAACCAGTCACTCATCCTAAAGTCATGTTGATTCTTTGTCAATGTGTGAAAGATGGTTCTGATGTAATCAGAAGAATTTGTTAAACATCATCAATTAGCTATAAAACAACAGCGGTTGCCCTCATTAGCCCCAAAACTAATGAGCGTGTAATGACCAAAACGTTGCTCATTTTTTGCTCCAAAAGCTCAGTTACGTGTCCCCATCACATGGACACTCTTTCACAATGGAGTTTGTTGGGAGTCACGGCCTGGAGTAACTAAGGAGGTTAAATCCTCCCTTTTCTCTTCAGTGATTGGCAGAATTCAGGGCTACAGAGTTCCGTTCAGAGTCCTGTGTGTGTGTGTGTGTGTGTGTGTGTGTGTGTGAGAGAGAAAGCATCAATGCATTGCCAGTTTCTTTGGTTTAAGGCCTTGTTCACACGGGCGTTAAATTTTTGGATAAACGAACGCGCTCTGCACGTCCTAGACGTTTATGTTGTGTTTTGTGGTGGCGCTCGATTGACTTCTACACTGGCATTCGTTTGTCTCTGTCTAACGCCAGTCTGCAGCCCAAATTGTAGTTTGTGTGTTTAACCTGTGGGGGCAGTGTGTCGGGAACTGGAAAGCCCTTGACGTTTTATTTGAGGTGCCTCCTTTTAATATGGACCATTTTGCTATATTAGACATGATTCTTCTTGTTTTAAAAATTCTAATTAAATTATTATATTTTTATATAATATATAAAAATTATAAAAAAAAATAATATGGCGACGTAGGGAGAGAAAAAAAATCGCCGCCACTACTGGGTTCACCTTCTGACTGCACAACGTCGGATTAAAGGAAGTTTTTTGTGGTTTATGAAGAAATGCGAACATTTCCGCGCAAGGAAATTTATTTTTTAAGCATTTTATTTTGCTTTTTCACCGCATTCCCCTATGTATAGCATGTAGGATCATGGGATATATCCTCCGAAGCTGTAAAATGGACGCGGAGAAAACGGACTAGAAGCATTTTCCTTGCGTTCGTTGCAACGTTTTTTGATGCGGTATAAACGCGCAGCCGGACAAACGCACATCACCAAAGCCCATGTGAACACTCTCATTGACTCCTATGTGTAGAAAACCCTTGGCGCTTCATCCGCGCTCACCGGACGCTATGAACGCCAGAAAAACGCTCGATTTTAACGCCTGTGTGAACAAGGCATAACAGTTGAAATGTTACGGCATTGGATTTAAGAAATTCTGTGGGAAACGTAGCAGTCGATGTGGGAATCTTGTGGTGATCGTGGCACTGGCAGTGGTATTCTTTTGAGTAATATGGCATCGGCTGTGGAAATGTGGAGAACGTGGCATCAGCTGTGGAAAATTTGAGGGGAACATGGCATCTGATGATGGAGTCTTGTGGAGAACATGACATCCAATGCGGCGATCTTTTGGGGAACGTGGCATCGGCTGTGGAAAATCTGTGGCATCTGTTGTGGGAATCTTGTGGGGTACGTGGCATGGAATTATGTGGGGAAAGTGGAATGCGATGTGGAAATCTTGTGGGGAATGTGGCATGGGATGTGGGAATCTTTTGGAAAACATGTCATCGGCTGTGGGAAAGCTGTAATATGTGATATGCATTGGTGTTTCCAAAATGCCTGTAATATATGATTGGATTTGCAACTGTGTGCTTGTGCCGATCCAGGATGTACCCTGCTTTGTGTCTTGAGGTCCTTGGGCTCCAGGGCCCCAGCGAGTCCACACAGGATAAGTTTTTCACACAACAGATGAGACAGAAATAACTTATCATACTGTTAAAATGATGCAATTATTAAATCTACAAGCTCCAGCTTGAAGCTCATGTCTGGTCGAAGCATTACGACTGATTCTAGACTATACAACTGCACAGGAATTGGTACTGTGTTGGAAAAGGTCAAAACATTTAGATATTTATTTCCCTCTCTCTTAATACGTAGTGATATTTTCTTACTAACTGGGAGTCGTTGGGCAAAACGCATGAGCAAGTCCAAGCACAAAAGAAGTAAAATGCACACAAACATAAATAAAGGTCATAATGTGTGCATCTTGACAGGGCATTATATATATCTCCTGGCCTAGATTTCACTGAATGATCATTTCATACACCCCTGAGGGAGTGTGAGATTTGGCTGGTTGTTATAATTGGTGCATGATAATTAGTGTGAAAACTCCACCAGCCAGAACCATGTGCATCTACTAAACTAGAGCCAGAAAGCAATTCCTGTAAATCATTTAATCACAATGAATTTTCTATTGCTAGAAAAGTAAAAAAAAAAAAAAAAAAAATTGTATCTTGGGCTGTGATCATACCGTATGCATTAGGAGATGAGAGGAGGGTGAATTAGGCCAAGTGTCTTGCCTCAAGGACATACAGTAGGCTGTTCACCTGGGATCTGAACCCACAACACTGTAGATATGTGTGTGTGTGTGTGTGTGTGTGTGTGTTTGTTTGTGTGTGTGTGTACAAACGTGACCGACTTCCTCTTTCTTCGAGACTACTGCTAACAGCATTTCCAATCAGCATTGACGCGGTCTGTGTCATGTACAAACATTATCATTAGAGATAATGACACGAGTGTATGATTAACTCTTATGTAACCAATCAATCAGACTTCTATCTCTTCCTTTAACTGACTCTGCTCAGATACATTCTTCATCTGTAATCTACCACTCTACACCTCTCCTCTCAGTCCTGGTTGGGATCACAGAGGGGCTTTAGTAAGACTTTATTGAAGAATGTGAGCTCACAGACCTCTATCCGGTGATGTGCTGCACAATTAATCACATAAAAATCGTGATCGCAGTATGAACCTGTGAAATTATTCAATCCCATTACCTGTAACTGCAATTAGTTACAGTTACAGGTAATGAGATCATCTGCCCAGTTTTTTGGTGTTCCATCCATCCATCCATCCATCCAGGAACCTCTGTAGTCCAAATAGGGACTGTGGAGGCCAATGGTGACCATCGTATTTATTCCCATTTTCATAGACCGTTCAACATTCACACACTACGGAAAATCTGGGAACACCAAATCTGCATGTCTTGGGACAGTTGGAGGAAACCGGAGAACCCCGGAGGAAACCCACCAAGCACGGGGAGAACATGCAAACTAAATGAACCCGGATCATGGAAGTGC
The DNA here is from genome assembly GCA_030068045.1 of Platyallabes tihoni. Taxonomy (NCBI): domain Eukaryota; kingdom Metazoa; phylum Chordata; class Actinopteri; order Siluriformes; family Clariidae; genus Platyallabes; species Platyallabes tihoni. Next base: position 10,290,288 of record JAQQZS010000020.1, on the reverse strand, counting down.
AAGGCGACAGTGCTAACCAGTGCTGGCCTAGTATTTCTAGGCCATGCCGCCTTTTTGGCGTTACTCTAAATGAATACATTTGAATATGAACGGTACATTTAATAGTCACAAATCCCAGTTTAAGTCTCACTTGCACAATGTCAAAATAATTGTAATGTGCAGCCCTAATTTTGTGTTCACAAGTTATTCCTATCATGTGGGAAAACTTAAACTCAAAAGCAGCCACATATTACCTTTTCATTCACTATTAGATAAACATGATAGTTGAAGTTTTCATAAAACGTTTTAGTAAAAGGCTATTAGACTGTTAAGGGGCATTGGTAGCTCAGGGGGCTAAGGTACTGAGTTACTGATCAGAAGGTCGGCGGTTTGAGCCCCAGATTCACCAGGTTGCCATTGTTGGGCCCTTGAGCAAGGCCCTTAACCCTACCACAATTCACGATGCATACTGGATGCAAAAAACTTCTTCAAGATGCAACAATCCACCAGCCAAACCTGCATACTGTTTTAAACCACAGATCTCATGGGCCTGGCTCTAAGCCTTTAAACATCACAGACAGGAAGTTTTTTAAAAAAAAGTTCTCTCCTGGCAGATCGCATCCACGGAGACACAGCTGCCTTGGAAACACCATGACACCAGGATGTCCCGCTGAGACAGAGATCGTCACTTCATTCGTTAACGAGAGCACACCGGTGCTAAACAGAAACACATGCGCGCACACACACGTACACAGCTGGGTATATGCTATATCCATGACAGTTTGCAGGAGATAATGATCTCTTACGGTGGTCCACTGTATGTCGAAGCCCCGCCCACTCTCAGTATTAACAGAGCGTTAGTGGTGAAGATCTGCACGAGAGCTGCTATGCCAACACTACGGACTTTAATGCCATACTAATGAGCTGCAGGGATTTTAACAGCTAATGAAACCTTACTGTTCTCGAAGTAATCCCACCACAAAGGAAGTTTAAAAAAAAATACTATTTATGCAATTTCACCGGAGCAACTAGACACATTTATAAGTCATGGCACATACTGCGGATTGGACAGACTGACTGACTGACTGACACTGACCTTTGTGTCGGGACCTTGAGATTTATTATAACAAAATCCTTCGTTTAAAATGTAGTGGGAATAAAAGAAGTGATTCAAAGCCCCTTTTTGTAAAAAGCTCTCTCTCTTTCCTTTTCAGCCACATTCGCATCATAATGCGAGATCTATTCAGATAGAAAAAAACAGCAGAAGAAATAAACACACAGCGACCGGGGCGAAGCTAAGCCGATAACCTTCATCCGTTTCCTAATATCACGCTAATGAGCACTACTGCTCATATAAAGCTTTTATTGTTCCTCGTTCCTGCATCAGGCTGAGTGTGATCGTGTGCCACTGATCAGCACATAGAGGACTCACAGTGCTGCTGGTAGCGTGAATGATCGCTATATATACGGTACGGTATCTACATATGATGATGTCAAAAAAGTTTTACACTTGTATAAACTTTGTAAATTCTCATGGTGTGAATGTCTTCTTTAGATTATAAAATACACACCTCGAAAAGATATATGAAACATACACTTCAGAGTGTGACTGACTGAATATGATCCGAATCAGCACCAACAGTATATGATAAGACTGATAGGATAAGATTTATGTAAATTAACTTTTAAGAAATGCTGCCTAAAGATAGAATTGAAAAATTGGTTTTCAATGTAACAACCTCAGCAGCAACCTCATTTCCCCTCTCGTCCGTTCCAACCACTCAGCATTCAGCATCACCAGGATACTAATCACCAGCCTGATCATCTGGTCAACATCTGCACCTGTTTCTCACTGGTTCCTGCCTTACATTATATGCTTTTTAATGCTTGAATGATTCATAGGTTCAGCAAGCATGGAGAACTATTCCTCATAACTGCATTAATAATACAAGAAAGTCTGGCACTTTGGAAGCAAAATGAGGCGTTACTCCAGACTTTTGCACAATTTTGTTACTGTAATGGATATGTTACGTAATGTTACTGTAAAATTGAGTACCACTACGGTCCTTCTGAATAATGTTCTGGAATGACTGTTCAGTTGATGCCCTCGCCTAACTAGGGGTGTTGCAAGCACAGCTGTTCAGCATCTTCAGGATATCATATTATTATCCTATGCCTCCTGAGGAGGTGTGTGGCAAGCTTTACAAGGCTGACAATGTCTTCTACTGCATACTGTATAGAGAGAGTCAGTCTTTAAACTCCTTAGTACATTCTATAAAGAAAACATCATCCTCCCCAAACTCACCTCCATAGTTTTTTCTTATTCAAATCTCACATATGCAAATACTTCAAAAATACTGGGTAACTTTAACAGAATATTTAAGTTATTATATGACGTTCATTTTGATGACATTAATTGTTCGCCTTACTTCGTCCTAAACATCTCGACTTTTAATCTATATCCAGTGAGTAAGGCACATGAGTATAATGTCAACGTAAAAAAAAATGTGCATTGAAAGTGTCTGTACAGACTGTTATTATATTACATTTGGAGGAAGAACGTAATGAATATGCACAGAAAGCAGTTAACATCCAGACCTCAGTGATGCAGGCTTAGCCACCGTCGATTTGTGTTAAAGTCTTTGTCTTTCATTACTTTGATCATTGGCACCACCTGGTGACCATCAACAGCACACAACATGCCACCATATTATCAGTAGCGTATTTATTTCGACGTTGATGTGAAGTACTGATCTCAACGTCCAGAGCTTGTGTGTACCCTAGAGCTGTGCCACCCTAATCAATTTACCGGGATGGGCTGACTGGCCTGGAGTAGGCGTTGCCATGACGATCTTAGTCCATTAGTGCTAGAGAATAACAAGCACCACTCGAAACACACTACTCACTCCCTTCTATTTCATGGTCAAAATACCCCCCAAATACCTTGTTTACCCCACCTTTTCATCTCTTTCAGCATTTATTCAAGTCCTGGTGTGTTTTTCCCTCTGAATGTCTGTACATTTAACACATCTTTGAAGAACAGGTGGTTATAAGACCAAAGAATTAAATAAAAATATTGCTTAGTGTAAAACATATTCGTGGTCTCATAAAGTATGTTAAGAGGAGGAAAAACAAACAAAAAAAGCCTGGCCACATTTGTCACATTTTTTGTGACGGGTTTTCCATGATCAGGTAAGTCAAACCAGGATTTTATCCCAGTGTTCCACTAGCGCCTGGATACCGGAGCCATGATCGGACAGCCCACTTTCATGTCTATAAGCATTTCAATGCATATTATACTGTGCATAGGATAAATAAAATGCTGGCCTCCCAGGAACTCCTTTAATGGCCCAAAGTTGTGGAAATGGCTTGGTGTGAGGTTAGGACTGTACAAGTTATCCATCGATTTTCAATGATCAGGTGTCCCACTCGCTGAATGTTCATTGAAATGACTGTAGTGAGTTCCGATCCACCTCGGCCGGGATTGTCATTCACGGATGTACCGCCTTCTTTTAAAACGTTTGCACCATTCAAATGTTTTACTGCCGCTAAGAGTCTCATCACCGTACTGTGTTTGAAATCCGTTTTATGCCTTCATTCACTGGAAATTTCATCAAGTCCCAGTTTGACTTGGATACCCTCCCCAAACAATGTCCATTTTAACAGGGGCTGGTTGTCATAAAGGCTAAAATGGGGGTCCAAGTACACCATGTAACATGTGACAAGTCTTCGATGTTAGTTAACAGCAGAGATCGCATTTTCCATAATGAGTCGCCTTTCATTCACAATGTCATTTAGGTCCGGTCCATAATAATCCACTCAGAGCTTCCCTATGCTCTGGGGAGGGAGTTCCCTGCACAGGTCAATTAACCCTCTCTGACCTCTAGTCTAATGTTATTTGAGTGAAAGCTGGGCTTGGAAATGCTGATCAATAATACACATTGGACACGTCATAGCCACCCGACACCTGATGTCTGCTCCTTATTCATGCTATAAAACTAAACCCTGAATCTCAGTCAGCGAATGTCTCCAGCTGCGTCAGAGAGGAGTAGTAGTGCTGAAGGAAACACCATGACACAACGTGACAGAGTGTGTGTGTGTGTGTGTGTGTGTGTGTGTGTAGAATTCTGCATCGCCATCAGGGTAAAGTGCTTTAATTCATATACTTATGACCAGTAGAGGGCGATGAAGACTTCTAATACCACAAGGAAGATTATCTTAGCTTACTGATAGAGAACAATAGAAGGAGGAGGACCTGCCTTGAGTAAACAGGTAATAAGTTGGATAAGATGAATGAATCACCATGTACCTCTACTGCCACAAACAAGTGCAAGTCTGAGAAACACTTTATTTATTTTGGACCTCTGTCCTTAGGCTAAACAAGTTGTAAAATGGACACCATCTGTCCCGGGATGTGAACAAAGCTGCTCGAAATGAAATGATTTTAAATGCTAAGTTCCTCGGAGAGACTGATCTGCCAAGCACAACTTGATTACTCAAACCATGATGGAAGAGGAGGCCCAGTAACTACATTAACCCAGTCAGAGGACTTGGTAAGGCTCCCTCTAACCATGATGGAGTGGGAGAAGGTGACAGAGTTAGCGCCGGACCGAGACTAAAACAGGCATGCGTACTGAATAACTAACACATGGCTTCTCAATCACGTGGTCAAAACAAAATCTACTTATAGATTCATTAGATCACAGAATGTCTCCAAGTATGTACGTTTTTGAACAAGGAAAAATGAGCTCAGATGTGCTAACGCTGCATAATTGATGACTGATTTGATAGTGACTGGGGGAGCGTGGTTGGATGATTGGCAAAATCCAGCCTGTTTTTGATTGTCTACGAAAATCCAACAGATGAAGTGACACGGTGTACATCCTGGTCTACAGCTTAACTAATATGTACTGCTTTATTAGTGGTGTGGGAAAAAAGCATCCCAGCCTTATAGTGAAAAAGTCCTTTTTCAAGTGAAACTTTTCTACATTCATTACATGTAAGTTTGTTTTATATTATACATATAATGCAGAAAATGTGTGCGCCAAAGAAGTTACTTTTTAAGTTTATGCAACATGGAAGTGACTAATCTAGCTTACTTAACAATTTTGCTAACTAATGATTTTATATATGCCCCAAAATTTGCCATTTTTCAGCAAATAATTTTATTTTAAAATTACTTTTTAATAATTAAACATGTAAATTATTCATATTTCTTTATGAGTATTGATATTAAAATTGGTATAGACTTCTAGAAGCATATGACCTATAAAAATTGTTGCTTTAATTAAAGCATTCCGTTTTTTTGATAAAAACTTAAAAAGCAAAAAATCTGTAGTGTCCATAACCATGTTAATTTCATGTTGCAATATCTTAACAATTTAGCATTTTAGAAAAACACACTTTTTCAGGTTTATGTTTTTTCATGTGAAATCTAAGTCAGCCAAGTTTCATCTGAATGACAATTAAGAACATTGAAATATTTGAATTAAAGTTACGGACACTACATAAAAGGGCGGGAAATTGTATTTCACAAATGTGTTTCTTTTTATCCGTTAAAAAATATAAACGTGTATGTATATTTACAAGAAATGAAGCATGGATTGGGAGATAAGAAGCATTAAAATGAAATGGTGTTAAATACAGTATGATCCTGTCTGAAAATTTTAGCACCAACATCATGTTTTGGCTGAAAGTTAAAGATTTGAAGCCTTTCGATGATTATCATTTATAGCTCATGGAAATCAAAAGTCCACAATCTCAAAATATTAGAATATTTCATTTTGTGTTTGAGTTAATTACTATTCATACAGTGTAAATAATCTCTCGGTCTAGTTCAGTACACAAATGGGGAAGACTGGTGACTTGACAGGTGACAAAATGATGATGGTCGACTCCCACTAGAATGAGGATAAAGCCACAGAAGGTGCTGTATCAAAGCATGTGGAAGGGAAAAAGTGTGGTAGGAAAAGGTGCACAAGCTACAGGGACGACCGCAGCCTTAAGAAAATAATTAAACATAAATGTATGCGTCTGGAGAAACCACAGAGTATCTGGTACAGGAGTTTTAACTGTTCATGATTAGCAAACTAGAACAGCTGACTTTAGTTTTATATCACCTCTTTCCCATACATTTGTTCAAAGCAATTATTTATTCAATTCATTTATTATTTTCTAATTATTTCTAGCATTGTCCTGTTTATACACCCTCACACCCCTTCACAGGAACATCACGCTGGGAAACAGAGAGGAGAAGAAAAAAAAAGTAGAAAAGAGTGAGAGTGACTGTGTGGAGGTTGTGGAAATCCACCTGTGCTGTGTGCCAGAGGTAAAATTTGAGCTTTCTTTGTCTTTTGTCTTGAACCTGTTTCCAGTAGGGGACCCAGCGCTGGGTGAGAGGCTGCAGGGGGCACCAGGGAACAATACACTTTTGTCATTGTGCTTAACCAAAACTGCAAGAGTTAGTCAGGCAAAGCAAAAGACCAGGAATTTCTTTTCAGCTCTTCCCTGCAAGGGGTTGAAACCCCTCCCCACACCAGCACTCCTCTCACAGTTTAAGCCTGGCACCAACAAAAGGAAACGCGACCGATTGCTGAAGTGCCCCCTACCCTTCTCCACACCCTGCCCAGGAGCCTCCCTGTGTCACGTGAAGGAATCGGTGCTGCTGGTTCACTTCGACTGATGAGCACACCATCACTTCAATCGCAAAGACTCGCCTTCATTAGGCATAAATGGATCAACCCGAAACAAAACAAAGGGGATGCGACGGGGTGAATTAAAAAAGGAGCACCACAGGCGGCTGTCCTGCCCCATCTCTGAGCGACTCATCTGGGTCAGAATCAGTCAACTAATGACACTAACGAAGGGTCTTAGTCACTGCTTAGCTCCACTGCTCCTGATCCTTAAGAAAAGCCCAGTCTCTCTATTCACTACTTAACCCTATTGTTTAGTGTAACACTGATGATCACTTTTAACTCACATTTTATTCAACGCAATCTCACAAGAACTCATACAAATATGCTCAACTGAAAGCCATGTCATTATATTTCGTGAGATTTTATAATAAAAAATAAAGAAGTTAAGAGTGGCCCAATCCCAACTTTCATCCTGAACGGTTTGTTATTTTCAAACTCAGGAATTTTCTTGTTTAATGTTAAACAGTCAGATATTAGTTATCAGTTATATCAGTTATTTCCAACACTTGTATTCTACATTCATTTTCCCATTGGATAGAGATATGATCCAAAAAAAGTGTTTGGAATTACAGTTGAAGTGTAGTTTCACTCTCTCTCTCTTTTTTTTTTTTTCTAAAAGTAAAAAATGGAATGATTCAGACAGAATCTCGACAAGATCTGGATTTTAATATCAGTTTTTGAACCATGTGAAGCAGAATGGCTCAAAGGGAGCCCTTTTAATAGGATCCAAAAATTCGACTATTCAAAATTTTGTAGTTTTTCCAAAAAATGTGGGAAAAAAAAAAGCACTCCCCATTTTTTTTGTTCTTTTTCCATTTTTGTACTGACCAGGGCTTAAACAAGCCAATTAATTTTTACCCTATTGTGACCTCAATATAAGAAGATACCGTCCCTGGCTTGCTGCTCAGCGCTGTAGTTCACTGGAGCACTGTTGCGTATTTACATAGACACTAAAATGGCATATTCGGAAGAGGAGTGAAATAAAAGGAATGTGCATTTATCTATGCATTATCTGATGAATATTTCACCTGAAGCATTAACACACACACACTTTAGGGGAGCTTTGATACAAGTGCTAGCTTGTTAAAGAAATAGTCACATGTCGGACCTTTAAAATTGCATTTAAGTTTTTTTTCCCATCCCTGACTAACAAAGAAAAGCTGTATATATCTGGGGCATGTCCGTCCCCGTCCCCTGAGAGACACTACAAGAGAACAAGTCAGGACTGGTCAGAATGCCTGATCAGGGCTTGGACAAAATCTATACGTGTCTCTCAAAGCTCACACACTTGCACACAAGCAGTTTAAGAAACGTTTGGAACATGTGTGGCGAGTGTTTATAAGCACGAGCTCGGTGTCAGTAATAAGGCTGCTGGAAAGCTAGTTCATTCAGAACACACTACAGTGAGGAGCTGAGAAGTATCTTGGCCTGTCACAGTGTATTAACTCAGGCTGGGGTGAGACAGACGCACAGAGCCCTGTCCATACATCCAGCCGGAGTAAAATGGGATTACCATACTGAGTATCTACATCATCTCCGTCAGCACTTTGTAACTGGGGATAAGCTTTAGCTGTGTTTTCAGACATGGGAAAATCTTAAGGTTGGAAAATACAACTGGTTTAATGAAGGTTACACAACATTAAATGGTACTGACTTGCCATTATTTAATAAAGACAAATTTCTTAGCACTTTCAAACTGCTGTAGCAATTTGTAGAATTTCAACGATAAATGACTTCAGGACATGCTGTTATGGAAAACGATCTCTGGAAAACATCTCACTTGACATAGAGATAAAGCTTTCTTGTTAACTAGGTCAGAATCACTCACGGTACACACAGGTAACACTGAATTAGACTTGCTTTTAACAATGAGTCCTCAAGATGTCTGCCGTGTATATCCTGGGGTCATTTGGAGAGTCGCTTGAGCACGCTTTCAGAAATTAACACTATCATTGTGACGCAATACCGGCTCTAACAGTGGGGCTATGATGTGACACACTGATCACGACTAACTAAACAAAATAGCACTGTAACCAGTTTTTCTATTACAGAAATGTCTGAGTTTTAAACTGTAATTAAATTAGACTATTATTTTGAGCCAAAACATGACAATGGCAGCAAGTTTTCAAAGAATAAATAACTTGTCATTGTGTATAATGCAGCTGTCCATGAAATGGCATGCCTCATGTATACAACAGCCAATCACCTTCACTAGGGGCATTCAAGTCAAACTGGGAATTGTCCATTTGAATGGTGCAAACGTAGAATGACCATGAATGACTATCAGAGCCGCGGTTGGCTTGGAGCCCACTGTAGTCGTTTCCATTAAGATTCAGCTAAAGGAACACCTGAGCCTTGACAAGTGACAGATAACTTGTTTCCAGCTTATGGAAGAGGAAAATCTGTCTGTAAGAACTGTAGACATAATCATTCACAAATACCACTAGCACATTACAGGAACTCGGCTGGGAGTTATCTCCACATCCCCCGTACAGTCCTGACATCATTCCAAGCCATTTCCACATCTTTGGGCCATTTAAGGAGTTCCTAGGAGGCCAGCGTTTTAGATCTGAAGCAGGAATTCTGATCATGTCTCTGGCGTACTGAGAAAATGTTCTACCATGACGGTATTCAAGAACAGGAGAACTGCTAAATAAGTGCATTAGTGTAGCAGGGGATTACACAGAGAAATAAAGTCCTGGTTTGACTTGAACGCCATGATAAACACTACTTTCGCCTCTATGAAACAGCAGTTTCTCCCACCAGACTTACACGTGTATAACCATCCACATTTCACCTCCTGTACTTCACAATAAGCAAGAAATGAGAACTCAGCGGACCAAGTGTCGTATCTTGGGGTGTGCCACTTTCACAGATCAATAAATCGCCTCTGACTGGGGAGCAAGTGAATGAATCTCTCCTTAAGGACAAGTGGATGGAACGAAGCCTTGGAGGGGTTAAACTGGAAGGTCTCCGGCACCATTTTAAAGGGTAAAGGTCAGCAAGTCAGATAGGCACAATCTGTGCATGGGTGGAAGGGACAAAAGCATCTGTACCAGATGCAATGAAGAAAAAATTTTTTTGTAAATTCAGATGCCACACTTATTAAAATTTCATTGATGGCAGGAAGATCATCTTTGCGATTTTAGTTCTTTTTAAGTAAGCTGAAATTCTACATTCTCTGTAGCGTCGCATACTAGACAACATTTCATGATGAATGCTGCAATGAGAGTTTGGACATGTTACTTTACAAATGCATCAGTATAACTACACATAATTAATATAAAAACACATTTAAAATTCATGTTCATTTACAACGGTGGAATAAATCCAGTATGATCATCATATTAATAAAACTGCGGTTCAGTTTTTCAAGATTAAATCTCAGTAACCATTTCTGAGTGACATGGACATGTAGCAGAATCCACAGTTTGGACAGAAAATTATAAATAATGTCTATGAATGACTGAACGCGATACCGAGCTGTCACTTTGCATTGCGTATCTGAACCTTAATGATGCAGACAGCATACACATACGCAAGCGTTAAATCAAGTCAGGTCCGAAACTTGAAAAATTAAGCAAGTTCTCGTGTGGAGTTGTTTTGTTTTATGAATAGCATTTGGTGTTATTACAGATTCTCCACAAGCCGAGCGTAAAATAATGGAATGCGTCCAAGCGAAGCCAACACAAAGATATCTTATCTAGACTAATATTGCTCTAATAAATCTCTCACAGCTCCTGAAGCACTCACAGTAAAAGCAGGATCTGGATCTCGTCTCTCGGCAGGACTGAGTGCGTCTGAGCGGACACTCCTGGTCTTCACCACCCTTCACTACCAGAATGGGTTTACTGGTCCACAGTGACTCGTATCTCTGACGGACTCTGGAGGTCAGCATTCGGCGATGGAAGTTGCCCTCGGCTCGGGGGCTACAAGCGTTGCCCACCTTCGAGGCCTGGTACTGAGGAAGGGGCTGAGCATTGCCCATCTTCTGGCTGGCACTGGGCGGCTTCGCGTGACTCTCCTCATAGCAGGCCTTGTAAGATCAGCTGAAGCAATGCACGTTTGTCACGAGTGCTGCAGGTTCCTGAGGCCTGGGGGTGGGTGGTCCTAATTCTCAGGCCCGCCTCACTCTTTCCTGCCCTCTCACACGCCTCATTCCTGTCCCCCGAACACCCCCCTACTCCCTCTAGGGGGAAGGCAGTGTGAGCTGGCTAAACAGCCCACTAGGGACCATTCCTTTAAGACCCTGCTTACTGCAGCCACCAAAAGATGAGCCCTCCTCCTCCTCCCTCTTCTCTCCTGAATAGAATTGATTTTCCTAAACAAAACAAAGGCCAGTGCATGAGGTGTCAGGTTACACGCAAACTACTAGCATCCGCGAAACAAACAGGAGCTACATCAAACTGGACTCGAGCATGGGATTCTGAAAATAGTGGTCTGACAACCTGTGGAAGACCAGACAGAAATTACAGCTCAGGACCCCACACGGAAAGTGAAACTATGGACACTTGCTGGTCTGTCCATGTGTTCCTTATGCTGGGTGTTAATCATGGCTGACCATTACCCCAGTGCATGCTGGTCAGCCTCTTTCGGGTCTTGTCCAGGGCTAATCTCTTAACCCAGATTAACCGCCCTTGCCCCTCTTCATCCATGCACAGACACACTGACACATAGATGACCATGAGGATGCAGGTAATTAAGCTCCAACACAAGAGCAAAGGTTCACACACACCCTAAACCTCATAAAACACACACTAATGTTTCAGAGAACTTAAAGTAATGCCAAATCTCCAAATCTAAATCACGCGGCCATGTGATACCGCCAAATAAAACGTAGCTCCACACTTTGAGAAGCTAAGATGTGTTTCTCTACAAAGATAAAGCTTGTGACATGAACTGTCTAAAGAAGCACCAGTTAAATCACAACACCGCAACAGCTCCCTCTGCTGGTCAGCCGCATCACACACCAGCTATTGGTCATAGATATAGCACATACGAACTGTATGTTAATAATGATATTGCTGTGTTTGACTTATCTGGGCAGTCCGGACGTTGAGAGATCTGAAAATGACGGCGCACCCCAACGCTAAATAATATACACATATTATAAACCTATTACATTAAGATGAGAGTTAACTATAAACTTTATTACTAATGTTGGTTGGTCAGTGCTTTGCTAACAACAATAACATACTACCATGGATGTTCTCCCCAACCATTGTGGCTCAAACACATCTAAATTTTAAAAAGTACTAGCTTAGATGTACGTCCAACGCACCATATATGAACTGTATATACATACAGTATACATTTGCTATTTGACAGACACTGACTGAACTCACAGACGCCTACGATTGATTGATGTGAAAGCGCTAAGTGCCTCTCCTTCACTCCATCCTGAGAGGGCTCGGCCAATCAGCTCTCTCCTGGCGCCTGGCTGTGGGAGGATACAGCGTCACCCGAGATTCAAACCTGCGACAGGGCGAGCATATTACCGTTGCGCCACTTGGGAGCCTCATATCTTTGTATCACGGGTCAAGAAAATCTGGGCTAAATTAACCCTTTTTTTCTGGTTCTCTGCCAGTTTGCGTGCATTTGTGCAATCATGTTCATCATTTAGTTTGCTTTTATTGCACATCTTTAATTGTTTCGAACCTAAACCTAGTTCCCTAGACACCTGGGCTGCTTTCATCTGCAATTCAGTCTGCTTCGTACAGACAACATCCTTGAGCACTGCTTGACTGATCCCACCATCTCTCAGGGTACAAGGCAGACACGCATCAAAACTCTCTTTTGTTTTGGCACCTTGGTGGTGAAATGAAATCCCTCTACACTGACAAACGGTGTCTAACGTCCTATTTTTTTATTTGGATTAACAAAAACCCAAATTAAACAATTTAAAACAAAAAAAACCCTTCCAACAATGTTTTAGACAGATGGCACAGATTGTCAGTGACGTATTGAACCAGTATAAGGATGCATTAATGGATAGATACTTTAAAGCACTTACAGTATCTAAGTCACTCTGTATAATGCCATGAACGTAAATTTAAACAATATATGATTTCTGATTTTGTTGGAGATTCTTGGATCACATGCTGCTGTTTTTTAATCCATAACAAAACTTTGATTTTTATTATTAAGTGCCACATTCTTACTGTACATACCTATCTAAAACACTAAATCCAATAATAACTTTCAGTTATTTTCCGAATTATTTTATGGTCTTTGGCGCTTACAGTTCAACAAGCCACCATTTAAATGATAACATTCTGTCGAAAAAGTCAGCTCAAGTTCAAGCGGATCTGCCATAAGCAATTAAGATCCAATTAAACTGAAGTACACAAATAATAATAATAATAAAAAAAAACATTTTAGCGAGAGGGTGTATTCCCACCTCACACCGTCTTCTCAGGATCTTTGGGGTCGGATCCACTGCAACCCTGACCGGGATAAATATCGTGATGAAAATATGTAAATAAATATAATATGGAACAAAAAAATATATATTAAAAAATAATAAATAAATAAATAAATAAATAAATATACACACACACACACACACACACAATGTACCAATGTAAATGGTCATGAAAATAAAGAAAAACACATTGACAGATAGATGAGAAGGTGTGTCCAAACTTTTGTCCTGTACTGTGTGTGTATATATATATATATATATATATATATATATATATATAAATGAATACAGATCAATATTATGGATGCATTTATGGATTATCTAATAATTTGGGATCTCTATCTGATGGAAAACTGAGCTGACTGAATGGTAGTGTAATCCAACTGAATGTAATAAGATTAGGTCTTAATTGTGGACATTAGTTGCTAAATAAGATTTAATTAAAGAGTTGTTCATACTGGTGTAGTTTTGTGGTCACACTTAAAAGGTGGTGAAACCCCCCCCCCACAGGGAATCCAAAAATAAACCTATGAGTAGCATAATGTGGAATTATTAATTAAACCAATGGGTAACATGTTATTTTCTGCACACACACACACACACACACACACACACACACACACACACACACAAAATACTACAGATGTTTGGAACTTTAGGAAAGGCTGGACCCGAGTCTGACGATCTGCCAAGACACTCAGTGGCGCAGCTCATTCACTGACCACATCTATTACACTGTAGTAAACGGCCATGTAGATTACTGTAGACTCGAGAACGGCACAGGGGGCAAAGATCACACGGGCTTCTTCTTCTTTGTCTTTCGGCTGTTCCCTTTCAGGGGTCGCCACAGCGAATCATCTGCCTCCATCTAACCCTAT
>JAQQZS010000020.1:10245828-10269557 GCA_030068045.1 Platyallabes tihoni | reverse complement strand
TCATCAGCTTCTTTGTCCATGTTCACTGTGGTTTGTTTTTGTCTGAACGCTAGTTGGTGCTCCAGTATAATCGGTCCACCGAAACTCATCTCAGTGAGAAACGTTCCGCGGTGCAAAAATAAGTCCGATTAAAATGCGTTAAAAAATTTAACACGTTATTTGTTGTGTAATTAATTAATCTAAATTAATGCGTTAAAGTCCCGGCCCTATATGTAATACTACATTACTTTTCTGGAATGACGGTAAAGTTTTCACAACTGCTCTGCCCGGAAGCGATAAGACGCAGAGTTACCCAACCTATAGTCTCTATTGAAAACACAATCTCATGCCAGGCATTACAGCATTTCTGTAGGTTCCGCTCTGAATGAGGGTCTCTGCTACTAGCCGGTAAGGTGAATGTCGATGCAAGTCTGGCAAATAAAGGAGGCAAATTTTTTATGTTGCTTTGATAACTCTCTCTTTCTTTCCCCTTCCGCACAGGCACACTAAAACTGGCTGGTTTTATGCCAGTTGTGGTGGCTTGTTAAAAGATCAAAGACTATCTGAATATTTTGCTGACAACATGCATACTTTTATGATCACAATATACTTATACTGCTTATAACATATACTGTAGCTGCTACTCCCAGCTCTCAGCAATGCACCACATCCAAAAGCAAAAGTCAACTCAAACTGGTCTGTTGAAATGACAGTTCAAGTTCAGTGTACATAAATGATGATCACAGTCATTGGCTTATTTGATCAAGCTTAGAGGGTCAGGGCATCTGCATCGGATCAGTGCCACGCCATAGAGGATATGTGCCACACAGGATCAGCACTGTTGCCACAGAGGATCAGAGCCGTGGTACGGAAGATAAGCATAAGAGAGAGGATCAGCGTCACGCCACAGAGGATACGTGCCAGAGAGGATCAGCTTCACGCCAAAGAGGATAAGTGCCAAAGAGGATCAGCGTTGCCCAACGGAGAGGATCAGCGTTGCCCAACGGAGGATCAGCACCACCCCATAGAGTACCAGCACTGCCACAGAGGATCAGTGCCACACCACACCACAGATCATCAGGCTTGCCCCAGAAAGAATGAGCGTTTCCGCTGAAAGGATCAGCGTCGCCCCAGAGAGGATTATTATTCATTGCCCACAGAGGGTCAGCACTGCCACAGAAGATCAGGGTCATGCCACAGATGATCAGCATAAGTCACAATCAATATTGCAATGATATTTTGCTAGGGTTGCACAATTAAAAAAAAAAAAGTCAAATAAATAATAGTATATATAGATAAAAAAAAAATCACATTAATTATTTTGACACAAATATATTGTATTTAAAACTGCAATATGTATTTATTATATGTACAATTTAATAATGCATTATTTATCTCGGCCAACACCAAAGAACAGGACAAACAATCTCATTAAAAAAATAAAACTGTACAAACTGTACATAAATTCCTGACTATCTGTATATTACCTGTAATAAATTATAGCCTTTGCTGATTCCATAATTGCACAGGTCCATACTGTGACTTCGGTTTAAACTCGATGAATTCTATAACACTAATTGCAACTAAGGTTCAGCACCGTCCTGTTGCTGTGGATGATTTCTGCCAATATCATTTGTCACTACACAAATCTTGCCCTGCCTCACAAATTAGGGGAATGCCCACACAAAGTTTGTGCTGCCTGGAAATATAAGCACCGTCACATCAACCTACCAGAACACTACACAAACACATCACCATCCTGCTCACACGAGCTGTACCGCTGCCACATAAACGCTCCCAACGCGGCGGCGACTGGCACTGCCACCACACAAACGCGACACCGCCACACAGGATGGGCATTGGCACGGAGTAGCACAGTGCCATGACTGCTGTCAAAAACATCCTGTCTCACAGCAACCGGCCTTCTGAAATTATGGGTCTACTACAAGAGTCTGACAGCCCATAATTACAGGCTATATTTAACAAGAGGGCTGGAGCCACATTTAGGGCACTTTAACCAGGCCTCGTATAAATGCATGGTTTAAATTTAGCACTTATAAGTAGTAGGATTATGTTTTTTGTTTTTTTTCCTCCCTAAATGTAAAGGATTTTAGAGGAAACGTCCTGACTTGCTTCCTGATCAGTTCTCCCATCATGCCCCTGGTGTAACATTATATCAGGACTATAGACCGAAACCTACCCAATATAATTTGTACAGAATTGTTCTATCTCAGGATCATGTTACAGTATGTTCCACTAGGTCATTATTTGGCAGCACACTGGTTTAGCACTGTCGCCTGAACCTCCAGGTCCCGGGTGCGATTCCCGCGCAGGGCCTGTGTGCATGGAGTTTGCATGTTCTCCCTGTGCTTGGTGGGTTTCCTCCGGGTATCTCAGTTTCCTCCCACAGTCCAAAGACATGCACATTAGGCTAATTGGTGTTCCCAAATTGCGGTCGCCAAACAGTAATTGGCCTCCACGGTCCCCAGTTGGACTACAGAGGTTCCTAGATGGATGGATTTTTAATACGAAGAAAAAAAAAAGTTATGGAGACGGATATCATAGAAGCTGTTTTCATACAGTGTGTTCGTGCCGGTTGTCACCGCTATCAAGTAACTGATCTGGGAACACGAGACGGGATGGTGATTGGCATGACATCACCTGGCGGGTTATCCAGACGGGGAATTTTGTCCTCATGGCAACATTTTCTTAATTACATTTCAAGAAGCCTAAGGAGTTTTTGAGCTTTAATGTCGTACTTTGGAGACCTCTATTGCATCCAACAGCAGAACAAAAAAAAAAAAAACACACACACACACACACTTAGTCCTGTATCTCTGTGCCTAATCAAACATCTGACCGCGTAATGAGCATGACCCGGCTCAGGAAAACATTACAGCGTCGTGAATGAAGTCGGGCGGGTCGATGGAGGGAAAAGTTCCGAAATCTCAGATGATAAAAACAAGCACGATTTATTACGTCCTGAAATGTATGACCGTAATACATCACCTAAGTTTAGCACCTTAAGCGTTATAAGGAAGTGAGGTGCGGTGAGAAATGTGCGAGGGTGAGAGGTGAGATGTCAGAAGCTGAGGCCGAAGAACCGTCATAAATCAGAAACGCACTAATATTAACTGGCTAAATGCACCGAACTGGTCACGGCTCAGCCTCCGCGCAGGCCTGCCCCAGCTCTTATTACAGACAGAGTAGGGTTACTGCTGGATTGTAAAACAATATACACACACACACAATGCAGAGAGGAGGAGTAAAATAGAGGAGTGGAATATTTGCCCACATACAAAGATGACAAAAAGGATTTATTTTATAAGGCTCAACAATGAGCCTCTGGCTATTCAGGGTAATATATATGTATGTGTGTGTGGTGTGTGTGTGTGTCTGTGTGTGTGTGTGTGGAGTGCTGTTCTTTCCATCTAGAACAGAAATCCAGTTCTGAGCAGACTTTAGAAATGACATGCACTCCATTTAATACTTTACAGACACACACACACACACACACGCACACGCACTAGTTAAACTAATCAAAGTCTAAATCAAAATCTGCTTACCTTAGCGGGAAAAAACAAAAAAAAAAACACCACCTCTCATTTATAATAAACAGATAATGTAAGGTATATTCAGGCGTGGGATGCGATCCCAAAATCCTGGTCCTGATGATTTGTGTATGAGAGAAGCTCCGGTTTCGCAGGGTGCGAAGCTCCCCCTCATCGGCATGCGCTCATACAATCGCATCGCCGCCAGTCGGTGACATCTCCCATTTCCGCACACTCACCCCCGTGACCCCCAGCACCCCTCATCACCACGTGGCGGATAAGAGACCAGCGACAACGACTTGCACACAATGGAAAAGCTGTCATAAAGTCAGGACAGTGATCCAATTCTCTCCTCGCATGTAAACATCACACTCCGTTACTTCCTGCCCTGGCAGACACAATGGAGGAGTTTACAACACACACACACACTCTCTTTCTCACACACAAAGTTGTTGTGTGTATAAAACAAGGCAGGACATTATACATGGGAGGAAATGCACCGACTCAAACATGCGGGTTTCAGTGTGGCGCAGTTCCTCCGGCACGGACTTGCATGAAACAATACATACATGAATACATGCACAATCTTTTTTTTTTATTTATTTTTTTTACTTTTTGTTTTTAGCCAAAATGCTCTGGACGTTTGTCACCGTGTCGAGGTGATTTCCATTCTGATGCAAATGACCTGCGAGTTACTGGAACACTGAGCTTCAGATCTGTGAAGCAGCTTAGGAATAAAAGATATGGACAAAAACATCTGGAAAAATCACTGGACAGTTACATAATATACACACGTACTATTTAAAAAGAAAAACTAATACTGAACAAAAAAACGAAACCTACAGAATATAGGTTGGCACGGTAGCTTAGTGGTCAGCACTGTCGCCTTGCACCTCCAGGGCCAGGTTCCGCCTCGGGTCTGTGTGCATGTAGTTTGCATGTTCTTTCCTTGCTTCGTGGGTTTCCTCCAGGTACACGGGTCCCCCCCCCCCACACAGTCTAAAGACATGCGCATTGGGTTAATTGGAGTTCCCAAAATGGCCCATAGCGTGTATGTGTGCCCGTCAACCCGTCCAGGGTGTACCCCCCCTCATGCCCTAAGTCTCCTGGGATAGGCTCCAGGCCCCCTGTATATACACCCTGTATACAGGATAAAGCCATATAGAGGATGAGTGAGTGTAATGCTGTTATAAAATTATTATGATTATTATTATAATTATGATTATCCAAATCAAAGCAATTTTCCTTTGTAATTTATAAAAGAACAACACATCATACATTTGGTCCCAATCATTTTAACATTAAATGCTATGGAGCATCAATGAACCCAAAATCCAGTTCCTGTAATCCCTTATCTTTAATGTCACTATAGACAATCATGCTGTGACCGGCCTTTGATTTTCTTTCCCTTGAAGCTTAGAAAAAAGAAGAAAATCACGTCAAAACGAGCACCTCTTTTCCTTTAAGGCTTAAAAACTATAAAGCGTTATAAAGCGCTGACTCCTTCCAAAAAACACTAAATATATGTCTCCTAATAGAAGACATCGCCGTAGCAACAATTACTACTGTCACAGCTGTGCTGGTGAAAACTAATCAACACCTTCACATCAAGAATGAAGTAGCAATGGGGTATAACTGAGCAAAAGAACTTATATACCTGGCACTTATATAAACCTGCATTTGACTGCAAAACGAGATAAACACCATATTCGGTCTTCGCTTGTTCTGGATCATTATCTTCCTTAGAAGATGCTTGTCTATAACTACACTTCTAATTGAAAAAGCGCTACACATTCTTCTTTTAAAAGCTTTGAATTCACACGTTTTTTGCCAAAACGCGACGAACAACTGTATTTCGTTGCAAAAACGCAACACATCCATAAACAGAAAATCACATTGCTTCATTGAGGAAAAGCGAAGGGTCCAAGAGGAGATGGATAGAAATGGTCGGCTCTGGTGAGCCCAGGAGCCGCCGAAAGAAGAAGAAAAATAAAAAGACATTGCTTTTTTGAGTCACATGATCAGTGAAGCAACTGCTGCGGAACAGCTGGAGTTCTTTAGGACAACCCCAAAGTCCATGATGCTGCGGTAACATGCAGCATCATGGTTCAGCAGGCATGGACTACTATGATAAGACGCTTGTTTTCACTTCTTGAAGTGAAACTGAAACTGCGAGAGGAGGAAGTAAATTCAATACTTAAATAACCCCGAAGGCTGATTTATCAGTTTTGACAAGATGGATTTATAGAGTTTTGCAAAATAATACAAAAAATCTCACTGATATAACCAAAACAATTTTGACAGAATATTTTGTCATTTGTGCTTTTTATTTTATTTTTTTTTTTTTAAAACACCTTTGCGACTCAAACAAACCATGCAGGAAATATCCTCTATCTTGGTATCTTAATTATCCTCAAATGACTGGTAACAGGAAGGAAACAAAAACTTGCAGTCCAACCAACTTGCAGCAGGTGAATGCGTTCACACACACACACACACACACACACACACACACACACACACCATAATCCCCTCACCTATGTAGTGCTGGGGTTCGTACACCCAGTCATCTTCATCATGGTCGCATTGTGCTGTGTGCGAGAGTGTGTTCAGGTCGGTGTGGCTGCGGAACAGTTTGCGGGTCTGGCGCGAGAGGGTTGATCCGCTGAGCCAGCTGAGGGCGCGAGTGACCGAGGCGGCCTTTGGCTTCTTATCCCTGTCCCTGCCCGAAGAGCCCGAGTGCTTCTCCTTCTCCTTCCGCATGCTCCACAGGAAAAAAGGCGGAAATAGACGGAGGTTGGGTTAAACAGGGTCAAGACATGTAATGGACAGAGGGCCACCTGACCTCACAGCTGCATGGTCAGTCTTGAAAGGGCAAAGACCTTTTTTTCACGCTTTGAGATCCTGGGGTGTAAAACCCACCCGAGGTCGTGACCAAGACTTCCTAAGATATAATTCGCTCTAATCCAACACGCTTCACTCGCCCATTATGGGTCAATTACAGGTGAAGAACATTTAACTTTCTCAGATTCTGATGCCTTCTGTCTCTTAACTTTATCCTTGGATGCATCTCCAAGATCCTGGCACAAAGAGAAAAATCCCAGAAGGTGTAATTAACTCCAACACCCGAATGGAAAACGAGGAATAGCACACTGGTGCTGATCTTCCCCACTGACACCGATCTCTAAACTGTCCTCAAAGTGGGAAAAAAAAAAAAGGAGTCCCAGCACAACCAAACCACAGAGCTCAGCCTGGATTTGGGTGTAGTCTGTAGCAGAAAGTTCAGCTGACCAAAGTTTAAAGGAAGAGAGATCTTAAATAAAACCTCCAGGACGTCTTCGGTGATCAGCTTTGGTGTTTTTCCAACTCAAACGTCAGTCCTCCTTCTGAATGAATTCACCTGAATGAAGACATCACTCTACAGTCAGTGAAAGAATGAAAGCTTCAGCTTACTTCCTTGCTCGTATTTCAAATCCAGGTGATCGGTGCGTTTGCGCCAAGTCAGGGCGTTGACAGCTCAGAGCGCTTCACAGCACTTCACTCACTTGGAAACCTTTGTACCGTCGCTCCGAATTGACTTTATCTTTCCCTCACCTGCTGCTGAGGATAAACAGAAACATGAACACTTGTTTGGAGCAAACCCTTGCTCAGAGTTTCGCCCCAGGCTAGTGACCGGTCTGCTGCGAGAACACGCCGGACGATTCTGAGGTTTAGATTACAAACAGAGGGAGTGCTATTGAAATACGACCCAAACGCCAACCCCCTAACTACGGGCTCGCTATTTACTCTTTCTCTCTGATCTCCACCTCTCTGATCTGTGCTCCTCCCAGTCAGTGGCATGGCAACGGCTTGCCGACACCTCCTCCTCCCGCCCGTGCTCCCTCCCTCCCTCATCCTCTTTGCCCAGGTGCGTGGCCACAACCAGAGCTGCCTGGGCTGAGAAGCACAATACTGGCGAAGAACCGCCCAGTTAGAGACTGCATTCAAGTCCGAGCTTTACAACACACACACACACAGGACAGATTTTAAAAGATGAGATCTGTCTGTTAGATAAGCCAGTTCTGAAATAGAAATTATATTCACCCACATGCCCACATAAACATGAAACATGAACATAAAAAAAAAAAAAAAAAAACAGGTGCAAAGTTTTCTCCAAAGTTTTCTTCCTGCCGTGAGAGGTCAGAGGTCCGGTTCAGAGATTCACTACAGCGGCAGTGCGCTCTATTCCAGACTTCACATCCCTCCATGCCACGCATGCCAAGGGTTTATAAAAGGTTTAACAGCTGGACGTCACTTTTCCAAGACCATGTGTGTGAAAACCAAGAGCGTCAGAATGAGATTCACTGTGCTGAGATTTGAAATGTTGTTCTACGTTCAAACAGATTTAGAAATTTGGTTTCCTAACTTGTGTGTACTGAAAGACTTATTGTCTTAATGATCTCTGTGCCACTTTGTATTAGATCATTTTAATTATTTAATAATAATTGCACAGTTTCCGTCCAGTTTCCAATAATGTATGCCTTCAATTAAGTAATGTTATATACAAGTATTCAATTTCCAACAGACATTTATGGGTTTATTCTCATAAGGCGGTAAACTATATAGATTCTACAAACACCCTAATTAGTGATCATATTAAAAAGTGAACAGGAATCGAAATGATATTAGTTCTAACAGTGTGTTGGAGGTGAGAATAGCAGACACCACTCTTCCTTATATGCATAACGCATACATCTTTAAAAAATGATATTAAAATACAGCAAGGACTCTTATTATGTAAAACACTTGCAGGAAAAAAAAAAAAAAAAAAAAACTGTTTTAACCCAGTTTCTTATTAACACAACATCATTCGTTTCCATCCGGAGTTGCATTCATTTTTGATCTCGATCTTGTACTGATAAAGGAAAAGTCCAACCCCTCTGTAAAGTCTTCTCCAGAACATCCCAAAGGTGTTTCAGTGGGGGTTAAGGTCAAGACTCATGCGTGAAAATCATTCCTTATGCTCCCACAACTTAAGCCTAATGAATTTTAACATTGCCTTCCCGTGCCATCAGGGAAGAAAACCCAATTCCAGTTATTTCAGCAAATCTCCCTAGTTGTTTTCTTTGCTTGATGCAGACCAATAATTTGACTCTTCTGAAACACTGTATCTTCTCAATGATCACACGACACATCCTCCGACACTGGTGTTTGAGAAATGAGAAGCCACTCACAGCATCAGTAAGTGAAACACATTAATCACTGCAGTAATTATCCAATCAAAAACTCTTAACTTATTGCTTATTTAAATCCAAATCTAAGCAAGTCAGAGTAAAATTCATTCGTATGTTCCCTTCACGCAAAAAAGCAATAGAGAGAAAAAACAGACGAAAAAAAAAAGCAAAGAGTTTCCACCTCCTTTGATGTACGTGATTATAAATACACTGCAGGGCTACTGCTTAAACTGATTGTTTGTATGGTGGTATGACATCATAGATTAAATAATATCTGACTGTACCAGAATACAACAGGCGTTTAAGTCCCGGTTTGACTTGACTTGAACAAGGGGCGTTCAAGTCAAACCGGGACTTAAATTAGTCTCATAATCAGAAATAAAAAAGATCCCAAGTGATTGGGCCATTAAAAGCAGTGCCTGGGGGGGCAGTGTTTTGGATGTGAAGCAAGAAGTCTGATCATGGCTGTGGCTTGATTATATCCAAGCATGAGTGAAACGCCTGGAGAAGTGCATTAGTGTAGAAGGCGGTTTGACATCATAGATTAATTAATATCTGACTGCATCTGACTACAACAAGGGGCATTCAAGTCAAACTGGGACTTGTGGTCTCATGATTAGAAAAAAAGCTCCCAAGTGATTGAAAAGCAGTGCCTGGGGGGGCCAGTGTTTTGGATGTAAAGCAGGAAGTCTGATCATTGCATCCAAGCATGAGTGAAACGCTAGGAGATGTGCATTAGTGTAGAAGGAGAGAAATAATAGTAGTTTTTACTCTCATAACTGTGTGCTGTTATTCTGCACAATCAAAAGTCCTGGTTTGACTTGAACGCACATTCAAACATAACTATAACAAAGTATTTCTGAGTGTTTTTGGTTTAAATGAGTGTAAGTTTAGCTTGCTTTGAATGTTTGCGTTTAGCCGTGCACCTTTACACTCCGGTCATCACGGGAATAACAGCGCTATCAGCTGACGGTCCAGTACATGTTGTGCTGTTAGTGCAGTGTAAACAGAAATCAGTGCAGGACACGGTGCTGTCAGTTTAATCATTGAACAGTTGAAGTGCCTTCCCTCGTTACTGACCTCCGACTCCGCCGGAACAATTGTACAGGAACATTATCTCATCCACATCCGTAAAATATATAAATACTGTACATATCCGCACCCTTTATTACACACAAACAAACCCGATCGCCAAACCTTTGTCCTCCCGAGCAGTGCAGCCGAAGGCCGCTCACACCCTCGCATGGAGTTAATAATTCACCAGGATCAGGTGGAGACGGCTGAGATGAAGGGAAATTGTGTGACAGAGATGAAGTCATCTCATCACATTTAAGAGCTTTATTTAAACATAAGGTGTGGAACAACAAACCAAAACCAAGGCAGGGCCAGACCGAGAGCTGCTGGTGGTGGTGCTGCTGAAACATTATTATGCGTAATCTATAAAGTGCTCTAGGTGTGGAGGTACTGGAGTACACACAACACAACACAACAGGGAGTCTTTTTTCGCTCTCACATGAGTGCTGTGCATTAATGTGTCCAACTGGCGATTTTGTTCCCTGTTAGATCTCAGGTGAGCTTTAATAATTTAGGTTAAGCAAGTACATCAACTTATAACATATTCAGATCAAACATGAAATTATTAACAATCTTGGTAATGCTGAGCACAAAACTGGATGGATGGACAGATGGGTGGATGGATGGAAGAATTGATGGATGGGTTGATGGATGGATGGATGGATGGGTGGATGGATGGATGGATGGGTGGATGGATGGATGGATGGGTGGGTGGATGGATGGATAGATGGATGGATAGATGGGTGGATGGATGGATGGGTGGAAGGAACAAGGTAAACCATACCTCCTCACTAAGATAAAGGTTTTTGCACTTTCCTTACTCAGAGTTGCTCTGAGAAGTTTCCTAAATCACTTTAAGTCTAGGACTCCCAGCTAGGACTTTTTAAGCTAAGATAGGAGCTCTCTGAGAGAATTATAAGAAGCTTGTGAATACGGGCCCTGATACTTGAAAGTCAATGGATAACTTGCGGGAGAGATGCATCTTTCTTTGAGAACTGTACACACAATCATTCACAGACACCACTTTACATATTACAGGAACCTCATCTGGGAGTTATTGCCACATCCCCCGTACAGTCCTGACCTCCACATGTTTGGGTTCCTGGGAGATCCTGGGAGGCCAGTGTTTTAGAGATGAAGCAGGCAGTCTGATCATGGCTCTGGTGTAATGAGAAAACTTTATACCTTGATGGTATCCAAGCACTAGTGAAATGCTTACAGTATATATTATTAAGATCCAAAGTCCCGGTTTGACTTGAACACTGCTTGTGCTTTGATACAAATAGACATGCATTTATGCAATTATACAAATGTGTTGTTAATAAAGGTAAATGTTAATCATTGTGAACGTTCAGTGTTGCAGGAAGAACTCCCGAGTCCGCTCCCACACACTCGCACCAGCTTCGGGCTACTAGTTTAATTAAAGCTTTAAAAACGTAAGGGAAGAAGTATGCTTGAAGGAACTGGTTTTTGACCGACCTTCTGACCCAACATTTTAACGAGTTAGATTTATTTGCTCAGGTGTTTGTGCGCTCGGGGGAAACGGTGTGTAAAATGTGCAGTGAAAGTGTGCGCCGCGTAGACATAATGATACGTGAGGAGACGGGGTGTGAGATTTGTGTACGGATTCCATGAGTCAAGTGTATATTTATGGTGCTAGTTTACTTCTATGTGGTTGGTCATTAAACTCAGGGGTTTATATAATGCAGAGAAAAGTGACACTTTCCCAAAATACTGGGAGCAAACAGGAAATGGAGCAAGGGAAGTTTTGAATGAGTGCAGTCACGACTCAGACTACTGTATATCAGACTAACGCTGGGGCCGCGTCTACTGTTGAAGTCATTTAATGATTTGTGTTTTAGTGATATTTTAAATAATTAGTGGGGGAGGTGTAGTCCCTGTGCCTTTCATTAGAAGAATTGTGTCTTCTGTGATGAACAATTCTAAACAGAAAGACAGCATCGTCTCTGTGCTTGTCATCTCAATTGAAGACGGAGCAGCCTTTCTGCCTATTGCTGCATTTTTACTAAAACTTGCAAATTCTACTTGTAAACTCTGATGTCACCAAGTGGCATACAAATCAACATGGCTACTTCTGAAATTTATGCAACATGAAAGTGATTAATTTTGCTTCCTTAAAAAATTCAAGTTGCTAACTTCAGCCGTTTTGGGGAGATGATTTTATATGCGTCCCAAAAATGGCCAATTTTCAGCATCCCTTTGGAATCTATAAACAATAATCATTGAAAAAGTGCAAATTATTCATATTTCTTTATAAGTATTGATATTAAAATTACTAAATTGTTGCTTAAATTGGTTTTTGGTAAAAGCTTAAAAAAACTAAAAAATCTGTAGTGTCCGTAACCATGTCAAATTCAAGTTGCAATATCTTAACAATTTTGCATTTTAGAATAATACACTTTTTCAGTTTATGTCTTTTCACATGAAATCTAAATTGCCAAGTTTCATCTGAATGATAATTAAGATCATTGAAAGATTTGAATTCAAGAAAGGTTACGGACACTACATAAAAGGGCCTGAAATTTTATTTAGCAAATGTGTTTCTTTTATCTGATAAAATGTGAATGTATATTTACAATAAATAAATAAATAAATGAATGAAGCATGGATCGAGAGATAAGAAGCATTAAGTATTATAAAAAATGGTTATTATATGATAATATCTGAAAATTTACTTTTTCACCTAGGTGAGCCCCAATACCACATTTTGGCTAAAAGTTTGTTTAGAATTTGAAGAAAATCTAAAAAAAAAAAAAAAAATATTGATAAAATTTTGATTGATTGAATAAAATCATGATATTTACAGAATCGCAGGACAAATGGAATCGGCACACAGGTATCGTGATAATATTGAATCGGGGGGTCCCTGGGGATTCCCACCCCTTAACACTGACGCATAGTGTAAAACTGACTACACAGTTTTGTTTTGAGGAGATGAGACGAATATACAACATTTCTTACATTAAACAAAAGACAAACAAATACACAAAAGGTATAGTAAAAGTATAACACAATCAGGGAAGGAGGCGTGGCTTTCGTACTGCTTATTCCAATCGAAGTGTGTCATTCTTGCTAAAGGAAACGGTGACTTGTATTGTATGCGCCGGATTATGAATAAAGAGAGAATTACTTATTAAAGAAAAAAAAAAAATCAGATTACTGTGTTCTGATCCTGTCAGACAAGCAGTTCCTTGTTTACTGGAAATCATCAAGTGCTCACACACCAGCCTGGAGGTGCAAAACCCCCTAGTAAAACACTCAGCTTGACCTCTGACCTGCCCCTCCTTAGCAAATCAGAGGCCCGGCCTTCACCTGTAGCGGTGTGTGTAAAATCCTCTCCAGGCCACAGAAAGCTCCCTTTAGAATCTATAAGCCTTCCTCTCTATTCCTGTCTCTGTCCTAGCTTCTCTCACGCTTCTTCTGTATCAGCTTGGCATGTGAGTGGCGGGACGTGATCCGTGGGTCACGTATGTGCCCGATGAGCCATATACCGCATGCATTCCGCAGCATTCCAGCTTTAGCTTCCACCTGCCCAGGCCGAAGTCACGGGGAGGGGCAGAGAGCGGGAGTTAGAGACGGCAGGAAGACGTGAAGAAAGAAGAGAAGGCATGTGTAGGATGAATGGGGAAAAAATCACTGAAACACATACCATGCATACCGCACGTATGTCATGAATATACGTACAAAACACGCAAGCACATGCGCACTCTACACTCGTGCGTAAACAAGCTTCTTGGCATTAAATAAAACATATAGCAGGCAGATAGTGTTACTAATCGACTGCTACTGTGTACATGATCAATAGTGCGTTATCGATTAGTAACAGACTCTCCGTTAAGAACTCCATCCACATCCAATAAGATTCAAAAAGCTCACTGGATTACTTGTTTCACATATGATGTGTAGCGAAAAATGTTCTTCCATTATTAATGACAAATACACTCAACCATTCCAAAGGCTTCGTGAGGAAGACAGCAACATATGGATCAAGATTTTGAGATTGTCCAAGGTCGCAAAGACGGTTATCTAATGGACAGAAACCATGATGTTTAGACAGCTGGCAGATTGTAAGGCTGAACCATACAATATCGATATCACAATAAATTGTGCCATCACTAAAGCCCTTTTCAGATTTTTTTTTTTTTACTTTAAAGTTTTACAGTATGACTTCATGATTAAATCATTTTTTTATGTAAAAACTTTCATAATACAAATATATCTAATAATCACCTTGTTTGCTGGGTCCTTAACTGAATGCATTTTGTATACGCAGTACCTACTGAACATATACACTCATGGGACACTTTATTAAACTCCTCATTAATGCAAATATCTAATCAGCAAAATCACATGGCGGCAACTCAATGCATTTATGTACTGTATGTAGACATGCTCAAGATGATGGGCGTTGGTCGTTCAGTGGTTTCTCGCTTAAGGTGATTCAAGTCACTTTAAATGTGGCATGATTGGTGGTCCCAAACAGGCTGGTCTGGATATTTCTGAAACTGCTGACCTACTGGGATTTTCACACGCAATTACAGAATCTCTACGCTTTACAGAGAACGGTTTGAAGAAGGGAAAATATCCATATGTCTCTGGGCGAAAAATGCCTTGATCTTGGGCAAACAGCATTCCAAATCTTAAAGAAGATGGGCTACAGTGGCAGAAGATTGTTGAAAGATTGGGAATACTGTCATCTAGGAATGGGAAACTGAGGTTAAATTTGGACGATATAAGACTGGGAAGAACGTTGCCCGGTCTGATGAGCTTCGATTTCTGCTGCAACATTCAGCAGGTAAGGTCAGAATTTGGAATAAAACAACATGAAAGCATGTTCCTATCCTTCCTTGTATCAACTGTTCAGGCTGGTGGTGGTGGTATAATGATGTGGAGGATATTTTCTTGGCATTTCTTTGAGCCCCTTAGTAACAATTGAGCCACGCCTTAGTATTGTTGCTGAAAATCTCGACCACAGCCTAGTGTGCCATGTGACAAAGCTAAAATCATCGCAGACCGGTTTCTTGAACATGATTTCTTGAGTACACTGTCTTCAAATGGCCTCCACACTCCACACTAATCCAATAGAGCACCTTTGGGATGTGGCGGAACGGGAAAATCATGGATGCGTCAGGATGTGACAAATCTGTAGAAACTCCAGTATGCACCAATTCTGTTTCCGACACACTGTCAAATCTATGACATGAAGAATTAAAGCCGCTCCGAAGGCAAAAGAGTCCAACTCAGTATGAGCAAGGTGTACCTAATAAAGTGGCCAGTACACAATATCATGCATAGAATTTCCAGTTTTCCTTTATACAATCTTTCACAGCTTTACCCAGGCACCACGACACGCCACTCCACTGAACTGGCTTTGTGTTCTTCCCACGACTTCGAGGCCGTCTGTATGCATGCGATGCGGTTCATTAATAAAACAATAAAAATCTTCACAGTCTTCGTTTTACAAGTTGATGAGTCACTTTATTCTATAGCATCGCACACAAATCAGTGGGTGTTTTTAAAGTTTCGCACGCACTTAGGTTTAAGGGTTCTTCTCGAGGTTTTATTGAACCTTAGATTTATGCCCCTGACCCTCTGGTCAACTAAAACAAAACCACAAGAACCACTGCTTCAAATAAAATGGAAATATATAGAGATAAATGCATATCCTTCATACACCGTGAAAGCATGAAGCTTCTCAAAGTTCAATCCACCTAAACCTTTTTCAACCTCAAGCCTCCATCAGAAATAATTACTGTTTAGGGATCAGGGCTGATGAGAGAAAAAATAAGGGATAAGAAAGAAAAAAAAGGAGATGAAAGTAAGAGTGAGAGAGAGAAGGTGAAGAAAAGAAAAGATCACACAAGCATGCACAGCCTGAATCACCTCAGAACTTTACTAAGGCAGTCTATTGTGACAGTGTGGAACTCAATTCCGCTGTTGCATACCGTACAACATTTAATTATTATGCACTCATTGGCCACTTTAAAGGAGCATGTGACTATGTGTTCCTAATATCGATTAATCCAAGTGACTAAACAAGTTGCAGCAGTATAACACATAAAATTATGGAGATGCATACAGTATCTTAAGTTAACGTTGTCAGCAAATATTCAAAAAAAAGTTTACATTTTTGGCAGATGCCCTTATCCAGAGAGACTTACATTCTTATATCATTATACAGTATATCTGAACAGCTGAGGGTTAAGAGCCTTAAGAGCTCAAGGGCCCAACAGGAGCAACTTGGTGGTGGTGGGGTTTTTAAGCTTGGTACTTTGGGCCTTCAATCCATAGTCACTACGATTCAGAAGGTTCCAGGTTCAAACCCCAGCAGCACATGATAAATGCGTTTGCCAAATGCCATAAATGTAAACTACTGTACCATTCTTAACAATCATGGTGAGCAGAAAAGCATCTCGGAATACACGACATGCCAAAACATAAGAAAGGATGAGCTACAACAGCAGAAGATCACACCGATACTGCACAATCGATAAGTTTTAACAAGCTGTCATTCACAGAATGAGGTCAAAGGTCATAAACCGACACTCCCTGTATAAATGGCCCAGGCAGATGACTCCCTTCTGACTCCATATTGGAAAGGAAATAGGCTTTTTATTGATCTAGAATATTGCAGTGTGGATTGTGGAAGTCCAGACGGTAATTTAGTGTATCATGAGACTTCTACCAGCAATTCTAAATAGTATTAATGGTAATGTTTTGAAACCTTGGATGAGTCTTTACAGATTTGTCTACAGGAAAGAATAACCAGGCACAATTAATAACATAAAAATCGAAATTGCAATACGGACGTGTGCAGTTATTCGATTGCAAAAAGACTGCAGATTGTTGTGAGATCATATACATGTTTTCGGGAATTTTGGCACTAAATTTTTATACTTTAAATGTGATGTCACAGATTAAATACCACACATGATGTATGTCAAAAACAAATGTAATGTGCTTTTTAAAATATTTTTTAAAATCCTGCAGCCTAGATGTCTAATAATTTTTTTAATATGTGGACAAGGAAGATTTCTATTCATATAAGATAAATATAGAATAGTTGTGGAGTGAATAAAAAGCGTAAAAAGAAAATTTGTGTTTCAAAATACCTAATCATGCACATTTCCTGTATTTATCATTTAAAAATAAAATGTTAAAAAAAACCCTGCGATGGATTGGCACCCTGTCCAGGGTGTACCCTGCCTAGTGCCCGAAGTCTCCTGGGATAGGCTCCAGGTCCCCCGCGACCCTGATCATAGGATTAAGCGGTATAGAAAATGAATGAATAAATGAATGAATGAATGTTAAAAAAAAGTTTGCTGTGTTGATTCATTCAGACTTAACCCTCCTATTATCTTTGGGGTCATTTTGACCCCATTCAATGTTTAAATTCTCAAAATTAATGATTGAAATATATTTTTTTCCCGTCATATTCAGTGACTTTTATACATAAACTTGTGTGACAATTTTTAATTATGATAATTTTCTGAAGGTTGAAATTGCTGGGGTCAAATTGACCGCAAGGATAAAATATGTTAGTAAATTTGAAGGTAACAGGAGGGTTAAAAATTTTTTTTGCAAATAAATATCGTGGTAAATTCTACACACTGGCATGTTTTACCAACTTCACAACCTTTATTTTGAATAAATATAATACCAACAGTGGTGGTTCAGTGGTTATGGTTTACTGGTTAAATTTCTGGTGTAATTATTAGCATGTTGTGAGGTGAATCCACACACAGCTGCCACCGCTGAGAAACACTCGCACTGAAACACTCCAGAGGATCTGAAACATGTCTGACTGTGTAGTTTCACCAAAACCATGATATGACTATCTACAATTTATGTGACAAAACAGGTCTTTCTACTTACATAATCAATTAATAACATAATAAATTAACTTATTTATTATCTATTTATTTCAGTTTTTAATCTGTGCGGCTAGCACTAGCAACACAGATTTCTAGCACTAGAGCTACATGTTTCAAAACAAAACTCATCCATACGGTGTTAGCAATTCACATATGAGCCACTAGAGGCCAGCAGAGTATCAGACGTCATCTTGAGCTTGGCGCACATACAAACAAGGAAGAGATGTCATGGTGGGATAATGTCAAGAAGTGACTAATTATGCGCATTATCTTATCTAGCGGGAAGCAAGAAAAATATACAAAGCTCACAAGAGCATGAAACTGCGACAGTGTTTACAGACTTTCACGGGAGTGTATTTAGACTCGTGTCTTGCAGGACTATTATCGACAAATCAAATCCTCCTAAAACGATATACAGACTTCAGGCTTCCTTCATTACAAACACATCCCTTAACTTGTTATATAACACCCAAGTCTCTACATGTCCTGCCCTCGGGATTTACCCGCGTTGAAAAAGATTTCCCTCGATGGCACCCGTGTCCTTAAAGGATTAGTATAGAAGATGAGTGAGTGAGTGAGTGAGGGAGTGTTGACCCTTCACGTCTAAACCTTGACCATGCATACGGTGAGAAATGAGTTTCGAGTGGGTGGAGTCTAAGCAGACATGGGCGGGGCCCACGTCACAGCGCTGGGACCGAGACGTTCAAGTGTGCAGAAACAAAAATGTAAAAACCAGTCTGACTGCTTGAGGTACATTCAGCCCTGAAGCATGTTAAACCCTTCTCAGTCATGTATACTCCCTAAAACCTGCGTGCAAGTCTCACACACACACACACACACACACACACACACACACACACACACAAACACACCCATGCTCAAAAGATATTACATGCCAACAAAAGAGCTTTGAAAAGCGTTTACTATTATTAACGCTGCGCGAAACATATAAAACGATTATGACTCTGAGGGAGAGGATTATTTTCAAAAGTTAGCTTCGTGATTGACAGGAAGCATGCGCATGTCCTCGTGCCCTGTAGTGTGGGTGTGGATCTGAGTCCACGTTCTGAATCTTGAGTGTTGGGGTTAAAGTGTGTGTGTGTGTGTGTGTGTGTGTGTGTGTGTGTGTGTGTTGTCTAGGTTCCATCTGTTTCTCAGGACATCCTGTTGACACTCTTTTCCCTTCCTGTAACTGGTGTCCTTTTTTCTAAACGTTTTCAGGAAATGTGGCAGCACCGAATCCCGACGTAGATGGATAGAAAGAGCGATTCCTCAAAGTATTTGTTTCCACAGGGTTGAAGGAAAGATGGGAAGATATGAAGAGGCAGAGCTTTCCGTCTAGTCCTAACTAATGATGATAAGCTTTTATATAGTATTTCTCTTTGACTCACGGATAGTCAAAGCAGGAGATCTTAAAGCTTATGCAAAGTCGATGTATGAAAGAAATACCTGATTGACACAAAAAGGAATCCAATCGAAATCCAATCATCCCTTATACTGTACCTATACATTTAAACATACTGTAGTAACCTAGTGTAAGTATTTGTCCAATGACGGAAACTTCAAAGCACTTTAGTAAGCCAAATGCCTAAATGTAAATGTAAACTTCCAGCTAATTCGCAAATCATGAAAGAAATATCAGAAAAAAGATGTGAGAACAAGATGTGACCTGTGTTTTAAGCTATTTAAAAACTGTTGCCATCCTATCACCAGGAGATCACGAGTTCGATTCCCGAGTGATGCTGTTACCTCTTGCAGTTGGAGACCTAGAGGGAGCTGATTGGCCGAGCTCTCTGAGGGGCGGGGTGAGAGGTACTTGGTGCTCCCACATTAATCACGGCTCCACAGCCGATCAGGGGCGTCTGTGAGCTCAGGCAAGCGGAAGGAGCGGATAGCACTGTCCTCCGAGTGTGTTACGCCGCCCCAACAGCGCGTGAGCAAGCAGTTCGGAAAGATGCAGTCGTTTGGCGTCACGTGGTTCGGAGAAAACGTGATAGTCTTCGGCCCTCCCGACTGAATGGTAGTAGCAGCCTTAATGTGGAGCCCCCTAGTGACAGGGAGGAAGTGGATCCGACTAAATTAGAGAGAAAATCGGGAAAAAATCTGTTGCCATTTTCTTGCAGCGCAGTTTTTTTCGAAATGATACTGAACAAAATGAAATTACACTTAAAAGTAACTCAGACAACTTGATGATGAGAACGGCTAACGTGGTTCAAACCCAAAGACTCAAAATACCTCGATTTACAAACGGATCGGAAGGGCATGAAAAAAGTCCATCAGTAACACTGAGACACTGAGGCTACACTGTGCATTGTTCTACTGAACAGTGTAACCTGGAATGGGACCAAAAAGCCTACATCACCGTTTCATATGAAATTACTCCACAAAACTGCACAGAACTCCTCTCCTGAGTACGGGTCGCTATCTTCTGTTCCACTTTTCGTCACCTCTCTATGCCTCTCTCTGTTCTGTGTAGGCCTCTGGAATCCCCTTTCCAAGGAATGTTATGTATACAGGATTGGCGATCAACGTTTTGTCATTCATTCCTCATTGGAAGCTGTCTCATGTTCCACTGAAAAACCACACGACTGGTTAAACGGGCACTTGGCCACAGAGTGGGTTCATGAGTGATCGCACAAAACTTTGATCAGTTTGAAACCCTATTCATTTGGCATTCCGTTGGAGACGCTTTCTATCAGCTAGATTTATGGAAGTAAACAGATAAACAAACTGACAGTGAAATGTGTGTGAAACGGTAATTACAGAGACAAACAAGTTCATTCATTAAGACAGGTTCTAAACATCTGTAAGATCGGAGTATAGATGATGAAGCTCATCTGGCGATTAGTCACAATGACTTATGACCTCCAGGGCTGGTCACACAAACGGCGTTTACGCACCTCCTAAATTCCTGAGATACATCTTTTATCCACCTCTGACTAGCGTTACCACAGATTTACAAAAAGCTATAGATCAGATCCAGATCAAACTGTAATGCAATGTACTGTATTGTACATTGTACTATTTAATCAGGATACATGCTACCTTGACCATCTGCTGTGATCAATCACATTGTCTCTTGTGTCATCCAGTTGATCAGTTAAATGACAACATGGATATACCGCGATTTGTGAAGCATGGGAATGGAAATCCTCCTCCTTGAACAAAAAAGCACTTTAAAAACACAACAACATAGACCTTTGTTGCAAATATATATTTTTTTTATTGTTTTAGGGATAAGCCAGGTAGTGATGTGATGTATAGTATTTTATAATATTTAACTTCTTTTCTCATTGAAATACATGATGGATTGTTAAGTTCTTTGAATGGGGATGTTGGTTTATACTAGTAATGATGGTGCAGTGACAACAAAGTTAAACCTACTCTAATCAGTTTAAGAAGTTTATTCTTTTCATGCTGTTGTTTCACAAAGAATTTCAACTTCACATGAAGTTTCAGCTTCAATTTTATTCCCCAAGAAATAATCCTTATATTCTGTAAATTCTGTCATCTGTGGTTACCAAATTAATCAGCCTCTATTTACAGTATATAGTTTGTTTTTTTTTTTTACCAGTATATAATGGTCCTGAACAAATAATTAAATTTACAGACCTGATGACTGATTATCAACTATCATATGGAACGTACATGATGAAGATCCCAACATCTTGCAACCCTGAACCTGTAAATACCTTCCAAATACCTGAACATTTATTTCTGTAAATTCCATCATCTGTGAACACCAAATTAATCAGCCTCGTCAAACAGTACTATGTTGGGCTTTCAGGTGTTCCTGTCGAGGGGTTCGCCACAGCAGGCCATCCGACTTGGCACGGTTTTTACGCCACATGCCCTTTCCGGGATCACTACTGTATCCAGTGGTTGGGATTTTGGGCATTGGGTGGGAGTTAAATCTGGGCTTTCCATCGTCAAACAGTACTATAGTCCTACTAAAACAGTTCGTGCAGACTGAGCCAGGGCTGATGTGTTGACTGCAACACTTGTTACAGCTAACCTGCTGCAGAGCTTTTGAAAGATCCATACAGAGAGGAATACTATGCAAAACCTATTGAATGATTACTGTTAAATGTGCAGAATCATATTTTTCAATAGACTCTGGTATCACCCAACATGCAGTCATTAAACATATGTGGATGTTCAACCAGATTTCATAGTCTTTACTGGCTCACCATAATGTTAACACTCTTTCTTGTGGATTTACAAACTTCCCTGTGATAGTATGAGTGCTAGAGATAAAATGGCACCCTCAGCACTAAATGCCAGAGGCAGACAGAATAGACTAAACATGGTAAATACGTAAAATGAGAAGATCAGAAGGGGAAAATGGCTACGGTGAACCATATACACCGATGAACCATAACACTAACACCACTGCTAGGTTAACTTGGTCTCATCCCTTCAAGCATCCATGGAATGCACGGGATAGACAAGTCTGATCCATGGAGACTCCACCTTGCAACTTGCAGCACTTAAAGGATCTGTCGCTAACGTCCTGGTGCCAGGCACCACGGCACACGTTTAGAGGTCTTGTGGAGTCATGCCTCGAGGGATCAGAGCGGTTTTATTGGCACAGGGGGAACCTAAAACCTAGGTGTTTTTTAATGTTATGGCTGATTGATGCACATGTACAGTACAGGGTGGTCTACCAAGGTGGTCAAGTCTGGAACCATAGGCATTTTGATTTACATGAATTTTTTTCTTTTCATTTCATACCCAAGATAGCGTCGGAACTAACAATAGAAGACTGAATAGAACCAAGATCTAACACCACTTGTTTTTTTTTTTTTCCTTTGGAGGCATCTAAAGGCAGTTGTCTCTCAGAATTGACCCTGAACAAACAATGCACTATAGCAAAAAAAAATCGTCTCTGTATTTAAAATCAGCTCTGATACATAATGAAGCATTCTTCCTTCTAGTATTCAGTATATACACAAGTGCTGTAAAGCCAGAGACGATCAATTTGAGTATTTGCTGTGGTTTTAAATCCTTGTTTGCTAAAGGATTCAGACTTTTGGGCCACCCTGTAAATATATACATGTATGTGTATATGGGTATATGTGTATGCATACAGGAAGTGCTCTAGGCTATTTCCTTCCAGCTGCAATGCCGGCTCATGAGAGTGAGCTCATTGTTCAGGAATGACACCAGGACAGCATTTCTCACGGCTCTGTCGATTGCGTAAACACCATCAGAGGTGTTTGATAGGGAAGTTTGCAGGGAAGTTCTGCAAGATACGCCGTGGGATGATGTTTTGTTGAACTGCTACAGCGCATATGGAGGAGTTGACTTTAAATAAAAAAAAAGTGACTGGTAATTTACAGTAAAGATTTACAGTGCATAATATAATGTGTGTGAAGTTTTAGAATTGAAAAGAAAAAAAAAATAGCGTGTTACAGACATTTGGCCCCTGATGAATGAATTTAAGTAGCTTATGCTCTTCAAAAGTAATGAGAAAATGAGCATTGAACGTAGATCAGAGGCAGCAGTGCTAAAGTTAGAAATCTGCGGTGTGAATCCCAAGTAGACTGATGATTCGATTCGATTCAATTCGACTTGTGATTTTCGATTTGATTCAATAGCACTAAAATTTCTTGTCTGCTTAGGGTCAAGTAGCTATATGTTTACCAAGTTTTAAAGCATTAAAACTACTTACAGTAATCTAGGTACGGTAGGGTAAGGTAAGGTAAGGTAAGGAAAGGTAAAGGTAAGGGTAAGGGTAAGGTAATGGTAAAGTAAGGTAGGGTAAGGTAAAGATAAGGTAAGGTAAAGGTAAGGTAAGATAATGTAAGGTAAGGTAGGGTAAGGTAAAGGTAAGGTAAGGTAAGGTAAGGTAATGTAAGGTAAGGTAGGGTAAGGTAAAGGTAAGGTAAGGTAGCGTAAGGTAAAGATAAGGTAAGGTAAAGGTAAGGTAAGATAATGTAAGGTAAGGTAAAGGTAAGGTAAGGTAAGGTAGCGTAAGGTAAAGATAAGGTAAGGTAAAGGTAAGGTAAGGTAAG